>OOIL02004480.1:2849640-2895492 GCA_900332095.2 Cuscuta campestris | reverse complement strand
TCGGGAGGCACTAGTCATGAAGACTACGCTGCCCGGCTGAAGACCGAATTGGAGCTGAAATTGGAGAAAAAATTTGAAGCAAAATTTCAGGAAAAAAGTGCCGATTTAGAGAAGAAATATCAGGCTCAATCCCATGATTTGTTAAGTCAATTTCAGGGGTTGAAAGAGTCGGTCAATTATTTGACCCAAGGCCTTAGTTTCCAGGTTCTTCGTCCGACAGTGCAACCCCCACGAAGTCCAAGCCCTTTGCTTCATCAACATATGACCCCTTCTTATTATTGTGCCTCACAGCCCTTGATGTCTCCCGTGCCTGTTTTTCAACAACCTACGGTCGTCCCCCAAATGCCAAACGTTCAATCGGGGGGGCAGAATTCAAATAACTGTGATGTTAACAGTTTTCTAAACAATGAAAATCTGTAATTATTTATTAACATTTGTGTGTGATCTTCGTTGCTAGACATTACTTTCATTGTGGACATTAATTTTATTTTTACTTTATTATGCTGCGAGTGATTTATTACGTATTTGAATTATGGTGTGTTATGAATTATTTTTTTATTTTCGATTTTGTTTTTTTTTATTTTTTCAAAAACTAAGGCACGGATAAATCCGTGACAAAATTAAATTTTTTTATTTTTTTGAAATCCAAGGCACGGATATGCCAGTGACAAAATATTTGAATTTCGAAACTTAATCCCCGCGTATTTGAAAATTTTGAATATTTTTGAATATTTTGAAAATTTCCAAAATCAAGGCACAGATATGGCCGTGACTAAAAAATTGAATTTCGAAATATAATTCCCCGCGTATTTGAAAATTTTGAAATTTTTTGAATATTTTGAAAAGTTCCAAAATAAAGGCACGAATATCTACGTGGCTTTTTTGGCACGGACATGTACCGTGCCTATTACAATATTTTATAAATGCTATCGGGACAAAAAAATCCGTGGTTTAGTCGTGCCTAAATACGAACGGGGCGATTCCCACGGGCATATCCGTGCCTAATATCTTTAACGTTATTCTTGCAACCGTTACTTTGGAACGAATTTGTTACAAGCGACGCCGTCTCTATTGTTGGCACGGACGTGATTTCCGTGCCAAACAGTTTGGAGCTTCGAAATTGGCAGCCTTTCGTATCCGTGCCAAAACCCGTGCCTAATAGCATAGCCACGGGAAACTAAAACTGTTGTCCGTGCCAAAAGCCGTGCCAATCCCGCGTTTTTTTTGTAGTGTTCATACATTGATCATCAATATTTACATATATCATTGCCTAGTTAAAGGATTTTTCCAAGCAAAAAACTGCTGGTAGGTACCCTGTATTTTGAAATAAAGACTGCCAGGTACCTCTAGTTTTTAAAATATACTACGAGGTACCCTAAAATATTAAAAAACTAACTAAGGGGTGATTTTCCATCCATACCTCCGTTTCCTCCTATTACTTCCGTCATTCCATCATCATCACCATCATATCATCATCATCATTATCATCATCACCCATCCATCATCATCTCCCTCTTGTTCTTCTTCACACGCCTTCTCTAGTCCTCCCCACTCCTCATTTCCTTCTTCTTCTTTGATCTAGCCCCCACCCCCACCCTCAAACCATACCCTCCTTTTATTCTTCTTATTTTTCTATTATTATTATTATTATTATTATTATAAAAATTTAATTAGTAATTTTACTCTCTAAAAAGTAACTATTCTTCTTCTTCCTGCAATCCAGCCCCCACCCTCTCCCTTAATTTTCTTCCTCTTATTTTTCTATTGTTATTTAAAATTAATTAGTAATTTCACACCCTAAAAAACTACTACGTAGTTATTTTATTACTCTAAATAGTTAAAAACCCACTTTAACCTCTTACTTTTTAAACCCTGCCTATGAAATCAAGGTAATCTACACATCACATCCTACTTTTACACATTAAATTAATGTTATTTTTGAAAAGTCAACACAAAATTATCCCTCCTTTAATTATCACTTTAGTCAAAATGTATAAAACTTTGTGGGACGGAGGAAGTAATATTTACTCCCTCCGTCCCCCTGTATTTGTCCACTTTCATTTTTGCACACCATACAATGCACTTTTTTAATCCATTTTATCTTGTAATTTGTATTTTAAAAAAATATAAAAATTACTCCCTCCGTCCTATAATGTTCTTCCCACACACTTTTTACCCGGTCAAACTTTAATAACTTTCTTTACCTATTTTCATTAGGTATTTGATAAAATAATATAGTCTTGACACCATTTGTTTTGTAGAACTTTTGATGTAGTTTTTAAATATATATATTTTATTTTTAAATTTTACACCTACAATCAAATAAATTGAATTGAAAATAAAGTCGGTCAAACTTCGTAAAATGAATCGGGAAGATCATTATAGGATGGAGGGAGTATATATTACTCCCTCCGTCCTAAAACTTTCTTCTCGGTTTGACTTTTCTCCATTTTTAATTTTTGGCTTTGACTTTAAATTTTACCCTCCTTAAAAAAGGTTTTTTGCAATTTTTTTCTGCAATCATTCAAAATATAGAGCTAGAAGATAATTAGTGTAAATACATGAGGGTATTAATGTCATTTGTCATCTTTTTTTTTCTAATGGGAAGGTAGTTTTAGGATGGAGAAAAAGGAGAAGTGGGAAGAAAGTTTTAGGACGGAGGGAGTAATAATCTATTTGTTAAGATAAACCAAACAAGATCACACATGACTATATTTAGACTTACACATTGAGAGAATTTGATGAGTCAAAGTGCTTAGATGAACAGTTCCAAAAGTCAAATGTGGACAAATACAGGGAGACGGAGGGAGTATAATAAATAATAAATAAAATTAATACTCATAATTATTAGTTTTTTTAATATAAAATTGAGTAGTACAACTACTAATTCTTTTAATAATAATAATAATTGATATCATTATTTATATTAAAAATAATTAGTAGTGGTTATACTTTATTTATAATAATTATTATTATTGCATGTTTAGCACTATTTATTAGTGCTTTTTTCTAAACATTAGAGTAGTAAAATTACTTTTTATAGAGTAAAATTACTAATTAAATTTTTATAATAATAATAATAATAATAATAATAATAATAATAGAAAAATAAGAAGAATAAAAGGGGTGTATGGTTTGAGGGGTGGGGGTGGGGGCTAGATCAAAGAAGAAGAAGAAGGAAGATGAGGAGGGGGGAGGACTGGAGGAGGCGGGTGAAGAAGAACAGGAGGGAGATGATGATGGATGGGTTATGATGATAATGATGATGATGATATGATGGTGATGATGATGAAATGACGGAAGTAATGGGAGGAAACGGAGGGATGGATGAAAAATCACCCCTTAGTTAGTTTTTCAATATTTTAGGGTACCTCGTAGTATATTTTTAAAACTAGAGGTATCTGGCAGTCTTTATTTCAAAATATAGGGTACCTACCAGCAGTTTTTTGTTTTTCCAAGCAACAAATACCCGGTGGGAAAATAAATCTTGACATAAAAGAGATTTATAATGTGGGTGCTTGACTCCCCGTGCAGTCTACACCTTCCTTGATAATTACATCAATCAATAGGGTGACACATATGCACTTTTATATATCTTCTGAATTCAAGCATCAACTACCTTTGAGAGTATAATGCATTTAATGTTGTCTCATTAAAACCTTACCAAGTAACAAAATCCAGTGGAAAAAATAGACTTGGTTGAAGGGAAAAAGACTACAACATAATAAAATCATACATTAGTTACTTTTGATTATGACACTAAATAAATATTCTCAAACCAATATTGTCCTTTGTACCGAATAAAGTAAAATAAATGATGCATATCATATTGCCTCATTAAAACTATGCCAAGTAACAAAACCCAATGAGAAAAATAAAACTTGGTCATAGGAAAAAAAGAGTACAATGCATTAGTGTATACATTGCAATTCAATGATATGTTCTTATACCAATGACACTCGTAAGATGCCATGATATCATAATATCTCCCAAAAATATATATATATATATTAGGGTCAATGTGTCTCCAGCCATAGCAAAACCATCAAACAAGTTACTTTATGCTTAAGAGTTGCTCATTCATATTTATATTAAGAACAATATTATCATCAATCTCTAAGTTTAACTTATGAATGAATAATGCCCACGTCAACGATTCCAACAAGAACATCAAAATGCATTCTTGATAACGTTTGGATGAGTATGTGTTATTATGGTCTTGATAGAATTCTAGCTAACAAGTTCAATGAGAGTACAATATTAATTCAAATGCACTAATGCATTTCAATAGTCTTGTTTGTGTTGTAACCTTTTGAATGGTTAGTTGGTTACATTTCACATACTCCTTAAATCTAAAGTTTCAAAAGTGATGTTATTGTTTATTTATGATATTAGAAATCAAAAAAATTGAATTATTATTTCAAAAATAAAATAATATTTAAATAAAAAATTAAAATCACTATAAATATAGTTATCCATTTGCCGTCCTTAACCTTTGTTGAGATATCGTGCTGCCATATTCTCTCTTTATTCTACTGAAGAAGGGATTTATTCCATCTCTTTTTTTGAGAAGCATGCCATGGATTGAATTATAAACTAATTAATGGCCGGTATGTATACCCTAAGAAAGAAATATTGTACTCTATAGTTTGACAGGTCCAAATTTAAGAAGAGTAAATCAAAACAATTGAATTCAAGAAAAAAACTTGCAACCTAAAAGAAGCTTCATATGTATCTTACCTTGTCCTGTTCGAAGACCCGTCGTCCATTGTTGCCTTAATCCATCTAGCCCAAGTTGAAACCCTACCTGCTTTGCCGTTCTTTTGGATAGAAAATCAATTAGAAATTCTAATCGAAGTTGTGTACATAATCGACCTAACCACCACCTTCGTCCTATCAACGTATCAAGCTCCAATCGTTGTAGATGTGGATACATTTGAAACCTTAGCCCCGGATACGGTTTTGGCGCGAGCAATGAGCAGAGAGAGCCCTATTTCTTTTTTAAGGATCTAGTAGTGAATGAAGTACCGAAGACGCATGAGGGAAAAACCCTAGACAAAAGCAGCGAATTAGCTTCTCCCATACCCTCTCGAATCATGGGTCGAGCACTGCTCCCGTTTTACTATAGCTTGGGGCGGGAAAAGAATATTGTTCATGTTACTCTCTAGCTTTGTATAGATAACGATAACGATTTATCTCACTCCATTAAAAAAAATTAGAATCAATATTAAATCGCGCCGAACCAAGTGGTTTGGTTTCACTCCGCAGTACCAAGAACCATTTGGTGTTTGGTCACCCCTAGCCTTCTTTATTCAATCTTAGGCTCTGTTCTTTTGGGTTAGAATTTCAGAGTTGAATGTTAGAAGAAACTGGAAGAAATTGGAAGGAGTTGGAAAATGTTGGAAGAATTTAAGTGTTAAAAAGTCACTCAATTAAATGATTACTCAATTACATACGGAGTATGTAACAAAATTCTAGATTAAAAAAATTCATCATTGTTTCTGTTTGATATAGTATGTTATAAATTTATATATGTATAATGTTATTTTATTTTTATTATGTATAAATACATTTTTAAGTCGTTAGTAAAAGAAACTAGAAAAAATTGAAAAAATCTTGATCGAATAAAAAAATCAAAAAAATTTAAAAAAATTAGGAATTACTCTCGAGTATTAACTTTTTCACCCCAAAAGAGTAGAGTTTTTACTTTTACTACGTGTTTAGGAATTAGGAGTAGGGCTGTAAACGGATAGCCGAAAATCCGATTACCGTCCGCATCCGTATCCGTTTAAAGAGAAAATATCCGCATCCGTTTTGAACGGATATTATCCGTATCCGATTAAGGATATCCGATTACTAAACGGATACAGATTTGGTAATTGTATATCTGATCCGTTTAAAATCTGATCCGCATATGCATCCGTTTAAATAACCGTTTATCCGAATATCCGATCCGTTATATATAGTTTTTCCTAATTTTTTATGTTTATATTTTGTTTTTCTATTGATATTTCAAAATATAAGACGTTTTTATATACAAAATAAATGTGTACACATTAAAATATATACAGACATATAAAAATATGTGTATATATGTGTTGTGTATATCTTTTTCTCATATAAAGTTATTGTAGAATATCAGAAATCATGAAAACAAAGAAAATAATTATCTCATAACAAATTATATTTGATTTAATAATAGTTTGACTTTAATCTAATTTAAAAATAAAGTATTTTTTAATTTGATTTTAAAAATTGGAAACGGATACGGATATATCCGATATCCGACCGATATCCGATGGATGCGGATACGGTTTTGATTTTCAGTATCCGTCAAGATCCGTATCCGAATTCGATATCCGACAAAAATAAACGGATGCGGATTTGGTAATAGCACATCCGATCCGATTAATATCCTTTACACCCCTAATTTAAGAGAGAGGAAGTACCGTCTGTATTTCCGTCCTTTCAATTGATCACTGCGAGAGAACATTTTCGGCTGCTGTGGCCCCCACCTCGATCACATTCATCATCAGCCTTCTCTGTTTTCTCGCTGCGGCGAAAACCCCTCCACCTGAAACTGCCAGCTCCGTCGTCTCAATCTTCTCCATCCTTCTCCTTAAGGCCTAAACCCTAGTCGCTCCCTCCGCCTCAAAATCTCTCTCCCGCCATTCGCTCCCGTTTTATGGACTCTCGCCTCCTATTTCACTCCAACCTTTAGCTCCTCCAATTGCATCGCCGCGTTCCGACCATCCGAATGGACTCTCGCCGTGTTTCTCGGGCCGTGAGCGACCCTAAGGTCAGGCAAGTCGGGTTCTTCGCGCCCGGAGCCCCGCCGGAACGTTCTCAATCGGGCCCGCCGGATCCGGCGTCTCCCCCCGTGTCCGATCTCTCTCCATCCAGCAATTCCCTCTCTCCGGTGATGATTCCGCCTCCGCGGCACCTTTCGGCCGACCTCTCTCGCGTGGTCTCTCACTTCCCACCTGCTTCGCCTTCCCCGCTCCGCCGCGACTCCCTCCCAGTCGGCAGTTACAATCCATCTGAGTTTACCTCCCCCACTGCCTCCGACTTCACGGAGGGCATCCACTCTTCTAGTCGAGCTCGCAAGGGAGACTCTGGGAAATTTGCTACTTCCCTCCCTACTGGTGGATTCGACATGACCGGTTCCAAGCAGAACAGCTTTCCCGCAGCTGGTTTAACCACAGTTTCCATTGTAAACGAACCTCATGACGTACCTGGTATTTTTTTTCTGCTCATCCTGTGTCTCTGTTCCTGAATTGATAGGTTTCTTTTGAAGAGTTTGGTACTTTAATGTGGGGGCGTGATGTAACTGCAATCTTCTCTTCTTGCAGAGAAAGATGGACGATTATCTGCTGCAGCACAGAGAGAGCAAGCAACTGGTTCTAAACCATTGAAAGAGAAAACCACCAAGGCTGAAAGGCGTGCCCTTCAGGAGGCTCAACGTGCTGCAAAAGCTGCATCTAAGGGTACTTTCCATTCATTTCACTTTCTAGAACAGAACACTGCATCATTTGTAACTTGCTATAACGATGTCTCTGATGGTTTTTCAAAGCCAGCCAAATGTTTTTCTTCTTTTTTTGGGGAGGGGGTACTCTGGTTTCTGCTTAGCATTGAGGGGGTTACTCCGTACTAGTTCAGAGTAGGAGAACTGAACTGAAAGACCAAATCCCCATTCAATGTGTATGTATCTCGAAATGTCGAGACAAAAACAAATTGTGGAGACTTTCGGTAGGGCTTTTAATCCATCCATATCATCATTATTTAATATCATGAGGCGACGATGTGTTGTGATATTTTCTATGGTCATTTCCCGAAACAAGATGGGTATTGTAAAATGCATGTTTTTGCTTGAAGACAATGAAAGATTGTCTTGTATCACAATTTCATCAAGATCATAGTACTTGCTCTTATTCTTCACGAGTTGTATCTCGAATTGTTGCTGAAAGACCAAATCCCCATGCAATGTGTATGTATCTCGAATTGTTGAGACAACCAAATTGTGGAGACTTTCGGTAGGGCTTTTAATCCGTCCTTATCATCATTTTTTAATATCATGAGGCGACGATGTGTGGAGATATTTTCTATGGTCATTCCGAAACAAGATGAGTATTCTAAAATGCATGTTTTTGCATGAAGACAATGAAAGATTTACAAAAATAATTACTGTCAATACTCTTTTCTTGAAAGATTGTCTTGTATCACATTTTCATCAAGATCATAGTACTTGCTCTTATTCTTCATGAGTTGTGATGATACAAATCATACACTGTTAATCCAGCCGATACAAGTAAGGGAACTGCTGCTGCTTCAGGGGAAGCTACTTCTGCAAGTGCAAATGCAGGAAAGGCTTATAAGGGTCATGCACAAAGGAAAGATAGCTCCCCAGTTGGAGCTTCTGAAAAAAGAGGCACTGATCGTCTGGCTGATAAAGATAGGAAAAAAGATGCGCCCCATCCACGCATGCAGTTTGATGATAAGAGCCGTGTGGAAAAAGCAAAGAAGCGCTCGGTAGTGAAACAAACTGAAGCAAGGAATAGGGTTGAACTATTCAGACATCTGCCTCAGTATGAACATGGAACACGACTTCCCGAGCTTGAATCAAAGTTCTTCCAACTTGATCCAGTCCATCCTGCTATTTTCCAGGTACTCACTGAGGGGATCTTCTTTATAAAGAATGGCAGTGCTCTTAAAAGTATAAAATCTAATATGTCATTTGATTTGGATTATCTGAGATCACTTTTATGTAATTAGGTAATGGCATAACCTTTTGGAAGTTAATATGCAGATTATGTTGTGGAAATGTAAGATTACTTTGAGTTTGGTTCATATTGCGGTGATATACGATTACTGTAGAGGACTATATATCTGCTTTAGAGGGAAAATATCTAACATTAAAATCTAGCTGACAATACTTGAAAACTCAATATACTCCATAATAGATTGCGTTCAACAATACCCCATTTGCATAGGTGGTAAAAAGATGTTATTACACATGTAATTAGGTGCACTGAACCTAAAAGTAATCTGATACTATCTTTGTCAGTCTCTCCCACTATGTTTGTCCCATTTTTTTCATTTTCCTTTGTCCCTAAATGTTTGTTCCAATCATATTTTGTCTTATTTAGGCGAGTAAAAATAATTCATAGTTTGTACGACTTATATTCAATCTTAACCATTCAATCCCACTTTTTCTTAATTTGCATGTTACTTTTCCTTATCCCAAACTTAGTGGGATGGATGAAGTATAATTTTATGGATACATGACCTTTGTGGTCCATAAGGTACCAATACAAAATTTACCTCGACCCATCCCAGTAATCCTGGGGGTTGGACTGGGGGATGCACTCTATGAGGAGGAATTGATTTGTTGATCCATCAAAATACTCCATGGGGTGGGGCTGGCCGTTAGGGATGCACTATAAGGAGGAACTAATTTATTCAGTTTTTTTCATTTTTTTTGTTGCAATGCTCTTGTACATGCGATGTTATATCCCATATTTTTACAATGTTAAAACCCCTAAAGTATCAATAAGGACATTGAGCCGAATAAATATACAATTAAATAATTAAGAGGCCCAATTTACCATTTATAACAAGATAGGTGTATTAATACTCAAAGTGGGCCAATATGCATCCAAGAAAGAATAGGGCAAGACTGAGGTGCTAATTAGACGGGCACCACCCGTCGCCATAATAGTATACCCAAAAGGCTAAGAGTTGACTTAGCTGGATAAGAGAATGGCTAAGGCAACCCAGTGGAACAGCGGTCCCACCACTACTGCCGCTTAAACCGTGGAGAGTGGAGGAAACCAATTAGTAAATGAGATGTATAAAGACCCCTTTCTCAGAAAAAGAGGGGGAGGTAATTAGAAGCATTACTAATCCATCAAGCTATACGAGATAAATTTCAGAAATTAGTATTATTATTCCAATATTATTTATCGCTCCGTCCCATAGCCGATGGGTTTAATCCATCACACATAAATGTCAACTCATCTAGTATGACTATGGACTCTTTAAGGATTCTATTCAAGTTCCTATGCTTCATGAAAAACTTTCTTTTCAGGTTGGGCTAAGGTATTTGTCTGGCGATATATCTGGTGGCAATTCCCGTTGTATAGCTATGCTTCAAGCATTCCAAGAATCTATAAAAGACTATTCTACCCCACCCGAAAAGGCACTAATCAGGGATTTGACTGCAAAAATTAATGCTTATGTGTCATTTCTAATTGAATGCAGGCCACTCTCAATAACTATGGGAAATGCAATTAGATTTCTCAAAACTAAGATCACAAAACTTCCTTTGACTTTGTCGGAGTCAGAAGCGAAATTAACTCTTATAAAAGAAATTGACCAATTTATAAATGAAAAGATAATACTTGCAGACAATGTAATAGTCAAGCATGCCGTCACTAAGATCAGGGATGGCGATGTTCTTCTCACATATGGATCATCATCTGCAGTTGAAATGATATTTTTACATGCTCATGAGCTTGGCAAGGCTTTCCGCGTCATAGTAGTGGATTCACGTCCAAAACTTGAAGGGAAACTATTGATTCGTAGATTAGTGGCAAAGGGAATCAATTGTACGTATACACATATAAATGCTGTTTCTTATGTAATACATGAAGCCACCAGAGTGTTTTTGGGTGCTGCGTCAATTTTGTCTAATGGAACGGTTTACTCGAGGGTTGGCACATCATGTGTTGCTATGGTTGCTCATCAATTTCGTGTTCCCGTCCTGATATGCTGTGAAGCTTATAAGTTTCATGAGAGGGTTCAACTTGACTCAATTTGCTCTAATGAACTCGGTATGTCAGCATCTATTTTCTTTGCTGGTTCACCCCCTGTCTGATTTATGTAATTTATATCCTTCTCTTTTTAAGGCTTGGTAAGGCCTATAATAACTGATTTTGTTGGAACTGCTGAAATCATCTGAAAAAAGGTGTATTCAAAATGTAGTTTGGAAGTAAGTTAAAGAAAATAGTATCTAGACATAGGAGATGGAAATTCATTTTCTTTAATTTCAGCCCTATCAGCCAATCGAGCATTATGTAGTACTCCCTCCATTGGCCGATTGGGGACAGGTTTAAAGCTCATTTAATTGGGGAAAATGACCACATTACCATTATCTTTGAAGAAAAAAAATAAGAGAATGAGGAAGTTGGCAGAAAATATCTATTTCATCTTTGACAATAAAGAAAGAGTCTGTAATAAGTATTTCTCCCCGAAGTATCAAGTAACTGCTGTTTTGAAACATAGAGGATGATTTTCTAACATGTTTTCTCACCATTTTAGCTATTATCATTGCTATAACGTAGGTGATCCAGAAGCAATAGCAAAAGTTCCTGGTGAGAGGGATGGTGATCTCCATGATTGGGCTAGTTGTGAAAATCTGCAGCTTCTAAATCTAATGTAAGTTCTCTTTCCTTGCCAGCACAAGACATTTTCCTCATATTCACCAAAATTGATGAATTGTATTTACTCTGTGACAGCTACGATGCAACACCGGCAGATTACGTTTCAATGATAATCACAGATTATGGAATGGTACGCGCACTTGAACTTTTATTTCTATTCCATCATCAAATAAAATTCACCGATTCACAAAACAACATGCATAGAAGATGTTTTCTACTAATTTCTAAAAATGTATGCATTACAGATCCCCCCAACAAGCGTTCCAGTCATTGTTCGAGAATATTGCAGAGAGCATTTCTGGACTTAGTTGCCTGAATGTTTAAAGACTCAGATGCAGAAGAATGTTTTGTTTTTTTGGTGTGAGAAAAGGTGCGTCTGCCGTTGACATTAAAATTTTCTAAATTTTCCGATTTCTCGAGTGATTCTAATTCCCTTTTTTGTCTGTGAAATAATGATTTGTCATGTGATATTTTAATTTTGAGATTTGGGATTTCCTCATATTTTTCCTTGACACTCCGTGAAGAGAACGATATATCTTTGCCTCTCCGGGTCCTTTTTTTTTGGTTTTTTGGGAAATTATCTTTGTAAGAGGCTATTATTGGGATGCATCAGTTTTGATAGTATTTTTCTTCTATCCAAAGAAAGCCACTCTTTGTGCAAAGTTGATGGGCTGAGGTAGAAATGGTTCTCATCGCATTCTTCCTTCCCGGCCTTAAGTTTTTTGCTTCTCTTTTTAAGCTATGTTTCTAGGAGTAGATTGTAAATGACACTGGTCTCTGGGTTGATATTACTGTGTTGGATTGTTGGATAATAAAAAAAAGTTATACTAAAGGTAAACCGGGATTATGCAATATGGTTATACTCCCTCCGTCCCATTTTATAACGCCTGTTTCGGTTTACGATGTTTGACTGAAGTTATTTTCAAATCATTTTATATGACAAATGGTATAGAATTAAAAAATAAATATTACATATCAAAATACTACATCAAAAGATCTACAAAACTAGTAGTGACAACAATATTTTATTTTATCAATTTGTTAACGAAAATAGAGAAAGAAAGTGAATGAAGTTTGACCCTGTGGATAGTGAACAAGCATTATAATTTGGGACGGAGGGAGTATCATTTCTTGTTTTGTACAGTAGAATTTTTGTTATTTTTAAATATATTCATTAGCCGCCCGCCGGATTGATGCTTTTCATTCAAATTTTCGAATCTGCAACTCCTCAAAGAAAAACTCTCTCAACTCATCTTCCTGTCTTCTCACAATCAAGGCAAAAAAATTGATTGTTGTTTATTTTCTGTTGAACCAACTAGAACTTCAAATCTAAATTTTTTCTCCATCACCAATTCTTAATCCATTTTATTTTACTCAAATTCTCATTCTAATCATCAATCTTCTTTATCTTTTTCTTATGTTGAACCATTTCCAAAGCAAATAAAACAAAAGCAAAACCAAAAGGGGAAATAGAGGAAAAAATACCTCTACAAGTCACCCCTCCACAAAAATGTCATACAACTTCTCACAATTGAAAAAAAATAAGGCATTGCCCGGATTTAAGAAAAAAACAAAGAATGTCAAGGATCTTCAATCAAACATGCACCTCCAATAGTGTTCTTTGTTCTTCAACGTCAGCAGCTATAGGTGTATGTCAACTCTTTCTCTCTTCTTCAAAGATGTCAGCAGCTACCGGCATACGTTATACTTCTCTCTTCTCCAACGATGTCGGCAGCTACTAGTGCACGTCAGACTTCTCTCTTCTCCAAATACATCAGCAGCTACTAGCGCACGTTAAACTTCTCTTTTCTCCGACGATGTCAGCAGCCACCGGCGCAGACTTCTCTCTACTTTTTTTCTCTTTACTTAATGTTTCCAGTTTCTAGCAAGTGTCCAAGCTTTCTTTTGCTTCAGTCAGAGTTTAGCTTGAAGGAGGATATTACACAATAATATTAATCCTAATTATTATAGTACTTGGTCCGTCCCTGAGTGATTGTCCACTTTTGACTTTTGGAACTGTTTATCTAAGCACTTTGACTCATCAAATTTTCTCAATGTGTAAGCTTAAAAATAGTCATGTGTGATCTTGTTTGATTCGTCTTAACATATAGATTATTAATATATAATTTTTATAATTTTTTAATATACAAATTACAAGATAAAATGGATTAAAGAAGTGCATTGGTGTGCAAAAATGAAAGAGGACAAACACTCAGGGATGGAGGGAGTATTAGTTATGGCCGTCTTTATATTTTAGTCAGCTACTATTCTTGTTTCCTAGTCCTAGTGTTGTATTTCCATTCTATATATTCTACCATGTACTCCATAATCTCTTGAATAATATAGTTGTCTCAATAGCTCAATTGTTAGACAATTATGGAAATAAGTGCAGTTATGGAAGAACTTTTATTTTAGTTAATTACTTTACTTGGAGAATCCTAATTAATGTAAGGATCTCTATCTATATAAATCACATTGGGTTGAAAACCTATTTCAATATGGTATTAGAGCGTGTGGGGTATTAGAGTCAGACTTTTTGGTATTAGAATAATCTAATAAATAATATTGCTCATTAAATTATGAAGTACGTGATAGAATATATGTATAAAAGACACTTGTAATACAACTAAAAATAGATAATGAAAACTAACTAAAATACTACATATACCATAAATAAGAGTATGAAGCTAAATAATAATCAAACACTATTATTATTATTATTATTATTATTATTATTGTCTAAAGCCTTTGATTTCAAAAGTGAGCGAATTCTCTCTCGATCCTTTATACTCCTTCCGTACACAAATAAAATTCTCGATCATTATTCACAGGGTCAAACTTTATTCATTTTGTTGATCTATTTTCGTTACACATTTGATAAAATAATAGTCATGCCACATCTAATTTTCTAGATCTTTTAATATAGTTTTTTAATATGTGATTTTTATTTTAAAATTTCACACCATTTTTTATATAAATGATTTAAAAATAATTTCAGTCAAACATCATAACGCACAACGAAAATTTTATTTGTAGACGGAGGGATTAAATATAATTGCCAGCCAATCAATATACGTGGAGTACATTTAATGTAACTGGAGCCTCAAGTATAGGGTACCCCACAGGAGCCCCAAGTACAGCTTACCAACACCGTGGCATTTCAAGGAACCATTATTCCCAACACGAAATTACACAAACATCCCTCCAACCTCCCTTAATTTAGGCTGCGGTCCCTAAAACCACCTCATAACGGCTACACGGGGGTAATTTCGTCACTCTATTCCAAGTTGTGCCCAAAGTCGGCCAGAGCAAATCCCCAAACTACCCTGCTCAACGGAAAAAATCGTGGCTAAAGCAAGGGTAACGCAGTCAAATCACTAATATGGCATTCTTTTCAGGCAGGTGAAGGAATATATCCACTCCCAAATTAAAGTCACCTTACTTTTTATGAATGCCCTATAAAATTCAAAAAATGCTATAGAGTAACATATATGAATGCCCTTCTCTTAATTTGAATACATAAATGATAATCGTTTGTGAAATTACAGAGTTCACAGATGTTTGTATATTCAAATTCAAGACATTAGAAGTTTATAATCACCTCACTTTTTATTATTTTTTCCTCTCAAAAAATGTTAAGTCCTTTTAGAAATAAGAAGTTTAGAAAATGTCTCCCTTCCTTGTTTGGAAACATCACTTTCGATTAGCGTTAGCATTTTGGATAAGATCTTAATTATGTAAATTAATTTTGAAAGTGTTAGCAATAAAGGCTACTGTCGGATAGCCTCTTCAAAACATTAATTTCTAACGTTTATACTATACGGAGTCTCTATATAAATTTCCACTACAGGATATATACTTACTGGTTATTTTTTAACACGCCATAAAAATTAATGTAAGACCGGTTTTATAGGAAAAAGAGAATAGAATATACTCTATGCTCCGTAATATAGAGTAAAATAGATTAAAAGTTTTGCTATTTATGTCCCAACAATCATTCACTTATAATTTCTTACTTTTTTATTTGTTTCGATATATTTTTCTTCATTTTATCTTTGAGAATAAAGACGTGGTTCAAAATACTTTTCAATGCTAGAATCATTACCCTAAAATATTTGTCTAATTTTTTTTGTTAATAATCCTAAAATGAATTATTCCTTTCCTTCCAAATTTGTCTTCTCATTTTTTTTACTCAATCTCAAAATAAATATCTTACTTCCTTACCTTTCTAATAATAAAGTAAGAACATGTAGTCTACAATTTTCTTCTTTCTTCAAATCAAATTTTAATAACTCAATTTTAACATTTTTGGAAGTGTCAATAAAAAAATAAGAATGTAAGGGGCTGTTTGTTTCAGCCTCTTAATGATTCAGATGTCTGAATGGTTCAGCACTTAATGGTTCAGATTGTTTGTTTCAGCCTCTTAATGGTTCAGATGTCTGAATGGTTAAGAGATTTGCCTCTGAATGATTAAGTATTATACAGAGTCTGAATGGTTAAGACTTCTTATCTGAATTGATGAGACATTTGACTCTGAATAGTTAAGCAATATACTAGCTCTTAATGATTCAGACCTCTTACAGGTTCAGCACTTAATGGTTCAGACCTCTTACTGATTCAGCACTTACTGATTCAGAAGTTGCCAAACAGCCCCTAAATGTCATTCTCAATTTTTACCTACAAATATTTTCGGGTATAAGAATCGTTTCCATTTTTTTTACTCCGTACATTTTGTTTTTTATTTTTTAAAGGTGAAATGGAAAAAGGAAAGAATTTGAGAGCAATCTGGCAGAGCACGAAAGGTGGTTCGTAAAGACCAGAGAGAGATAAGGGTGAGAAATTTGGTAGAGAGGAAAACCAGTGAGAGAAAGTTACCGGATTCGACAGCTATATTCGCCGGAATTTGGGAACTCTGTTCACGTCCGGTGAAGATTTCCCAAATTCCTTTTCCCTTAGAATTAGGGTTTTTTTGGGTAATGAAATCTCTCGTTCTTGAAGTAAAGGTTGTTCTTTTGCCAAGTTGAGCCTGCGATCTGGGTGGCGTTCCAGTTCTTGGAAGAAAGGGGTATTGTTGATCTTATGTCTACGCCGACGAGGAAATTGTGGGCCGGGTGGTCGCTCACGCCCAAGAGCGAGACGCCCAGGAAGAACAGCGACAAGGGAAAAGGCCTCTCTTTTTTAGAAAATTCAGGGAGGGGTTTGAGTGGAGAAGAAAATGGATCCATTAACCTGCAAGAGAAGATGGCGAAGCTCGAAACAGAGGTTAAAAAACTTGAACCCTTGTTCTTTAGCAGTTTTATGCCGATTGATTTGTTGATTCTTTTTCCCATTGCCCATTGGGCTTACTACATTTATCGTTTTCTTCATGGTTTTGAGTGTACTATAGCAGCTTCAATTTTCTGTCTCTTGTTGCATTTGGTTACTAGACTTTGGAGCGTCCATTCTTAAGAAAATACTTGTAGTTTATCTTTTGCTGAGTGCCACAGTGCCTCTAGTATTCTAAGAAGAGTGAAGTGGGGAAGAATTTGTCTCATTAACAATTTCAAGAATGGGAAAAGACCTAAACATAAGCATTGTCTCTGATAGTCATTTCTGTTTGCCAATATAGGCATTATACAACAACCCAATATAATCCCAAATTTGTTGGATCAGGGGTCAGAATGTATGTAGTCTTACCCTGTAAAAACGGTGAGGTTGCTTCCCTTAGACCCCATATGCATTGCTGCATTTACTGCCAAAAACTTGATAGAGTAAGAAGCAAGAGAAGTTTAAATATTTAATACACCTTTTTTTAATTTAGTCCATTATGGTCAATGATGGCTCTTTTAGCCCCATAAGCAATAGACATAATGATTATCTGTTTTTGCGCAACAGATGTAAGTTGATTTATCATACAAGTACATGCTGTGATATGTGTGAATTGTATTAAGTTTAGTGTTGTGACTTTCACATGAATGCCAGTTTAATACAGTACACATCTGCGTGGCATATCCAATATGTTTAGTTAATATGGTGTTTCATGTTTATTTCAGTTTTATTGACTTCTGTTTACTTTTGTAGCTCTTTGATTACCAATATAATATGGGTCTGCTATTGATCGAAAAGAAGGATTGGACTACCAAGTACGAAGAAGCTAAACATTCTTTAGAAGAAGCAAAAGATCTCTATAGAAGAGAACAAGAAGCTAACTCTATTGCAATATCTGAAGCAGCAAAGCGTGAGGACAATTTAAGGAAGGCATTGGGTGTTGAGAAACAGTGTGTACAAGACGTATGACTTTTATTTCTTTTGATTCAATATGACTATTATATTTTTGTTTTCCCTTTGGAGAAACATTTGAGGTTGTATCTTTCTGCAGCTTGAGAAGGCTTTGCATGACATGCGCGCTGAATGTGCTGAAATTAAATTCACAGCTGATTCAAAATTGGCTGAGGCAAATGCTCTATTGACAAGTGTTGAAGAGAAATCACTAGAGGTTGAATCCAAACTCCACACAGCCGATGCTAAGCTTGCTGAAGCTAGTAGAAAGAGTGCAGAAGTTGAAAGGAAATTGAATGAGCTAAAGGCTCAAGAAAATGCACTCCGAAGAGAACGGTCCTCTTTCACCATTGAGTAAGCTTTTAGATCGTCAATCTTCTTTCAAATCAGTGAGGAGCTTCTGGTCCATAATTGTTTTCCACTCTGTGCCACACTCATCAATTCATCACGGTCGGTTGGATATATTTTTAAAACACACTAGAAGTGTTTTTTGCTGAGTGGACCATGGTTATGGATAAGTGGATCCTCACTTCTAGCCAATAGTGCACATGTGGATGTGCTTTTAGTTTTTACCCTTTCGATTGGATGGCTTCTTGTTGAAATGTTTTTATGCTTATTCCAATTTTATGTCAGGCGTGAATCTCATGAGAGCACTTTGTCTAAGCAAAGGGAAGACTTGAGGGAATGGGAAAGAAAACTGAAAGAGGGTGAGGATAGACTTGTTGATAGCCGGAGGTTGTTAAACCAACGAGAGCAAAGAGCAAATGATGCTGATAAGATAATGTTGCAAAGGCAAAATGAACTTGAAAGTTCTCAGAAGAAAATTGACTCGGCTTACTCTGCTCTTAATGAAAAAGAAGAGGACATTAGGAGCCGGCTTGCAAGCCTTAGCATGAAGGAAAAGGCATGTTGTAATTTCCATTGATATCTGTTAGTAAATGCTTTACCATCTTTTACTTACTGTTTTCATTTATTTTTCCCATTTTAATGCAGGAAATTGATGATATGAAAAAGAGCTTAAATCTAAAGGAGCAAGCATTATCTGACTTGGAGGAAAAGCTGAATGTTAAAGAGAAAGTGAGTGCACACCCTTCATTTATTTTAAATAGTACTCGTATTTGTCAAGGTGCAAACACATATGATGATGGAGTGTACACTTTGTATTATTCTTCTGCAATAAGTATTTATGGTGTATCAAATTATCACTTTAAATGTCAACTTTTTGTAAATAGTTTAGTTTCACTCTATCTTGGTTGACTGGTTGTGCTTTATTTAGAAAGAAGAGAAACGATATCAACCATACAAATATTTCCTTAAAAATCCTTGAAAGGATGGGACAACCCAAAAGAAAAACGATAAGAAAATTTTGAGATGGAGATTGTATTTATTATATATCTGGAGTATTTAGATTTGTTTCTTGTGAATTCTGTGATGCAGTGGTCATTATTCTTCACCCTCAGAGTCATAACCTTTGTGTTGATATAAGAAAAAATAAATCCTTCAATGGATGATGGTGAGAGTACTTTTTAAACTTTGTCACTTTGTTTTCCAGGAAGAGATCCAAAAGCTTGTAGATGAACACAGAGCAGTCCTGGATGCCAAGGAAGAAGAGTTCAACCTGGAAATGAAGCAGAGGAGGGAATCTGTTGATGAAGAACTGAAAAGAAAAGAGATTGAGCTTGAAAGAAAGGAAGCTGAAATTCTTCACTTGGAAGAAAAAGTCAAAAAACGAGAAGTGGCACTTGAGAAGAAATCAGAGAAGGTTAAAGAGAAAGAGAAAGATCTTGAGACAAAAATGAAAGCCATGAAGGAAAGGGAGAAGTCTTTAAAAGTTGAGGAGAAAAACTTGGAGAAGGAGAGGAAGCAAATTCTGTCTGACAAGGATGAATTACTTTCTATTAGGGATGAACTTGAGAACATAAAAGCTGACGTTGAGAAAAAACAGATAAAGCTAAATGAAGACACAGAGCAGCTTAAAGTAACAGAAGCTGACAGATTGGAACTCACTCGCCTGCAATCGGAGTTGAAACAAGAAACAGACAAGTGCAGACTCCAGCGAGAAATGCTCTTGGAAGAAACTGAGGATTTGAAGCAGGAAAGAGAGAAATTTGAAAAGGAATGGGATGGGTTGGACGAGAAAAGAGCTGAGATTAATAAACAATTGGAGGAAATCAATGAACAAAAGAGGAGCTTTGAAAAGCTAAAACACTCTGAAGACGAAAAGTTGAACAACGAGAAAATCGAAACTCAAAACTATGTCAATGGAGAGTTGGAAGCACTTAAAGTAGCCAAAGAGACGTTTTCGGCCACAATGGAGCATGAAAGATCAATTTTAGAAGAGAAACTTCGAAATGAGAGAAGCCAACTGCTTCATGATTTTGAACTTCTTAAAAGCAAGCTTGAGACTGATATACAGAAGAAGCAGGAAGAGATGGAGTCTGAGTTGCTTGAGAGAAAGAAACAATTTGAAGACCTGAGGGAGGGAGAACTAAATAATATTAACTTTTTAAAGGAAGTAGCTCGAAGAGATATGGAAGAGCTGAAATTAGAAAGGTCTGGAATAGGCAAAGAGAAACAAGAAATATCTGCAAGCAAGAAGCATCTTGAGGTACAACAATTAGAGATTCGAAGTGACATTGAAGAGTTAGTTGCCTTAAGTAATAAGTTGAAGGATCAAAGGGCAGATTTCCTGAAGGAAAGGGATCAATTCATGGAATTTGTCAAAAAGCAGGAAAATTGCATATCCTGCGGAGAGCGTATCCGTGAATTTGAGCTTTCTCATCTTCAATCTTTGACCGAGGTGGAAAACTGTGAACCACCTCCGCTGCCTGGTATTGCTCAAGATTATTTAGGGAAGGCTACCCAAGAGACTCCTGGAAAGTCTGCTAATGTGTCGTTCCCTGTCTTTGGAACTTCAGCCTCTGGTGGGACCATGTCTTGGCTTAGGAAATGTACATCAAAGATTCTCACCTTTTCACCAGGCAAACAAACTGCATCTGGCGAACTTAGAGATTTGATGAATGAATCTGCCCTGCCGAGTAAGCATGTCAAGGAAAGACAAGCAGGCATGCCTCTTTTGAGGGGTGATGCTTTTGAAGAGCAGATACCCCTTGAACCTGCATACAGCACTGGTGAGATAGAAGCTAGCAAAGATACTGTGGAAGATACTCAAAATTCTAATGTGAGAATCGGAAAAAAGCATAGAGCTGCAAGAAGAGGGTACCCTAGGGGTAGAAAAACTGCTTCTGGTAAGGCCAATGGGAGCGTTGAGATCTCCATTAACACCAATGAGGAAAGTGAGAAAGAATCTGGTCTTCAAGGGAAAGGAACCCAAAGGAGTGACAGGAAACGTGGTCGTGTGCATGCATCACAAGGAACAGCAAGTGAGCATGGAGATTATAATAGTGAAGGAAACTCAGATAGTGTGACAGGTGGAAGGAAGAGGAGGCAAAAGGCTGTCCCTATTATGCAGACTCCTGGTCAAAGTAGATACTATCTCCGCCGGTCTAAAAGGTAAATCTCTTTCCATCGCTCTCTGATGTCGCTTAAGTATCAACCTGATTAAGAGAAGACAGTAAGGGTCTTATTGGATGGAGAGTTGGAGGGGAAGGCTTAGTCTACATCTTGATGTATATTTGAGATTTAAAAAAAGAAAAAAATTATTATAACAAGGATAAATCTCACCTAAATCTTTTTATCTTTCCACCTAAATTTTCAGGTCTGCTGGAGCAACAGCCAATGCTTCTCGATCTCTTAATGCTTCAACGGATCATGAAGAGACACGGCATCTCAAATCTGCTCAACCAGCTCCTTTAGAGATTATTGATGGGGAAGTGCGAAGTGTTGAGGTTGTTCACCAGACTGCAATAGAGACACAGATAGAGGTTTGTCCCTCCTCCTCACTCCTCTCCTCCCAAAATACAAAAATAAAATATTTAAAACAATAAAACCCTTTAAATTGTACTCAAGAAAGGACTACTACATCAACAACCCAGTTCAAGTAGGGTTTGGGGAGGATGTGCACGTAGACCTTATCCCTACTCGAAAGTAGGGAGGTTGTTTCCATTGTTGTAAATAAATTCTAGGCAGAAAATCTATCTACTACGTCCCCAAAAAGAGTCGTGTTTCATTAACTTATTTTGTCACAACTCACAAAAGAAAAAGAGTATGGTTTAAAGTCATACTTTATCTTTTTTAAGTAAAACATTCGAAAAGCCATATGGCGAGTGGCTTTAGTATTACTCCAAATAATCCTGGAAAAATGTTATTTTTTTTCGGGGGGGGGGGGGGGTACCTTACTCAGACATTTACTATTCCTAGACATTCCTATAAACGTACGTCATGCTCTGGCAGATCAAGGATACAGGAGACAATCAGGACAGCAAACCCAAGATGGCAAATGCTCATGTAGATACTGGTTTCAGTGAAGAAGAGGTTAGTGAAGCACTTGAAGTTCCCAATGAGTATGATGATGATGGTAGCCAAGGGGGTTACAGAACCGATGAAGAAGAGCATGGAAGGAGAGGTGGCGATGAAGAAGAAGAAGAAGCTGAGCATCCTGGTGAAGTGTCTATAGGAAAGAAGATCTGGACTTTCATCACCACATGATATATATCAACACACTGATCCAATCTGATCTATTGACATACGTTGCATTTAGGATGTGCACCGGATCCATTTGCCAAAGAGAGGATGATTTGCTATATCCCTTTTCTGCTTTTAGATATATATATATATATAAATAGTATGTGTCATGGAGGCAGCGTGTATTTTGTTGTAGTTAATCATAAATAAGATTGATTCAGGTGTGTATTGTTGTGCCTCTTAAGTGTTGTGTTGCTTCTTATTAGGGCATTGTTAGGGCTTTTGGCGTCAATCATTTAGCAGCATTGTTGATAGCCCCTCTGGTTTTGGCCCGTGCTTTGTCGAATCCGAATCTCTTTTTCTTTTCCTATTATTTTCCTCTCTTTGAATTAGTTTGCCACATTTGAAATGTAAAAGCCTATTCATCCCTTTGAATGTATTTCTCATCATGTGTCTTTTTAATGTTCATTTCGAGCTTCACTAGTCTTGGTGTATTGTGCACTAAAAATTGCTATTTATTTTTAAGTTTTTAGTGAAATTGTTTGGGGAGTGGTTGATAGTTGAGGGGATGTCAAAGTCTTAAATTGATATTTTCTAAATTCAGGAAATATCAAACAAAATTTCTCTATTTTTGATACTCAGATATTACTCCGTAGAATTTATTTATTTATCTTAAACGCTCTCCAAAAAATACTCCGTAGTCAATGCTCAGTTTAAAATAGTTCTAAATGGCTTTTTTAATACGAATTTAAAGAAATGACTGATCCCGAATTAATATTCTTTTTTAGATTATTTCAAAGTAGATGTTACATAAAGTTTACTTTTCAAAAAAGTAAAAAATATGTAATTCTCTTTCTTTTTTTAAAAAAAATAAGCTTAAGCCATCTGCTTTTATTAGTTTGTTGACAAATAGAATATGGCAAGTATTTAGGAAAAATCCTTAATTGAGCTATTATACTATCAGATTTTAAGATTGTCTACTAAGGAACATTTTTAGGTTGAATTCCAATATTAAAAAACTGGAACCCGAATCCAAATAGAGATACATATACATATACATATACATATACAGACAGACACATGCAAGTACCCATATGACGTCCTGCGAGCTAATATTTCACATATAAAAAAATGGAGATTTATATATATTATACTGTTGTTTGTTATTTACACAAGTGAAATGTCTACTACCTGCTGAGTCACAAGAATCAACATGTCGTTGATTGTCATTGGACAGCTAATTTATAGTATAACTTGAAAATCAAAACTACGGAGCATAAATGACCATTCTACCCGCAGCTAAATTATGTCGGTTATCCTAAACTTCCTAACTAACCAATAGGCAAAACTCTTTGGCAACCAGTTGCTGAGGAAGAGAGACTGTTCTGTTCCACTGTACATTGTGTTGATGATGTTCCTATTCCCTGAATATATGTATGTACACTTCGGATGGATCATATCAACTCTTTAGCAACCCGAATCGTTCCCCTCCACCGTTTGTCTTTGACGAATGTTAGACTGCAAAGCTTTCTTTTCTGCATGCCTCTTAAGATCCCTGCACAAACCCGAAAAAACAGGTTTTAATGACTTCAAGATTCGTTTTGGGTAGTATTCATTATTTTCGCTTTTGCTCCTTCCTCTGTCCCAAAATGAAGTTTACAGTTTCATTTCATGGAGTTTAAGAGAAGGGGTGAGAAAGGGTAAACTTCATTTTGGGACATCTAGAAAGGAAAGTGTAAACTTTATATTGGGACAGAGGGAGTATGTTTTTGTGGTTTTGAGTTTGCATGATATGCATTCTATAATAAACCAAAACTATTTACATGCTCAATTATCAAGTTTTTAGTTTTTCGAAAAAGAAGTGAGAACTAGAAAACCACTCAAAACAGGGGGAGCAAGAAGAACAAAATGGAGGATAGAAACGTACATGCATCGCGGAACCAAACAGTGAGAATCTTCGCACTTGCGTGAGTGCATCCGTAGAAGCGACCAGATTTTGCTACAGACTTCACAGCCTCCAGATACGCGAATGGTGCATCTATGTGCATGATGGAAAAGCGTTCTGATTTTATTACAGTCTGGGAGTGGACATGGGCTGCTCTTGCTAGCACGGCATTGGGATGCGTGCACTAATAAATCCAGTAATTGGACCTGCATCCCCAAATCAATTCATGTTAGGATCCTTTTGGAAGGATTTTAATGAAGAGCGTAATTTATAGGTTTAACTAATCTAAATAGTGCAGGGATATGGAATCTCTACCGGTGATCCAGCTTGTTGAAGTTGGGAATCACAACCACCACCAGATAAATAATGAATGCTTTTGAAGAGATGGTACAAAATCATCATTGAAGAATACTTTGCACGCCTGAGAGATTCAAACTGATAATTGTTTTGTTGACAGAAGCACAAGAAAGAGTGTCTATGCTCGAAAAAATCGTTATCTATAATGGCATCATTATCTTCAGTGTCAGCACGTATGACATCCCCAGACATCTAAGAAACAGAGCAAAAAAAAAGATTTACTGCATAGTCGCTAATAATGTTTTTAAAAATGTGCTTAAACACGTGATAGAGATTCCTGTCTAGAGGCCACAAGAATATTTCGAGGACTCACCTGTGTAAGAAAATGTTTCTCCCCAGAAGAAGAAGTGTGTTGCTTCTGCAGATCGATGCCTTCTTTCTTGTCCGCGCATCTATAGTAGTTTTAAGAATTAGTTTAGGGTTAAGAATAACTCCCGAGGAAAATAACTTTGTATGAACTGTACAATTTTAACGACCATGATAACTACAGATATAAAATAAATATGGAGTATACATTGTTCTAAATATTATAGCACAGACTACTTGACTAATCAACAACTCAATACCAGCTAAAAACTACCCACTTACCCACTATATACACTTAAAAAACAACAAACTCAGTAAAATACTCCATAACATGAACAGCAAATAATACGTAGTAATAAAGATGAAGTGATGATGACAATAATGACGTTGATGATGATGATAGTTATAGTGATAATTAAAAAATAGTGATAAATATGAGATAATCTGAGAGGAAACTTGTTGATTAATGAATATAGTTACTCAGTTAGAATACGAAGGTCCCCTATTTTTACATAAACTAGGATTTAGGGAGATCTAATTTTTGCTTCATACTTGGGCTAGGTCTACTGGATAGGATAGCTTACTAATTAGGGTTAAGAATCTTAAGACATGGAGTTGTATAAACATATCTGCTATTTGAAATTGTATCTCGCCCTAATAAATGCAACCAAGACATAGAACTGACTCAGGCACTCAGCCAACATAGCAGGGATTAAGTTAATGACATGATTTGCTTTTAAACATAAACTCATCTGTGCCCTTAAAATATATTACTTGGTTAAAATGCATTGTATCAGAATAGCCTAAAAACCAGAACAAAACAAAAAATTGCATTGTTAATAGCGGAAAGAGGAGAGATACTACCTTGCACATATTTCAAAATTTTTGCATTGGTTACAGCACCATCTAATTCCTGAGATTACTTCTTGACATTTGGCACACTTGAATTGCAAGTTTACAATGATAAAGTCTTCCTTTACAGGAAGAATCGTCTGCCCCAGCTGTCAAGCAAAGAATTGAAAACACTTTACACTTTAGCCTAACAGATGCGACAAAGATTCTGGATAACAACATTAATTTGCTGGCATTGGCCATACAGAAAATTAAGAACAGCACTGAGGCACTGAGCTAATAAAAGATTACTGACACTAACCATTGTTTGTTAGTGCACACACGTTCACACATGCATGTATTCTTCAAGAAAGAAGATAAATCCAAGTATTAATATGCAAACTTAGAAATGGAGATAAAAAAAGCTACCTTCTGCATTACGGTTACATCTTTAGCTGCTTCAGCAGAAAGATCACTATATCCCATCGCTTTAAAAGCCCTCTTTGTAATAGTTTTCTTAACTTTACTCGAAGATCCTCCTTTACCATCTTTATCTAAGTTCCTCATTGTATCCTCTGCAGCACTTGACCAATAGTCTCCATCAAAGTAAGGTAAACGAGCAGCAGAAATCTTGAAGTTTGAGTCCACATTTGGAATGAAAAAGTGATCATAGAAATTAGTGAAATTGATCACTATATCTTCTTTTGATGCTTTCCTCAGCATTGACCTATACCTGTACGCGTAAATCTAAATCAATTAACAAAGCATTCCATATAACTTGTAGATAAGTAAGCATTCAAGGTAAGCTTAAAACAAAATAAGCAGAACACAGAGCATACGGATTAATGGAGATGACAAATGATAAGTATATATACAAACAGATACCATTGGCGAAGCTTGTCTGGCTTTGGTGTTTTCTGAGATTCTGGGTGGCAATACAATATGTAATCTTCACCTTTCACAGGTGGGCAAGCCCATATATAGCAGGTCGTGAAACCCCGTTTCTTGCAGTATTCAAGGTACCCAATCTGAGGATACAGCAAGGATAAAAGCTTCCATCGGTTTCATAAGCAAACATATTTTAACATAGGAATAAAGAAAGTGATTATTACATAACAGTAGCATTTAGGTGGGAGTTCATACCAGAATTTCATGATATACAAAGGTGCGAAGAGCTTCCCCTGTTGCAGTTTGTATCTCAGGTCTGAAATATTTAACTGAGTCAAGATATGAAATGTAGACACAGCGTCTGTTTGGCTCACCACATTCTGATCCATACTCTTGGACGTACATCGCAAAGAGACATACATCTACTCCTTCAATGTTCTGAAACAAGAGGATCACCTGTTTGGAGAATGTGTCAGATCTAATCCACTGAAAAAGTTCAAAGATCGTGATGAATAAGAATCAATAATAAGTACTTTCTCACCTTTGATCTGTATTGAAACTCTAAAGGATAATCTTGTGTGTGAAAGATATCCAAAAATTGCTGCTTGACTCTCAGTTGCTTATTGACAGACAATACTACCCTGACAGCAAGACCTGCCACAGCTGGCACCTGGCAAAGGGTAATATATCAGTAGATGTAAGGTGGAAGGAAAAATTTTAAGAGCACCACAGGATATTAAATATAGAGTATAAGATTAACAGGGCGCTAAATATAAGATTGAAGTAAACTGATAAAATGAACTGCTATCATGTAAAATACTATGCATCTTCAAGCACGAGTCTAATTATCACTTTCAAATCCCTTTACTTTGATGAACAATCTCACTAACCCGTGTATTATCTAACAAGCATAGGACACATTTGAATCAAACACACAAACACATGAGCCGTGGGAAGATTGTAGCATGTATATAGTTAACTAGCGGTGTAAATTACTATACCAACACTAATTATTATAAGTGTAACTCTTTTCCCCGTTTCAACTTTCCACATTTAGTAATACATAAAATATTAACACACTTCAAATTTGTCATAATTGTTCAGCAGCCTACCTCATCTAGGCTCTTTCCTAAAAGCTTTGCCCTCTCTTCTTTGTCTTGTTCAAGGAGTCTGGACAGCCTGCCCTCAATATGGTCACTCAATTTGGTCCTGGGTAGATCCCTTGCTCCAATAGGAGAGGAAGGTGTACGTACACCACATTCCAACTCCTTTAATCGGCAATACGGACATATATACTTTGCTTTACCTTCCAAATCCTTTTTAGCATTGAAGAGAGCACATATCTGATGCTGCCAGCATTCACACTTGTCGCACTGCACCCACTGCAAATTGAACTGTTTAATAATCCAAATAATAAATTATCATGAAAAAGGAAACCACAAAGCTAAACTATACTCACTGGTTCCCCATTTTCATCATTATTCTTTTCTTTCTTAAGATTTGACTTGGGGATAGATAAGCCAAGGAATGAGATATTGCCACCACGAGATGCCTTAAAGCATGGAGTGCAAAAACTATATCGGCTTTTTGTTTCCTCCAGCAACCAGTAATAGAATACCAAATTGCGCTTGATACGAACACCACAACATGAGCAATACATAGGAACTGGAGTGAATACAAGCTTTTCAGTGCCACATAACTGGCAAGTATTCTCATTACTACAGCGAGTACCAGCATCACCTTCTGATCCCTGAAGAAAAGAGAAATAATTTACGTTCATTAGATCATTCAATCAAGCAGTGGTGTTGAATACAAACTTACAAAATATAAAAAACAAACAATTTTGAAGGGAAAGAACCACCATATCAGAATAACAAATAACTCACAAGCATTAAAACAAGTAAATTTACATTAAGATATGTTCAGATACGTTTGCTTCCTTTTCAATGTGAAGTAAGGAGTTTGTCAATGTTCTACTCTGTGGTCACCGCAAATTGTAACATTGCCCGAAGAAGGGTGAAAAGTGAAATTTTACTTACTATACCACAGAAAATAAAGGAAAATGACAGGATACCATCAACCAAGTTCTACTCTATACAAATTTAAACCTTCACAATATGACAGCGGGATACAATGTGTATAATTAAAATAATCACATATCAAACCTGTCCAAAATGTAGTCTGAGACTACCAATGTGTTTTTTAATTTGATCAGCAGTGAAAAAGTCAACAAAAGACACACCCAGCCTCTCTAGATTGTTTGACTTCATTCTGAACAGATTTCTAACTGCAGATTCAGTTATATCACGCTTAACTTCTGATCTAGCCCTTTTAGACTCATCTTCTTGACCATTCGCAGATTCATTCCGATGAACATGCATTCTATCTGAACTCACTCCTGGAGAATAAGTATTGTCATTCAAAGGTCCACTAGCTTTATCATGATTGAAACCAATGCCTTGAGATGCCAAAGAGGTGTGGCCAAAGTGTGACTTCAAAGCATCATCTATATCATGGTTTCCAGATGCACTGGTTTCACCTGGAACTCCTGTGATGTTTATAAGTTTCTTATTCATATCTGTTGAATCTTCCTTATTGTGAAAACTTTCTTCATTGTGAACCTCTTCAGATATGCCCAGCCTCTTTGGATTGTTTGACTTCATTTGGAACAACTGTGTGGCTACAGATTCAGTCAAATCACGTTTGACTTCTGATCTAGCCCTTTCAGACTCATTTTCATGACCATTAGCAGATTTATCCTGAAGATCGTGGATTCTATCTGAGCTCAGTCCCGGAGAATAGTGAGTATTGTCATTCAAAACTCCATTATTAATATCAGAATCAAAATTGATGGGTTGAGGTACCAAAGAGGTGTGGTCAAATTGTGATTTCAGAGCACCATCTGTAATATGGGTTCCAGTTGCACTAGTTCCACCTGGATCTATGATGTTTATAAGTTCCTTATTCATATCTGTTGAATATTCCTTACTGTGAAAACCTTTTTCATTGTAAACCTCGTCAGACAAGAAAGAAGCACTGCTAGACAGTGATATCTGGCCATGATGGCCAACTGCATCAATAGAGCTGGGATCTCTGGAATTCGTAAAACTCTTATTAAGCTCTGTTGGGCCGCCCTTAATGGGAAGAGGAATTCCAGATGATTTCCAAGAGGTCAAATGTGAGAGAGTTTCGCAACATTGATTTACTGACTGTGCATCTGTATCCATATTCCGAGGGAAACCTGAGTTTTCCACTTTCGTTCGTTTGAAAGATGTACCTTCCCAACAAGAACTCATGCCATTAAAATCTCGAGCTCGTACAAGACCAGTCTTTGATTTCCCAGATCCTGCGTTGACTCGGCCAGCATGATTCAGAACTCCAGTGTCCCGGACAGGCTTGCAAACAATACAACTACAGTCGCAACAGCTTTCAAAATGTGATATGAGCAACTGATACTGGTCACAGTTGCATATTGCACCACTGCAAACTAGTGAATGCCAAGAGGTCAGAAAAGGTGCTTGCTCTCTCCCAAATTTTATCGTCAGAGTGTTATACTTGATGTACAACTCTAGAAATTGTTGTGAAGAAATATGGCCTAAATCCATGACTTGATGGGGAACCATGTCTGGCTTCTCTAGGCTGATTGCAGTCAATGACTCTTGGCCAGATACATTATTGTGACATACTTTTTCATTTGCCATGAACCCTTGACACATCAAATCAGATGCCCCATTGAATAGCTCAAAATGAGAATACTGGTCAGAATGTTTGGAGCCACCCATTTGAAGTTGTGGATGGACAAAATATTCATTATTCAATCTGGGGTTAACAGCAGCCATATCAGACATAAACATTGGTGAATAAAAATGCTTCAAATCATCTTCCGGGGATGGAATACTGACATTAGAATCTGATGATCCCAAATTGTGCCTAATCAAAGGTGGAACATCCACACTATAGATGTTGTGCGTATTATCCTGAGGCTTGCTGCAACCTTCCTGCGCTGATTCAATAGCATATGGTAGACTGTTCTCAGAGAAGGTATGCCCACCGTCAATATTCCAATCTCCATCAGAACATACTGTCACAGATGAGATTGGTTCTGGAGAAGGAATGATCTCATTGGACATGTGATTTACAGAAACATGTGGAAACATTGTATTCCCATTGCAATGGGTAGACGTAAAGCCACTCTTTCGGCCATTCAATGAAGACCCTGCGTCAAAATAAAGTAACAGCATATATATAAATTGACCACCAGTTAATAACCTATTATCATTGCTAGTATGTCATCAATGTAAAGTTCTGATTTAAGAGAAAACAAGTCACCTTCTATGTCATACACTTTGTCGATCCTGCATGGTTGATGCAAGCCAGAACTCAGATCAGCAGCTCTCAAGCAGTCAAGGTTAAAATAATCTATATTCTCTTGATGGACTTGATTCTGCATGTACATGATAACATGCCAAATTAATGAAAATAAAAACAATTTTTTAAAAAGAAGTCATGCTGAATCCCATTAGATCTTTGCTAATTATTGGGTGGGAATTATCATTTTAGGTGGGTCCCTATTTAGTTTTCCCATTTCGGATTATGATGTTTGACTCAAGTTATTTTCAATTTAATTTATTTAGAAACCGGTATACTCCATATACATTTATATCTAAATTTTATATATTTAAAAGCTACAACAAAAGTGCTAAAAAACAAGAGGTGACATGCATATACTATTTTGTCAAATGATCAATGAAAATACATAAAGAAAGAAGATATAGTTTGACTGTGAATAGTAAATAGAAAGATTAATAAGGGGCAGAGGTTAATATTTTTTTACTATTTTTATTTGTGATGATAATGATTAGTAGTAGTATTATTATTCTTATATTGTTTTTGTTTTATTTAGCTGGATATCTTTCGAAAACAATCCCTACTCTTTGCAAGTAGAGGTAAAGTGTGTACATCTTACCCTCCCCAGACCCCCCATGTAGGAATACAATGGGTTTGTTGTTGCTAATTCGTATGATTATGTCTCGTGAACAAGTGAACGGCTAGCTCAGCCACTATGTGTATTTTGTCATATCCAACACTATACAACCCATAAAATATCGCCATACATGAAATATGCAATAAAAAAGGGAATTGGTGAGATAATAAATCATAGTAACAAAAAAACAAAGGGAACAAGAAACAAACCCTCATATCAGCATTTGCTATCAACTGGCCATCTATGCCAGGCACAGAGTTAACTAGGTGTTTGCCTCTGCCATGAATTCCTTTGCACATATAGCTGCAAGTAAAAAACTCAATTAATCTCCAAAAGGGTAAAAGGTAAGCAATATGGAATTAATGGTAGCTATAAGCTTGAAAATCAGCACCCCGACAACATCATAAACACAGAACATAAATTTTACAACTTTGAAACCTTTTGCCTCTCGATTTATTTGCAGGAAAGACTTGCCAATCGCGTTGGCTATCACAATATTGCATCCCTGAACCAGCATTGCAGAGTATATGCGAGCTTGAAACCGTTCCAGTGGACTGGTTTGCTACATTGTTGGAAAGTTGTGGATAGCAGTATCTGGTACTATCCATTTTACCATCTATCCACTTCTACAAAACCTTTAGACAATAGAAAAAATGAGAACCATAGTTTATTGTATTTACACTCAAAATTACAGCAAAATTGAAGGATGTTAGTCAAATTCATAAGCACAAATTTTTTATAAAAATATGAGAAATTGAGCATTATTGACTCCTAACAAAAAAGTGATCACCAAGAACCAATGCACATTCTTTAATCAGTAGGCATAAATTAGCTGGTAAAAATAAGTAATTGAGGATTAGAACATATTAAAACATCAGAAGAGTATTAAAAAAGATACTATAAAATTAAATTTAACGGCAGCAAGGAATGTGATTCCTAAATTAATCCAAACAACCCAATGGATTCGAATTACAAACTATCACCGACGCCCGGTAGAAATTGTGATCAGATATCAACTAATTAATTAATATAAAAATTTCTTAGTTTTGATGCTTTGCTTAGTTTGCTATAAATGAATCACCAATGCCAAGACTAAATAAGAGGATGAGATGCAGAAAGAATGAACACGTACCAAATTAAAGAAAAGAAGCATGAGTTCCACAACCAAATCAAATCAAATCCTAACAAAAGTCAAAATATATGAGACATGGATGAACAAAGGATTGGAGAATTACTATTTATATTACGGAGTAATATTATGCAATTATACTCGTAATAAATAAGATAATGTTTTGTACACAAAAATGTAAAAATAATATTTTTTTTCAGTAAAAAGTTTTAAAACATCTTACCCCATATATATGCCATATGTTCTCATATATATATATATATATATATATATATATATATATATATATGCGGTAGGATATTTGATATTTTAAAACTTTTTTTGAAAAAAACCTTTTTCTTTTTTTTTTGTGTACGGAGGATTATCTTATGTATCACGAGTATAATTGCATAATATTACTCCGTAATATAAATAGTAATTCTCTCATCCTTTTTTAACAATGTCAGAAACATTTTGATTTTTAATAGGATTTGATTTGATTGTGCAACGTATGCTACTTTTATTTAGTTTCGTACATGTTCATTTTATCTGCATATCATCCTTTTATTTAATCTTGATGCTAGTGATTCTTTTTATAGGAAAGCGTCAAAAATTGAGAAACTTTAATACTACTTAATATCTTAAAGATTCTAATATTAAGAGACCAGTCACACTCCAACAACCAAATAACCCTAAGAATAGGACATGATAAATTGATTCATTAAAATTTTATAAAGTAACAAAATCCAATGGAAAAAAATAAAACTTGGTCTTAGGAAAAAAGCACAATGCATTATGGATTGATGATAGTTGAGACTCTGAAATCTGTACTTCGCAGTGGTATAATCGCGTAGCAAGATAAGATTACGTTAATATTACTCCCTCCATCCCAATTTAAAACGCATGTTTTTTTCTTTTTCATCCGTCCAAAATTACATTGCATGTTTACTAGTTTGGTAAGATTATGTGCTTAAAGTTACCAAAATACGCCCAAGTTATACACATCATCTGATCAGAGGCATACCAATGTACTATTATACGAATGACAAAATTCAAGTGTGTAATACATCACAAATGATGAAACCAACATTAAAAAAGCTGAGTATACAATACGAAGTACAACACAATAAAATCATTTTCCTTAATTAACAGAAGAAACGACATTCGAAGAAACAAAAAAGTCACTGATTCACAACTTATTAAAAAGTCTATCGGGTGCTTATAACAAGCAAAATTTGTTCTTTAAATCTTAATTAAAATAAATTCAAAAAATTCAATCAACACTAGACTACAATCCTTTTTCAAACCTAAAAATTAACCGCCAAATTGACAAATACCAAAAATAAATTATCATCATATAAAATTATCGTTACTCAAACATGCTATCCATTTAAGCCAAATGCAAACGATGCTCACATTCTCATAAAAACCCTCAAAATCTAATTTCAAGAAATATAATACAGGAAATTAGGATTTGGACATACCTGATACCCAAAACAAGTAGTGGATAGGCAGCGCGACTAGACACCGTAGCGGCTGGGAACTGGGACGGCGACGGACTTATGGACGATGGTCGATGTTCGACAGAAGGCTATGGATGATGGATCGAAGCCCGAAGGAAGAACGAAGGAAAATTGGGAGAAGGATGAAAACCTAAAGTCCAGACGTGTTAGTAAAAATTATACGGAGTATATAAAGATTATACAAAGTATATACTTTAGGATTAAAAACAACACGTTTAATTTGCAAAATAATAATAATAATAAATCTTTAAGTATTCTTTAAGAGCATAGGCAATGACAAGTCGTGTCCTGGAATGCATGGCTCAATACTCAATATAACCAATCAAATAATGTATAGTCACACAGTAGCATTCCATTAGAATAGCATGTCCTGCAATGGCAAGTATTGTTTATTTGTCCATTTTAACATTTTTGACATAATTTAATTAGTTCATGTGTTTTATTTTTTTAAAAAAAAAATTTGTATTTTCGTGTAAAGATTTTAATTTTATAGAGAAAACATTATTTTTTAAAATTAGTTTAATTATCTACTTAAATTGTATAATCTAGGATTAAAACACTAATTTTAAAAATATGTATATTTAGTTTTAGAAAACATCTTAAATTTTTTTATAAAAGAAAATAGACTGAAATAAAAAAACAACATATATAATTAAAAATAAGAAATTGGTATTTTTGTTTAAAAAGAGGGTTAGATTTTTTTTTAAGTTGGATTTGGAAAGAAGAATAAGAAGTGAGGCAAAACACATGTAACAAAAAAAAGAAGGATTAGAGGGTGGCAAAAAACTGAAAAGAAGAAGAAAGAAAAAAGAACAAGGATTCAGTGGCATTGACGCATTTTGCCGTTCATTTCTCCTCGCACAAGCCACGCCACATTCTATGCAAGTCAATTATTGCATCTCCCATTGTATTATCTTCCACTCCACTAATGGCAGGACAATGCAACGACTTGCCTTGCCATTGCATATGCTCTAAAAATGTATATACTCCGTACTTTTTTAAATCTTAAAGTATTTTTAAATATATATTTTTCAATCTACTAAAGTGAATAGAGTAAACACCTTTGATAGGATTCGAATCATGGTGAGTTCATATCTAAAATGCTTGATCGAGAATGGTCTTCTTGTCACCCAAGCTAAGAGCGCTCCCTCCGGTGAAGACAAAAATTTCATCACTAATCTCTCTCTACACTTTCTCTTTCCTCAACACCATTTTTTGTGGGTGTTTGTGTTTTTTTGTAATCCCAGCCGCGAGATCTCTCCCATGTGGCCTTCATAAAGCTTGTGCGGAAACAAAAAAAACTCCTTGCACTGCTACAAAATAAAAGAAGTACGCATGTGAATATCCGTAAAAACACTAGTGGAAGCCAAAAAAAAAAAGTTTGCCACATAAATTTACTCACTGACACCAAAGCTCTTGAGACAATTAAATTGAGTAATATATAATTTATATATAATTAATTATATTAGACATAAAAATGAGCGAGTTTGGATCCTATAAATTTTAAAAAAGGCAATCGCCCCATCATGTTTAAACAAAGAAGCTCGTCGATAATGGTATAATCCATACCCAGATCAAACAGCACAAAAGTGATTGATCAAGTATGAATAGGTCAACTACAAAGAATGCCCAAAATGACATACAAAGAGCAAGAGAGAGTGAATGGTCTCTATCAAGTGGGATCACCATCTATGTGCCTAGCAGCACATGTCATCAAGGGGACCTACCCCAAAATTAGAGTGAAGAATCAAAGTATCTTGTCACCACCCTTAATTGATAGTCTATCTTACAAAGTTTTATGATTATACAGTGTTTGACATTTTCTTTCAATCTGTTTTGGCGCTATGTTAGCATGTTTTTCAATTTTTGCACTTAATGTGACATTGTGGCACTACAGCGGAGACAGTGGTAGATTGCAACTGCAACTATAATGGCAGGCGGCAACTAAATTTTGTGGGGTGTAATTGGAGCGGGTGGGGGTCGATTTGAGTCAGGTCGGGCTAGAGGGATTTACCGGGGTTTGGGGGTAAGGACCATCAAATTTTCAAACATAGCACCGTAGGTATTCCGATCGAGACTCATATCATATGATGACATGGGGGACTAATGTCAGCCAAACCTCCCCCAATTAAAACATGGTGTATCAAAGCAAGGAGAAATTTTAGGTTACCATGTGAAAGTTAGTCCTATTTATTATGGAAATTTAAGTTTGGACTTATATTTAGGTATATTTTCTCTAAGTCCTGTTTAAGTTTTTTCCAAGAAGGAATACATTCAGGCATGGAAGATCCTCCCCAATGTCAATCATACGCTCATACTTTATTGTGTTCTTACTTTCTTGCTTGTTCATACTCACGTAGTGAGGTCCCTCTAGCTCACTCAAGTCTGATCCCTTTTACCTGGTTAAACTTACAATAGCGATCAGACTCGTTTTGAAAAATGAAATATTAGACTAGCCCCTAACTTGCCTCGAACCATACAATTCAGTTTCAACTCGCAGTTTCAAGTCTCAAATGTTCACCCAAGTCTCGTATTCTAGATAATAAGATGCTCCACGAAGACAATGATTTTCACAATACTTAATTATCATTTTTATTTAAATGTCTTTTACACCCAAAAACTTTTTATACTAGCTTCCTTTCAAATTAAAAGGTATTTCGGACAAACTTAATTTAATTTTTATTTTAAAATTGTTTTTTTAAATGAAATTTATTCATTTTAAAACTATGAATTACAAACAGTTACATATTATATTATTTGGTAAAATAGTTAATAAAAACATGTAAAGAAAAAGAGAGGTGCTAAAATTAGCAACAAAAAGTTACAAAATGCAATAGTTTACCTTTTGTGAACCCACTAATGGAATGAAATGGTCTCAAATAATTTGAAAATTGATATCTAAATTCACAAATAACAAGGTTGTAATTTTTTTGTGACTAGCATTCCACAAGAAAAAAAATGAAATGCTAAAATTACAAACAAAAAACCACTCTTATTTTTTAATTTCACTCGAATTCTCATACTCAGTTTAAACAAAAAAAAAGATTATTTAATTTAGAACGAGTGGAGTACGAGATACACAAACTTACAATTTGTGAAACATATAAATAATAATTTGAGTATCTTTTATTTTGAGATGAACACTCTAAATGTGCGTCTAGTTGGTAGAACTCAATATCGTTTTATTTGTAGAATTAATACGGAGTATATATGTGTGTATATATATATATATATATATATATATATATATATATATATATATGATATTCTCCTTAGCTTGAGTGGTAAGAATTCCACTCATCAAGATCCATGAAGAAGTTCACCTATGTTCAAGTTTCAGTAGAGACAGCAACATTGGCCAATCTGTGTCATTGTGTAAAGATAAGTGTAATTTTCTACAAAGTAATTACAAAGTGTAATTACCGCCCAATCGCGAAGATAGTACCCCGGAGAATGCAATAAAAACCAACATTATTGTCCACTCGTGAAGAGAGTGCACTAAAAATCAACATTACTACCTAATCGCAATGACAAATAAATAGTTTAGAAAAGGGTAAAAATAGATTTGAAAATATGGAGTGCACTGCACCATAATAGGACCAAACAAGACTTTTTTGTGTAAAAATAAATTAAAAAAAACCTAGTGTTAATGTTTCATGTTTTAATCTCATTTGAGGATAATTTTCTCCAAACATTATAATTTAACATTTTTTAGAAAAAACTATCTAATTAAAACATTTAAATGGGTACTATTTAAAAAATATCCAAAACACGAACTGAAATTAAAAACATTATTTCCAACTATTTTACTCCCTCCCAGAAACATTTTTTTTTCTTCCTTCAAATATAAAACAGGGAACATTAAAACAAAGTACCCTAGTCTCCTCCAAGTCTGCCTTAACTTGGGAACTACCCACAAAATACAAATAATATTTCCACACACAATCTATGGGAAGTCGCATATACCCATCTAAATTATGTACAGATGAAAGAACTTTGACAACAAGAAATGGTAACATACCTATCCATTGGTGAATAGTTAATGCACAAAAAGTTCTTCGTGTCTTCTTCTTCTACCGTCGATGTCTTGAATGGGATCTTTCATAGCTACTGGCTTTTGATCCAGAAGAACCACTGCCCCCATCGCCACCCCTTGGAGTTAGGGCACTGAAACCGGAATCAAAACCTCTGAATCTTTTAGATAGAGAAGGGCTCATGTCAAGGTCACGCCCACAGCCAGGGGGGCCATCATCTTCAAGGCTCCTGTTGATGGTTTCTGATCTATGGTTGCGCCCTTCATGTTCATAGTAATCCCTGGAAAGCTGTCGTTCTAGAAAATGTGCTCTATCTGTGATGACTTCTGGTGTGTGGTTAGACTGGTTACTGTTATAATAGTGCCTACTGATACTAGAGCTGTTGCTGTGTGATGAAGCTCTTGGGGCTCTAAAACTTGGCGAAGGACCTGCAGCTGACCAAATCCAATTATCAGCATCTTTTGGTATCGGTGCGTTTACCCCTGGGAATTCAACACTCATCTTCTTAGGTGGTGGTGGGTCAGGACAGCCCGTATGCTGAATTTCTCCTTCCTCAGTTTCTTCCACGGTCTCCTCCTCATCTTCAAATATAGTGATCCCTGAGGGCAGATCTTCCTCACTGTCTGCATTAAGGAGAAAATAACAGCCCCATGAACAATTTAGCCCGTGAACAGTCTAAGTGGGACACTCTCTGGATCAGAACATTGCTGGGTTTTAGAACACATGTTCCAATTTGACCATGTGTAAGCAACCGGCAGAGACATCCCAGGAGGGTGGGGGTTGGGGGGGGGGAGGAAATTGGATATTGCAAGAAAAAGAATTTATAAATGTACCTAGATAGCCTGGTGGATATCCTATTTCCCGCATTCTGTAAAGCCATGGAGGTGGATCAAGCTCCTAAACCCCAAAATAAAATTAAGAGGATGTAAATACTGAATGGGAGGGATGCAACAGAAAGAAAAAAAAAGGTTTTAAACTTGCAGGGTCTTTTAGGAGGGAAACATGTTTTGATATAAGCATTGAACCACAACACCATTGATTTAATTAGAACCTCACCCCAAGTCCCAAAAGCCGCCGCGTTTCACAATCAAGGACACCTGGTCTTAAACCATCATACTTTCCCTTTGGTGAGTTTTGATAATAGCGGGTAGGATTACGAGAAGCAGCACCATGATTACGTTTCGCCTTGTGTAGCTTTCGAGCATTATTGACAGCAACATTGTCACGAGGCTTGGGGCACTCCTTCAGTGAGTGGCCATAGGAACCGCAGTTGAAACAACGAGAAGCATCAACTCCCAATCCCCTGCAACCAGAAAATAAAATTTCAAAATCTTTCATTAAGCACCTAAAAAGTCGAGTCTTCTGGACTTTTGGGAGCTCTACATAAGGCTCAGGATACAAAATGTGCTCAGGCTCAAGGTCGGTTTGAAACTCGGGAAATACTAGGAAAAGAAAATAAAATATAAAAGGGAATTTTGGAGGTAAAATAAATGGTGAGCTAAAACTCAATAAATTTATTTCAAATAATTATTGATACTCATACTACCTCCGTCCCACTGTCTTTGTCCACATTTGACTTTTGGAACTGTTCATCTAAGCACTTTGACTCATCAAATTCTCTCAATGTGTAAGCCTAAAAATAGTCATGTGTGATCTTGTTTGATTCGTCTTAACATATAGATTATTAATATATAATTTTTATAATTTTTTAATATACAAATTACAAGATAAAATGGATTAAAGAAGTGCATTGGATGGTGTGCCAAAAGGTAAGTGGACAAAGACAGTGGGACGGAGGGAGTATTATTTATTTGTCTATTATATAAAGGCTACGAAATATAGATATAGGTAAATGTTATCAAGAAACAATCATATTTCAATTTATTTTGAAATTTACAAGGTGAAACCAAGCATAAGAACACAGCTTTATTTAGCATTTTCCCCTTTTCCCTATCCCTTTCTGGGATTCAGCAATTCCCTTAAGATACCAATCCAAGCATGTTCATAAAATAGGCTGCACAAAAGTCCTTGGAGTGAAATAGCTATCTGAAGGCTAACAAACATGGGCATGTAAGTGAGTGACTCGAGAAGATCCAGACACAAACCAGAGAAAGCAATGCCACAAGACAGGAACGAACATGCGTAGTGCTACAAGTACTAAGACATTAAAGCATTAAAGAACCAAAAGTATATACTTCTCAATGAAAGTAACAAAAACAGAACCTGCATACTCCTTGTGTTCTTAACACCAAGTTAACAACAATCAAATTAGGTCTATCATATCACAACATAATGTAAAGTTACTCGCCCTTCCAATTTGTTTGGACTGTCGGATGAGGTCAGAGCAAATGTATATGTACGGTCATAGAGAGGTACAGAGCTGGTATCTAATGCTGTATACTCCTCAGATACTTTGTTCTTTGGTTGGTCGTCCATCCAAAAAGGCTAAAAATAAACAGAATAAGTAATAAAGTTAGCTAGCTATGAGTATCTACTTAGACTAAGCACTTGAGTAGTTGAATTAATTCAATATGTGACTAATCACTGGTGCTGTTATTTATTTAGTTTGTAATGAATCCCATACACGCTAATGTTAATACCATCAATAAGACAAAATTTTATAGTTACTCAGCATCCCAAAAGAATCCCATTTTAAGAACCTTTATGTCTTGTTTCAACAACAAAAAGTTTTTCATGTAATTTGTAAATAAAGTATGAAATTTTATATGAAAATTTTAAATAGAACAACAAATAATTCTTTTAATGTATGAATGGGATAAAGGATTTATGGCAATTGTACCTTACAAAAAAGATAGTTGTTGCATGGTCAAATAAAACTTTTTGGGGGCGGATAGCTATGTGACTGATTTTTTATATTCTAAAAAATGGATATTGACAGCTTAAATTGCAAACAGATATAGGAACATACCACTGCACACGGCTTCTCCAACCCGACCAAAAGAGCAGGAAAATATGTTTCCTTGCCAGATTCAATATTTTTTGCTGGATCCTGGGACGCCAAAAAAAAACATTTAACTTTTAAAGAATGAATCATAATTAACCTATGCTTATCAGTTACCCCCCTACTTACGGCAAATTGAAAAGAATGAATGAACCGCTAAACACAAAACAAACATTGAATAGACAAATACATGGGTTTTGAAATATTTCTAATTTGTAAGTATCTAATGTTTTGGAAGATTCTACTCATGGGGGATGAATACTAACAAGCACACTTGAAATATTGTTAACTGCTAAATATAAACTAAGCTCACTTGTATCGAAGAGCAATGTTCAGCATGCCATTGTGACCACTTCTGTAATAGTTCCTCGAGCTTCTGTTTACTCTCTCTGAAATAGGTTTATTCACTGAGTGCTTGGGCAATGACTAGTTCACAGACAATATACTTACAGGAACGAGTGTAAATGGTAAATCTGACTAATAAAGAGAAGGAAAAGAAGAGAGAAGTTGAGTGTTATTTGTTCAAACCTTGGTAGAGCATTATAGACGATGTGTACACAAGGTTTATCCTCATCAAGAGTTGTTCGAGGTCTCTTGACACCAGATAAGCCTAAGGTTTACACAATTTAACAAGAGAACATTAGGAAAATAAATGTACAGCATATATATTGGGCAAACACAGCTTTCAAAAACTAGACTATATATAGTCTTGTAATTTAAAAACGGCTTCTACCCAACAAAAGACTTGTTGCAAATGAAGATATTTTATCATTGAATTGTTTTCATTTTTCTAAAAGGGTACTGGCAGTGTTAATTAAACCAACAAATTAAATAAAAAAATATTGTACAAGTAAAGTTGAAAAGGTGTACCTCTTAATCATGACTCTTTTAGAGGTTTATGGAGAAGTACACTAGCACATAACTAATATACGTAGTACAAAGTAAAACAACATATTATCATACCAGTGGGACAAATCTTCGATCTCCTGGCAGGATTTTCATCTTCCAAGTGGCCAGAAATATTGCATTCATCTTCAACAGCCATGGAGCCATTGTCTGTACATATCTTAGAGTTTATGAAAGTCGTATTCTCTGTTACCTCAAGTGTTTCAGCTAATTCAACACCATCGCGAAGTGTAGTAGAGATATGTATCCCCAAATCAATGTCACTAGCTCCTCCACTTCCAACATCTCCTTCAATTCCAACAACCTCATTGTTCGCATTGTCTCCAACCATCATAGATTCTCTTATGGGAGAGAGCATATTAATTTGCTCAATATCTTCAGATTCAAACTCAGAACCACTGCAAGCAGGTAAGTTGATGAAATCCTCGCCTTCCATGCCCGAGAACACTCTTCTGGGCGTAGAAATCAGACAAGAAAATGAATCTGAAAGGTTTACTACTGCTACTACTACAGATAAAACTTTACAATTACAATTGCAGATAAAACTTAAGCATGCAAAATGTACACTAGTTTGGGAGACATAATACATCAAAAAATCAAGGATGCAGTTAGACTGATGACCCAGAAGTCAAGATTTGATAAACTACTAATTTCTCGTTGAATTCATTCCAGAAAATTTAAAAAAAAAACATCAACTTGAGCGAGAAGTAAGGCGAAAGAGTTAAGCACGCGAGTCATAGCAGGGATTCATCCCGTTGAGATAGGATTGTTATAAATCTTGAAATTGCTCTGGAAAGATTAGGAGAAAAGTAACTGGGGAAATGGAAATGAATAATGGGAAGAGGAAGAAGTCGATTTTTTAGGGTTTCGGAGTACCTGGGAGAATGGCGGGATGTGGAGCGGAGCAGGCGGAATAGTTGAAGAAGAGGGGGAGAGATCTTGTTCCGAGATCCCAACAAACCAGATATAGATACAGTTGCGGCGTTGCCTATCAATAATTACAGCATGCAGTAATTAGGGGCTGGGCTGTTTGTTTCAGCCTCTTAATGGTTTAAATGTCCGAACGGTTCAGCACTTAATGGTTCAGACTGTTTGTTTCAGCCTCTTAATGGTTCAGACTGTTTGTTTCAGCCTCTTAATGGTTCAGATGTCTGAATGATTAAGAGATTTGCCTCTGAATGGTTAAGTATTATATAGAGTCTGAATGGTTAAGACCTTTTATCTGAATTGATCAGACATTTGCCTCTGAATAGTTAAGCAATATAATAGCTCTTAATGGTTCAGACCTCTTACTGGTTCAGCACTTAATGGTTCAGACCTCTTACTGGTTCAGCACTTACACATTCAGAAGTTGCCAAACAGCCCCTTAGTGTTTAAAAAAATACTCCCTCCGTCCTAAAATTTTCTTCTCACTTCCCATTTTTCCCCGTCCTAAAACTACCTTCCCATTAGGAAAAAAAAGATGACAAATGACATTAATATCCTCATGTATTTATACCAATTATCTTCTAACTCTATATTTTGAATGATTGCAAAAAAAATTTCAAAATATCTTTTTTAAGGAGGTAAAATTTGAAGTCAAAGCCAAAAATTAAAAATGGGGAAAAGTCAAACTGAGAAGAAAGAATTAGGACGGAGGGAGTACTAAATACACGAATAATTCGAGGATACCCCAAAAGTTTTTGGTACTTCATTTGTACATCCCTCCCTAGTGCCCCAACCATATAGGAGTAATTTTTATCCCCTCTCCAATGTTTTTATATAAAAATGATAAAAATCTATGGTGGAGAGTTTTGTGGTATACAAATGAGATCTGGTACAAGTTACATAATCCCTTCGTTCCCCAGTTTTGTCCACTTTTGACTTTTGAAACTGTTCATCTAAGAACTTTGACTCATCAAATTCTCTCAATGTGTAAGTCTAAATATAGTCATGTGTAGGGGTGGACACGGTACGGTTCCGGAACCGTTGGTTCCGGTTCTGGAACCGCTGGTTCCGGTACCGCCACCCCTTGGTACCGGTACCGTGACCGGACCGGACGGTACCGATTCCGGTACCCGGACCGGCGGTTCCGGTACCGGACCGGCGGTTCCGGTACCGGACCGGCCGGTTTCGGCAACCCCCTTTTTTTTTGCTTTTTGTTTTAAATTTTTAAAAGTTTAAAATTGTAAATATGTAATAGTTAAGGGAAATAATGAAATAAAAAAATAATATACCGTCCTAACACCTAAACATGTACTCCGTTCAAACTCTACCTTGGCACTTGGCCATCCTTGAAGCAGAGCACAAGGCTGAACTGCTGAAGAAACAAGAAAAAGAGAGGTGAAAATAGGTGCCGGTCGATCTACTGGGAAAAGTAAAAAATAAATTCAATGGGTAACGGAACCGGTACCGGTACCGCCGGTGCCGGTACCGAAATACTGGCACCGGAACCGGTACCGTGGGGGGCGGTGCCGGTACCGGTTCCCCGGAACCGGAGAGACGTGATGCCGGCGGTGACGGTAGCGGTACCGGCGGTACCGTTGCCGGTAGCGGTACTGTACCGCTACCGTGTCCAGCCCTAGTCATGTGTGATCTTGTTTGATTTGTCTTAACATATAGATTATTAATATATAATTTCTATAATTTTTTAATATATAAATTACAAGATAAAATAGATTAAAGAAGTGCATTGGATGGTGTGTAAAATGAAAGTAGACAAATACTCTGGGACGGAAGGAGTAGTACGTAGTATATACTTTGTGAAAATAAGGTCTCTCCCGAATAATGTTTATACTTTGTGAAAATAGAAATGAAATTTTGTATTTTTATTAAAAGAAAAATATATAAATAAAAAATGGGGTATTTGACATTATAAATTTTGAAATCTAATTTGGGACAATGGAGTATTTTGATTTTGTTTATTTTGATGGAGTATTTTGGAATAAAAAATTATCAAAAAATCAAAATAATAATCATGAAATCTAATTTGGGACAATGGAGTATTTGACATTATAAATTTTGGAGTGTTTATCTAAAATTAATATTTAAAATCACCAGAATCCTTTATATATATAAAGCAGAGTCGGAGCTGTAAGAGCCTGACATTTGGCAGAATTGAGGTACGACATGTGGCGGGGGATGTGTCATTTTTTTAACAAATAATATATGACATGGCACGAGATCCATAAATAAACTTACCTTTCAAAAAAATAACTAAAATAAAAAAAATAGAGCTTTTCTAGCTGATGAAGCCGAAAAAACATACTAGCTTTCCTTCTACTCTTCGGTCTCTTTCCTTCTAGCCGATGAAGCCTGGAAAAATCAGATTATTGAAGGAAATAAGGCAAATTTTAAGTTTGAGCCAAATATGGGAAGCTTGAATACAAGGTAATTTCAAGTTTCTCTACAAGGCAATTCAATTCGAGGTAAATTAGCCTTGGATGATCACTTCTCACAGGCACATTGGTTCTTAGCCTTTAATTTCAATTCAATTTTTAAGCAGATCCATTAGTTTCATTTTGATGCTTTCCTCGAAGAATCGGTCTTCAATTCACTATGGAACATTTGATTTTGAATTGCCTCTGATTTCCCCTTATTCTCATGTCTTTCGAAAAATCAGATAGTGTTTCCTTCTTTCGAATTGTTGGACGACTTTCAATTGGTAAGCTTTAATTGATTCAATTTTCTCGAATTCTTAGGCTTTATATTGCGTATTTCTTGCTCCATTGGAAAAACTCTCTAGC
>OOIL02004480.1:2835851-2849437 GCA_900332095.2 Cuscuta campestris | reverse complement strand
TTTCTTGCTCCATTGGAAAAACTCTCTAGCGGATCTGGAAGCTATTTGTTTTAAATGGATTTGTTTCTATGCCAAAATTCATGTTAACCCCTACCAAATTTGCATTTTCCCCCAAATTTGAATGCGATTTCCCCCTTAAATTAACAAGCAATTACATGCTAGAAAGTGGTTGGTTTTAATTCTTAAAATTATATGCAATTAAAAAAATATCATTTGAAATTGCATTTTTTCCTAAATTCATACGGAGTATGATTTATTTACCTAAATTAGTATTGAAATTGCTTTTTACCCAAATTCATATGCATTTTTTTTAAAATTTAAATTAGTCTGCAATTCCAAAATCTACACCCCTTTGGAGTTGTGACGATGTTTAGAGTGGAGGATGCTGAAGTTGCTATTCAACAATTGAATGTATATGTGAGCTTCTTTCACTTATAATAATCATTTTGTCTCTTGAACTAGAAGAATGGTTGCAGGTTTACGTTGATTATTTGAAGAAAGTAAGGTTGTTGTCATGAGATTCGACTTTTGAGCAATTGGTGGTGTCATTATTCAGAGGTTAACATGAGTAATTTCTGGTGCCATATTCACACTCTCACTATGAACACAAATTATTTCAAGAATTTAAAAAGTTATATTTACTAAAAATTGGCAATTTTTTTAGTTGGAACCGGAGAAAGAATACTAAAGATTGATGCCATGGTTCTTGCTGATAGTGGTGTTCCAAGATTGCCTGGCTATACATGAAGTTATGAAGCAGCAGACATTAACAATTGCTAAAGCTGGAATGCATGCATCTTTGAAAGCTCGATGCAGCACATATTATATATGAGAATTTGTGAGTTTACTTTATTAAAATCACTTAAGGGCATTTCCTAACACTTGCTCATTTTCTTATCCTTCCTAATGGTAGTATGATCGTAAAATGAGTCCAGCAAAGGATATTGAACTTTTAAACTCTTTACTATCACATTTTGATTTACTATTTATTGATCTGGATCAAAAGTTATGGTGAATATTGATTAAAAGAACTTTACACAATAATTAATTGTGATCCATTCTCTGTTTAATAGACTATAAGAGGAATGCTTTTGATCACTGCTATAGCTGTGTAAATAATATTACGGCTATCAATGACCCATGCAAAAAGATGATAAGACAGGTATGCCTTATGCCAATTCCAGTCTATTAGAAACATCTTATGTCGAGCTTAATTTTAGAAGACCAGGAAATACTTAAAATACAAAAAATCATATTTCTGGCATGCTATTGCAACTTTTCGTAGGTGAAGAAAAGTGACAGAAACTATTTTGAGTTTAATTTAGACATTTTATTACTTCCTAATTATTCTTATTATGCTATTTTCAAATTTGACATTTTATTGCTTCTTGATTATTTTCCTCTTGACAGTGACTCTTTTTTCTCTATGTTTTTTGTTAGCCAACGCGATAACATGTCAGTAGATGACCCTCCATCCGATCCAAACATATCGACAGAGTATTTTTGGTAAGTGTGTAATTATGATTTCTTTAATTATTCCATGATTGAAATTGAAAAAATTTAATAGTCAAACAACACCATAAAAAATGAATGAGTGTGGGGTTACGAAGTAGATTATCATATTTTGAGGCTCATATATTTGCATATGCTCATTCAGGTTTATATTAAATTTATCCTGTACTACGTAGTAAAGACCATGTATATGTATTTTCAGGTGCTTTTGTCGTGGATATGTAATGTTATTCTAAAACCTGGCAGGAAAACTCTATTGGGGAGGCTTTACTTCAAGTCATAAGTACAATGTTGAACTCGCTCTATGCTTGGAATATATTTATAAACTGTATCCCTATGCTATTTAACAAAAAAAACTTTCTTCCTTTAATGGCAATAAAATGAATTTCTCTCAGTTGTGAATATGAGCTCATAATTCCATCACAAATTCACATCATTGAGACATTAAGCATCATGCACTATACTAATTTGATCACATAGTTGTCGATGAATGAGAAAAAACTTACATCCTCTAATGTTTGTTTTTAGCGTGTGAGCATCAAATTGTTTTACACATTAATAAATTGTCAAATAATCTAAAGGCCAACACTAATCTTAGTAAGTACACAATGCCCAAGAGAAATTTTGAGGTGGGAGTTAGAATGAAGGTCCTCATATATTTGCAAATGATTTTTTGGTTTGTATTAAATGTTTTCTTTAATGTATTTGTATTTTCAGCTTCTGTTATGTATATAGCAAGCTTTTCAAGAGGAGGGCCTCAAGAAAACTTGCATTGCATGTGCTAAATGGACGAGGCAACTAAGCATTACGTTGCATAGGAGCAGCTTTGAGTTTATGCTCAGACTTTCTAAGTTTTTGGTAGGCAGGTGATGGTTCTCGAATTATATCCTTGGTTGGAATTCTGTGCATAAAAGAGCCTGTAACGATTAAATAGTCTTTGCATCTATATTTTGATCTTCCATGCATCTCAAAGTGGAATATACCCTCTCATACCATGTTCCTTTCTACTTGCCGGCAGATGCTTCTTTTTAAGTTCAGTTCAACTCTCATGCTTCGTGGCCCGTTTTACATTTAATATGATACAAAATTTTATTTGGTCTTCGCCATAATTTTCCTATTGTTTTATACTCCGTATTACACTTCATGAAGCAGTCGTTCTAATATACGGAGTACTTCTTAAAGTATATATTGTTTCTCCATTTCAGTTACTCCTCACATTTTTGCCTATAATGTACTCCCTCCGTCCCGTTTAAAATCGCGTGTTTTGACTTTTGGGCATATTTAAGGAAAAGAAAAAATAGAATTGATTTTTTGAAATTGCAATTATTTTTTAGAAGGGTTGACGATGAATATGAAGATAGGGTGGTGAAGAGTGACTAATTTTAGGGGTAGTTTAGGTATTTTACTCCTAAAAGTTTACGAAAACAAGTAACAGACAACTTATTTTGGGATGGAGAAAAAAGACAAACAGACAATTTAAAATGGGACAGAGGGAGTAACTAATAGGCACTTTTGGACTTGTGCTGTTTAATAAAAAAATATTATTAGATTATCAAAACAACTTTTATTGCATATAAATTAAAGTTCATAGTGAACAATTGAAAAAAATGTAATCATTTATAAATTAAAGTTCATAGTGAACAATTGAAAAAAATGTAATCATTTTTTGACTGAACGTATATTTATGTTTAAAAAAATCTAAAGGGTTGTGATATTCAAAGTTTTTAGAACAAAAAATTGACAATATTTATTCCATAATGAATATTACAAGTACACAATATAATTCCATTGATTTAAACAAAACTACAACACCAAATAAAAGAAAATAACAATCTAAAACAAAAAATCTTTATATATAAAAAAAGAGAGTTAACCTTCTAGAAATTTGACATGTGGAATGTCTACTAGGCTATTTATTTTACATGTCATCTTCCATCACATTTATGACTCTTTAAAAAATTGACATGTGGCAATATCTATGTGGCTCTATTTTTTGTTAAATTATCATTTATTTAAGTAAGATAATCAAAAAACTAAAAAAATAATTTGTAAAAAAATTAATGAAAGACAATCAATTACAAGTTAAGTAAATATATAATATACTTAAATAAATATTTAACATTAACTCAAAAAACAATTCAACGTGAAATTAACAATTTAATATACTATTAATATACTACAAATAATACTTGACATGAGATTAAATTAGAATTTCAATTTTTATTCAAAATAAAATTATTAAAATTTTAATAAATCTTTTATATATAAAAATGAGACTCATATAAAAACTTGATATATGTATTTATCATGTGATTTATTTCACTTAATTTTAGATAAGAAAATATGATATAAATATTTTAGGATGACATTTTTCGAATATATTTAAATATGAAATTTAGATTTTTGTTTTATAATAATATTCTTTTCTAATTCAATATTTTTCTTCTCTTTATGTATAACAAAGCTTTCAATTAATAAATACGTAACTCTTTTCACCTTAAAAAACATTATACGAGTATTTGTTTAGGATATGATTGAAAAAAATTAATTTTGAATCTATTTGTTTAAAAAATGATATAAAATTAAAAATAGAGAATATATTTTCAAAAATATATTAAAAAAATTAAAAAAACTAGATGATTGGGTTATACTAATCTTCAACTAGAAAAAATACTACACATAATTGGTAGTTTAAATATATTAATTTTATGATTTAATTTAATGACTAGAAAACTTATCACGTTTTAGACCATTTATGATCTAAATTTATAAATATATTATTTTTAATTATCTATTAGCAAATGATACTTAAATTAAAATATAGAATATAGTTAATCAAAATATGTGTCACCATACCATACTATGTTTACATAAATATTCTTTATGATTTCAACATCATCGAATAAATTTAAATATGGGACATAGGTCTTCTTTTTAATTATTGGAGTATTTTTTTAATTTTACATTCTTTTCCATTTCATTTATAAGAAACTTTCAATAAGTAAATAACATGTCTTTCGTTAAAAAAGATACTCTCTTTGTCTCCAAATAAATTTTATATTTGTTTATGATATGCTTATTAAATGAAGTTAGTTTTTATTTTATTGATTTAAACATTTACGTAAATATATAAAATACTCCTGTATATTTAAATCTCTAAATTAATATTTTATAAAACAAAATACACCTAGACTATTTTTTAATGATTAACTATTTAAATCAAATAAATTAAAAAAATAATGTTTTCACATGCTTGAATGGTTACTTATTCAAAGTAAAAGAAAAAAATAAAAAAAATTACCAAATGTATTTACACTTTTTCATTTAGAATCATAGGATTACTAATATTTTTTTATCTAAAAAGTTATTCTTTTTTCGAGGATAGGACACTACTAGAACCCATGCTTGAGGTTGTAGAAATGGTAAATGATTTTTTCATATCCCTCATTCTTGGAGATGAAGAGTTTTGATTATTCATGTCAGGCAGATTTAGATGTAAGTGTTGATGGCGATTGGATAACAGTTGAGATTTTGAATAAATTCAACTGTTCGAAGATGTCAAAAACAAAATAGTTTTTAAAAAGGGGTACCAAAATAATTTGAATAGCTGCGAAAGAGTGTTATCGATGCTTTAATGGTTTTCTGAAATAGAGTCAGAGAAAAAGTTTACATATCTCGGATGAATTTGGTACCATCTGATCCAGAACTACAACTGAAGTTCTAGAGAGGACAATTCTCAATAGTTTTATGTTTTGCAATGACTATCAACAAAAGTGAATATCAACATTGTAATTTTTTGGATTATATTTAATCAATTTATTCTTCATTCATGGCCAGCTTTATGTTATTGTTTCAAGACTGAAGGTAAAGACAAGATTACAAACATTGGTTCTAGATGACAATAGAAATCCTAGCAACCATACCAAAAACATTTAATATCCTAAAATCTATCACAAAATTTGGTATTAAAAAACACTTTGTTAAATACACATTCAATTCTTCAAATATTATTTATTCGACTTTGGAATTTTCGTCTATAGTATTGAAAACCAGGTAAGAAATAATTTTTTTTTATTTCAAAAAAAAATTACATTGAAAAATTTCAAAATCGACAACAGTTTCGTTCGACCCCGTGCATCGCACGGGTCAAAATGCTAGTATGGATAAAACATAACACTTATCCTCAAATTATGAGTAACATATTTTTATGCTTAAATAAAAATATTGCACTGTAAAAATGTGATATTGTAAATTAGTATTTTATTGTATTTTCAGTATTCCATGTTGGCATTAAAAGTTCTATATTGGGAATAAAAATGAAAACCTTATTTTAGTTCTTTTCATAAATTTTACTTCTATTTCAGTCTTTCTCACTTGATACTTAAACAATGTTCATCATTCAAAGAGGTTTGCATTTTGCAATGCTCTTTCAATTACATTTAATAAAATTTATGAATGGATCTTGCTAAACCCACCTTTATTATCTTCATTTATGACATGATATACAACTTTGCCTTAGAAACAATAGAAGAATGTTAGCCAACATTTTAAAGGCAAATTTGCTCATTTCATTTAAATAAAGTAAATAAAGTGAATTAAACCATAATAGAGGTAGATTTAGCAACATTCTTTATGAAAATAAAAAGGTGCCACTTTCCAGGGCCCTGGCCATGCCAACCCTCTTGCAAAGTTCACACTGCAGCAAGGGGGCGGTATGCGCCTGATCGGCCATGCCGCCCTGGCGCGCCAAGTGAGATCACGGCTGCTCTTTTGTGAGGTGCTACGAAGAGCCTAACTAAAACTATCATAAGTATTATTATTATTATTATTATTATTGTCTAACATAAAGTAAATAACAAAGGAATGTGACAGTACAAAGTATCAACAAACTGAGTCTAGTAAAGAAATAGCCTTTAAAAAATGCACAGCACTGTGCTTCTCTAAGGCATTGCATGATGAAACCTCAGCTGCTTGATGACAAAGGTCTCATCCTTCGCGTCAAAACGCATTGGCGAGCCACTGGTGCAGATTCCTCTATTCCATCAAATGATCCCGAACCCGAGCTTGATGGGCTAGCCTCGTACTCGTCATCTCCTTCGCGAACATCATCAGCACTGCTAATCCAAGCTTCAGCAATGTCCGACTGGCTATCTTCGGAGGAAGCATCTGTGACAGTGTGAAAGAGAGTGATGCTCTCCTTGTTCCTGTCTTGAAAAGAGTAGCTCCGTGTTGTTCGATCAGACAGAGGAAGCAGCACTGGTTTTGAACCTTCCATGCAATGAAGAGATATAGTAATGTACTAATGCTCTATGATTGATTAATGGTTTACTACTTTGTTTGAAGTTGTTTGAAAAAAGTTGTTAACCAAAAAAGCTTAAAAAAATGCTTTAGTAAACTAATTTTCTGAAATTAAAAAAAAAAAAACTCCGCCAAACAGTTCTTTTCTTAAAAAAATTGGGTGGCAGTGAGGTTTTAACTCGCTAGGCTCTGATATCATGTCAAGAAACCAACTCAACCAAGAGCTCATGCTTGTGGTTGTAGGCCAAAAATAGGTTTTATACTCTAACAACTCCCTCCCCCCCCCCACCAAAAAAAAGTCAGTTGCCAAACACCCCTTTCTGTCTGCTAGTTAAGACATTTTTTATCGTTGTCCGAGATATCAGATATGAGCTTCATTTGGGAACAACGTTTTCAGTTTTGGATTACTCCGGTTTTTTATAATGGTGCTGATTAACTTTGAAAAAGCTAATAACTAAATGCTTTCGTGCGATAATCTTTTCAAAATGTTAAAACTAAACGTCGAAGTTGTTGTCAAACAGACACATGATGATCCCAAAAGCAAGAAAATTTTAAGACCTATTTTTTTTTACCTCTCATGTATGTGGTTTCATCTCTTCCAAAACTATATGTTGTTGAGAGCTTTCTCTCAATGCCTTCCCTTTCCCTCACCAAATCTCCCAACTCTTCTATCACTTCATTCCCTACCGCTTCCTCTGTAGCTTTTTGCTCAAGTTCTGATATTGTCCTGTCAAAGGCTTTCTTCTGGAGTTGGAGAGCACGCTGACGAATAACAAAACAATAAAAAATGCACCGAGTTATGGCATTGGCGATCAAACCAAACCTTCATTGTGTTTGGAGGTATCAGTGGGGAAATTGAGTGTGAATTTAGTTGATGCATTACTCTCTTTTCAAGGAATTCTCCGAGTTGGCGACTTCGGAGCTTCTTCTTCTTCCAAAACAGGCAACAAAACCTTACGAGTGCGGCTAAAACTAGTAACAAAGTCGACTCGAATAACAGAAATAAGACGATTCCCCTCTCATTGTCTGAACCAAATCAAATAAAATAAGTGTTGTTAAGGGATAAATTTCACATTCGATTGCTCCCTCCGTCCCAAATTAAACTTTCCATTTACTTTTTCACGGGATTTGAGGAAACATAGACTTGTGTGGTTGAGATTTATGCAGAGGTGGGAAATTATGTGAACCAGTCAATGCGAAGGTGAAGAAAGCAACACAAAGTTGGCTTACCCGGGTAATTGCTGTTGTAAGCCATTGGTCTGATCTGTGAGCAACTGAATGCATATTTCTGACCTGAACAGAAAGCAAAACAGCTATACACGATTAGCCCAGTAAACGAAACGAAGGGATTAACCAAACGAACCCTAGTTTGTCCCACTCAAGTAAGGCCCGGGGGGCATCATTACGTTTGCTAATGCATTGGAAAGGGTCATTAATCCCTGCAGGAAATCAAATTCTCATTAGCCACTGCTTCGTATCAAACAAGTGCGCGAAAGACATGGAATCTATTTTGGGCCACTCACTTGATGCTGCAAAAAAAGCAAGAACAACCTTTTCATCGCAATCAAAATGCTTCAGATCACTGTTAAGTAGCTTCGATGAGAATGGACCTGCGATTACCATCAAGAATAGACACCTCAAGTTCTACTGAGTCCCGGCTGAGTTTTGAACAACGAAATCAAATGAATTAGGTGGTACAACACTACAACCTTAAGTGTTAATAATATATTGATGACAATTTAAGGATTGTAATTTTATTGCTGAAAATACGGTGATTACCTGGGTATTTCTCAGATAATAGCAAAGATCCGGTGGCGGGGACGAGCATTGTGAAGGTAACAGACCTTGGTTTCATAGCTGAGATGTACGTATAATCCCCAATTCTCTGGCTAACCTTTTCATCCATCTCTGTCTGAGAGACATAGATTGCAAAACCTGAGCAGTCCAGAATAGGGCGAACTTGGATGACAGATTCTTGGTCAGCCACTCTAGGGAACTTCTTGACAGCTCCGGTCTGTGAAAACGAATACACGAATCCATCCAACGAACCGACCGAAACCCAACCTGGTACATCAGGAGACCACACTGTGAAAGACTGATTTTTCATGTTCAACAACATTAGCACAACAACAAAACCTAATATAATCCCAACAAAAACCTTACCCCTGTGGAAGAAAGCAAAACATGATTCTTTTAAGAGTTACAACATGTTCAAATCTTGAAGATTGTTTTACCATTAGAATCAACGATGGGGGTGTAATCTGCAGAACTCAGTGGCCCAATACTTCCCTGCCACAAAACGTTACCCTTAGAGGCGTCTATCGCGAGGATGAGTGCTGCTGCAGCTGGGACAGTGACGTACACCAGACCGTTATTCCCAGCAGTAATTGTAGAGATGTTACCATAAGAGCTCAAATCTGTTATCCATAGGAAATGAGGGTTGCTAGTAGACACAGCATACAGTTCTCCCCCATTGTTCAAAACCTGGGTCATGTAGAGATGGTTCATACAAGTAAGCCTGAAGTTGAATAGTTTGATGCCACAATTGGTATTAAATGCAAATTCAAATGTGAAATGTACTGAGAGGAAGAAGAAGAAGACTGACATAAGCACGAGCTTCACAGTGATCAATCACAGGGGCAGAAGTGAAATGACAGTCCGTTAGGGTTTTGCGGCAGCCATGGCGGAACCCGTGCTGGTTCTTGACGGGGCCGGCGCTCCAGGCCAGCTTCCCCTGAAGCCTATAAGCAAAGAGTCCTCTTCTCTTCACGGTGATGAGGACCCGAGAGCTGAACACGCTCACGCCAATCCCCACAATCTCTCCCCAGCTCTTGCTCTCTGCGCCGCCGCTGCCCCCGATCGGTTTCGCCCCGAAAAACAGTTGTACGGCGGATTCCGATGATCCTCCGGCTTTCAAGGGGTTGATCTTCAAAACTCTATCTTCTGCCACTACATATATCTACCAAGACCCCAACTCAACATCTATAATATACTCCCTCCCCATCTCATTTTTTGCGCATCCCATAAAATACTTCTATATCGTCTCGAACGCCAAAAAAATATTCAAAACGACTCTTATCCATAATAAAAAATAAATGTGGTAATTTTTAAGCATTTTAGATAGAGTAGATGTGTTTTTGGAATGCGCAAAAAAATGAAGCATAACAAAAAAATGAAACGTAACAAACTTTTAAGCATTTTAGATAGAGTATCTTTTTTGTACACAAATAAATGGCAATTATACACCACAATTAGAATTAAGGGTCATCTCAAAATTTCAAAACCCATATCATATATGGATCTTTTAGAACTTGCCAAATCATTCATAGATTTCTTTACATCTATCCTAAACCAAACCAAAATTGGCAATGTATATTGGAAGGAGAAGTAATGAGAGAGGGATGGAGAATTAATTGGCTTGCCTTTGTAGAACCGCCATTAACAGGAGCAATCATAGGGCTGCAGGTGTGGTTAAGAGGCAAGTTCCAAGCGATGGAACCGTTACTCTCGAAGGCAAAGAAGTTTCTTCCCGAGCAGGCGTAAACCCTCCCATCGTCTCCCACCAATGGCAGCTTCAGCTTCGGTGCAGAACCCCTCTGTGATTCTACCAAACAAAAGTGTTAAAAAAAAAACATTTGATTCTAGGTTTTCTGAAGAAAAAAAAACACTTCAATTTGCAGTTTTTTTACTGTAAGTTTCATGGCCATGTTTGAGAACAGAACAATATATATATATATATATATATATATATATTCTCAATTAACGTTTTGATGATTGAAGAAACGTGAAATGAAACTACTTAGTGGTTGTTGGTACCTGAGGAGAAGGAGGGTGATGGATTTGAAAACAGAATCTGCGCAAAACACGGCAGCAGAAATGAGATTAACGTCGGAAGAATTGGAATAATCATGAGTTGTGAAGAGAGACAGATTAAGGAACGAGGAAGATGATGGTTCCCACCCCCCCTATATATTTACAACAGCAGCGGGAATTCACTTCCCGCTTAAATACTGAGCGGTTTTGGGTCGGATAGTTTAAGGCACTAATTGAAGAATGTAACCGCACATTATACCAATAAGTACGTACAGAGTAGCATAACATAACGCATATAAGAGAGAGTAATTTTTATGGAATTGGAAGCAAGTATTACGATCGAAGATGTGTGGTGAGTGTTGTGGATGCTCAATATATTTTTTTCTACGTATTTAATTTTTAAAGATTTTTCATCAACACACTTTTTTAAACATGTTCATGTCTGTATTTAGATATATATATTCAACCATATCATGTGTTTGCCTATATATGCCTTAATTAGGTGGCGGCTCGAACAGGTATGGACGAAGCAAGCATCTACGGGTCAGTGCGGAGTATGGACCATATTCTCAGACCTTTTATTGTTTCCAATTTGACGGTGTATAATAAAATGGACTTAGCATGTCTACAAGAAATCACACACTAAAGGAAAAATGGCTATGGGAACTTCACAGGTTTTGCATATATAAAGATTCAGGCTAGAAGAGGAATTCATCATTGAATTCCATCTCCACAAATAAGCAAATAGTTTTGGAACCTATATGGCATGTTAATTTAACCTATATGCAGATATACTTCTCTTCATTCTTTTAAAGAGCATAGAAATGATTGAGTAATGTTCATGGTTTTGATATATTGAAATGTGTGGTACGTGTTCAATCATTCTTTGGCTTTGGATCTTATCCAGGCTTTCAAGCTCCCACTTTTTCCAGATGATATTGTGCCAATGTGAGAGATCACTAGATTAATCAGTGCATATTTTTGCATATATTTAATTAATTTTCTTCCCGCGGGTTAGTATGCCGAGGAGCAACCTTTGCACTGTGGTGATGGTGAGGTTAGGCTACCGTGTTGCTATTCTTTTCGTCAACAGTTAAAAAACACTAGAATAATGATATTATTATAATCTTTACTATTGTAATTGTTCAAAAATCACACTTCTTTTGTAGTTTTATTTTTAAATTTGAATATGCAAGTTGGTTGGCTTTTTAATCCATAATTGAAATCAATTTTTGAATATATTGCTTTTTTAGAATCTTTTTTACTCTGTTGTTTTCCTTCAAGTTGTTAGCTTTGCAATAATAAACTCACTCTATTTAGAAATGGAAACTAAATCTCTTTTAAAAAATGGTTTTTTATCCCTTTTTTTCCTTTTTTTAAATTAAAATATTTGGATTTATCAACTTAACCTGCCATTTTCTACCATTAGTTCTTTTGCCTACTCTATCCCACCAAATTCCTATGGGTATTCTTTGGTCGCATCATTCAACTTAATTCATCTTATTATGTGTTTGAAGTATTGTAGGTAGACTAATAGTCGAGCTTCTATGAGGCTTAGTTGAACATAGTGAGACTAAGGAATGGGTCAAGTTCTGCAGCCCAGATACGTCTATTTGAGTTCAACATATCTTTTCTTTCCCGGAAGGATATGCCTACTATGGCAGGAAGGGGCTTGCGCACAAAACTGCTTTATTGGCGGGTGGGCTGCTTTAAAGGTGGAAATACAAGACCAAGGGTAGTCGCTTATGCTCTTGAAAGGGAATATGCCTTCCGTTCGTGATCCCCACGTGCCTGTAGATAGATAATAAGCATCTTTCCTGTTGGGGAAGGCGGCACTGGTCGTACTTGTGTGTGAACCCTGAAACGTATATAATGTTCATAAGAAAATATTAAATTCCATCTCCTTAAACTAGCTTTTCCCTCTTCGAGCAACTCCCCTCTTCGAGGTACGAAGTCACTAGAGAATTCGTTTCACTATGTGAAACTCATTCGACCTACGGGAGAGGTACGAAGTCACTCGACCTACGGGAGAGGGACTCCCCTCTTCGAGCGACTACGTACGTTGGTCGTACCTAGAGATTCGTTTCAAATGAGTTGACAGAGATTCGTTGAACTATGTTCAACGAAATGAGTGTAACATAGTTCAACGAATCTCTGTTCTCTGTTCTCTCTAGCTATTTCACATAGTGAAACGAATTCTCTAGTGACTTCGTACCTTACCTGGGAGGTTTAACATAGATTGATTACCCGGGGAGCCTCTAGTCTCTAGCCCTGTACAAGTAGAGGGTATTTAAGGCTTTATGTAATAGATTAGCGTATTACCCTACGGACCGACATGAAATAAAAGAATAAAGGTAAATGCCGGAGAAAAGCTTATTCTTGGCTAGGCCTTTTCGCTATTTACGAAAAAAGCTGTTATAGGTCCGATCTTGCTCTGGGACCAATTAGGTGAAAGCCTACTTATATCTTTTATCATCTTTTATCTTTTTATATCTTTCTCTTCAGCGACATCAGACTTGTCAATCGTCCGATTCACCCGACCGGGAAACATATTTCGTTCCACCACGCAGTGAATTAAATAATTACGTGAAGTAGTAGATCCTTCGGCATCAGATTTGGCAGAAGTTTTATCTTTTGCTGATTTAGCAACAGAAATGGTATCTGATACTGGTTCAGCTAAATAAGTTGTTTGTATCAGCTACATAAATCGATCCCGAAACAGCGGATAAGGAAACATCAATCAGTCCCCTCCTGGAGCGGCATCTTGTTCAGCGGTAGCGGGTGGTTCAACAACATAAACCGGTTCCGCGGCGGAAGCTGTATCATTTACGGCAGCCTACCTATAAGTATACTATAACTATAAGTATACTATAAGTATATAAGTAGTATATAAGTATAAGTAAGGAGAGGTACGAAGTGACTCGAAAGAGGTACAGAGAACAGAGATTCGTTTCACTATGTTC
>OOIL02004480.1:2798575-2834937 GCA_900332095.2 Cuscuta campestris | reverse complement strand
GTTGAACTATGTTCAACGAAATGAGTGTAACATAGTGAAACGAATCTCTGTTCTCTGTTCTCTAGGTACGACCTATGGGAGAGGTACGAAGTCACTCGAAGATTCCTCTTCGAGGTACGAATTCTCTAGCGACTTCGTACCTCTGAGAGCTACGTAGGCAGCCCATTTGGGTCCGGTCTAATAATTGTATATGAAGGATTCCATCAAAGAAGGAAAGTCGAATCGCAAGGGCTTTAGCGACATAGCTATTCAAAGCAATCCACCCAGCTGGAAAACTACCTGCTTCTTCAACGCCAAGGCACCGAGCTAAGACCCCATCGAACATCTTGTAGTCAAAATTGCCACATAATTTAGTGAAGCACTTCAAGTCTTTCTTGGCCATGTGCACTGACGACACTGATTGCTTGAGTTCTTGAATCATTCTTGAAGGAAGCTTATCGTTCAAGTTCCATGAGCTGGAGTTCGTCGCTTGCTGATCTTATTCATCATTTGGTCAAAGAATCAGCATGTCGATTGGTAAACCTGTTGAAATTCCAGGCAATGTGACTGAGCTCAATTTTCTTGAATGACAATATTGTTTACAATGTGAGTATGAGACTTAGATGTTGGTTTTGATGAATTTCCAGTATGTTGTGGTAGCGACAGATTTAATATTTTAATCCTTTTGGCATTGGCGGGAATTAGTTTATATAGCGGGAAGGTAAGCAGTAAAATCTCTAGCCTTTATTTCAAGGTACTCGAGTGGAGTCTTATATCTCTCTTCTTTCATCATTGTTCACAATTTTTTTGCTGCTTGATCTTCAATTTCATATTTAAATTCTCAATTTATGAATAACTAAGGTCAACTTCTTGGCATATGATGAATTTGAAGTTTAAAAGTGGGAATGACTACCAACTGATATATGTGATTCTTCTGCTCCATGGGAGAGTCAATTAAGAAGGGATCCTTTGGGCGATATTCGGAGAAGTTCATCACTAGCAAGCAAGGTTGATACATCTTTTTATTGCTTTAGCTTCAACAAACTGGCGTTCATCAGTACCTTTGGGATGTCATGTCGGGCCTCCTAATTTGATATTTTCACAACGTCATACATTGATAATGTCTAATTCACTGATGAAATGTTCTTTAAAATATTGGTAAAGAGTAGTTAGGCATTGTTTAAAAAGAGTTATTTCATTTTTGTTGACTCTTATCTCGGATCTAAAGTTTATGATATGCCAATGCAATATAGGAGTTTGGTTGAGCAATACACTTCCATTTTCAATTGTAAACGCTTAATTGACAGCCATTTGATTTTTTTGTTCGTGAATATACCCCTAATTTATGCACTTATTATTACCCCACACCAAAACGCTTTCTTTAGTTTGAATGAATCTCATCATGCTTTTACAATAATCTCAACAAAATTAGATGATTAGAAGATGGTAATAACGGAAAGACATTGGAGGACGCATTTCGTGACTAAACAAACCCTTCTTACGAGTTTTCTCCCCTTCTATTGTATTGTGGCTTATCTTTTATTTTTATTAACAAATATCTCGCTTTAATAAAATCTTTGTGGTGCTTTATATTTTTTCCGTCCTAAGATCAAAGTCACAAATTTACTTTATTTTCCCTTTAAATAATATAGAGTAGCATTTGTTACATTAAAACAACAAAATGAGAATATATTTTAAAGTTAATTCTATCCGTGCAACGCACGGGTAAAATCTAGTGTTGTTTATAACTACTCGTGTAAATTAAACCTCTGAAACCATATATGGTGGTTATTTCCCTCTTTCTTCCTTCTGTTTTTTTGGCTGTTACTCTGTCTTCTTCTTTTTTTTTACTTTCCTTTGTGCCCTTATGTTGACTCGAATTTTATTTTTTACAGTATTTTTTCTCCTTTGTTTTGGTCTTTGGCTATAATATTGGGTTCATGAAATTCGTGAAGAAGGGAAAAAGAAGTGGGTTTCTCCTCATTCTCACCAAAATAGAAGGAAAATTATTTTTTCCTTGCTTTTTTGTTTATTTTCTCTTCTCTTTGGAAAGTAAGAAAAATGACTTCTGGAAGTCAGATGTTTGGTAAGATAGGAAAATTGAGTCAAAAGAAAACAAACTCTAAAAAAAAAAAAAAAGAAAAAAGAAAACAAACTCTTGGTCAAGTGGAAAATGTAGCCTTGTTTCCGTTTAGATTGGTGACCAAAGCTCTCTAGCAGTTGCTCCGCCAGTCCGCCCCGACACCCCTCAACTATAGCGGAAAATTTCAAAAGGTTTTTTTGTTTAAAAAAATAAATGTTCAATAGTTTGTGATTTATTATTGATTCCAAGAAATGAATGACGATAAATTCATAGTAATATCCAATTACTTTGTTACGTATGTTGAATTAAAATGAGGTTTTCTGGAAAATGAACCAAACAAAAATAGATTATTTTCAAACTTTCAGCCAAACAATAGAAAAGGAAAATGACTTTAGGATAATTACTTATTTTTCAAAATTCATTTTCCAAGAATTGTTTTCCTGGCTTCCAAATGGACATTTGATTTTTTTCCTATCTAACAAAACAAGAAAATATATTTCTCTACAGCATTTTTTTTCTTTCGAATTCTTTAAACCAAACATACTATACCTTTTTTTCTTTTTCAAATTCTTTAAACCAAACATACTACATACTGTTACAAAATCAGAGAAAGACTTATAAGATGATGAAGCCTGAAAATGCATAGTGTTCTATCCACTTAGAGCACTTTTCACATTACTCATTTTAAGTTTCTCATTTCAATCTTTAGTTTATGAATTTTAACTACTCCCTCCGTCCCTGTGTTTGTCCAATTTCATTTTTACACACCATCCAATGCACTTCTTTAATCCATTTTATCTTATAATTTGTATATTAAAAAATTATAAAAATTATATATTACTCCCTCTGTCCACCATAGATCTTCCCAATAGCCCTTTTTCTTTGTCAACAATAGATCTTCTCATTTCATTTTTGAACAAGTAAAATACCATAACTACCCCCACTTACTTTATTTATTACACCTCACCCACCTCATTTAATACACTCCACCCATTTTTCATTAAGGGTATTATGGTAAACTTTCAACTTTTTTCAACTCTCCTTAAAAACCACCAAAAGTCAAAATGAGAACATCTTAGGCGGACGGAGGGAGTAATAATCTATATGTTAAGACGAATCAAACAAGATCACACATAACTATTTTTAGGATTACACATTGAGAGAATTTGATGAGTCAAAATGCTTAGATGAACAGTTCCAAAAGTCAAAAGTGGACAAATACTCAGGGACGGACCAAGTATGTTACAGTTGTAGTATCCATTCGTACATACTTTCTCAATCTACTGAAGAGGCCTTTGTACCACAATACTTCCAAATGTACATAAATCGTGTACAACTTATGGTGTCAAATTCCTGGGAGTAGAATAAAATTCTTGAACCAGAAAAGATTGAATAAAATATAGTTACAGAGTACAAAGCATTTAACACATGAGAACAAGAAAAGATTAAAAAAAGAAGGCATCAAAAGGGGCTGATCCATCTAGCCAACTTTAGCAAGATCTCAGGAACAAGACGTGTTCTTGGAGGAGCATTGGCATCCCTTTCAAGGGCTTCCCTGTCGCCCGCGTGTATTAGGGAAACTACACGGTCGAAAAGTTCGTCTTTCCCACCTCTCAGAGGATCCTGCATATATATATATATATATATATATATATATATATATATATATATATATATCACCCAAAATATTCACTCCAAATCCCAAGTTGCATGTTCCAGACTCCAAATCCGATTCAGTTAATATTTTATTATACGATTATGCTCTCGTTATCCCAACTTAAATTGCATGTTTCGGTTTATGATATTTGATTGAAGTAATTTTTTTTATCAAATTTTAAAAATAAAATTTATATATTAAAAAACTACATCCAAAAGGTCTACGAAACAACATGTGACATGACTCTATTATTTTATCAAATGGGGAGCAAAAATAAAGAAAGAAAGTTAATGAATTTTGACCTTGGTAACCCCATGTCATCCTATATCAAGGTGCCCCGTTTGGAGTCCCTACGGTGCTCCGTTCAAAAAATTGGTGGTTCCCACCTCCCTAATCGCCCCGGTAACCCCCCCCCCGTCCCCGTCCCCGTAATTGCACCCCATAAAATTTAGTTGACTTTGGAAGTCAAATTTTGACGGGGGAGGGGGTGGCTTCGGGTCAGACCGGGGTGGGGATGGGGGTTTGCTGGGGGTTAGGAGGGATAGGAACCATATAGCGTAGGGACCCCGGGTTATTTCATGACATTGATTCTCAATGTCATGGAAACAGGGGTGTTCATTTAAAACTCCAACAAAAAAGTAAAGTTTTTTTGTATAAAGAGGAACATACTTGGAGAAATAAATCTGTATGGGTTTTCCCCTTGTACAATATCAGTTCAGCGTGGGCCCCTACTCGCCGGAGGGTATTCACAAATCTTTTACTGCACAAATGAAACCAACGATATAGTGATTTACGTAGTAAGGAGTATAAAGCAAGATCGTACTTTAAATCAAGGGTGTATTAGGTATGCTTTTGCAGGGTGATTTTACTCATTTTAGATTCACAATCACCCAAGTTGTCTACTCCCACCATCCAGAATTAGTTGTCCACTTAAGTTGTAAAAAATTCTCATTTTTAAGAAATGTGTTTAAAATGGCAAATATGCCCTTGGGATGAGTTGCCGATAAATTAAAGGTGCCGATAAATTGCTCTTTAAATGTATATAGACCTTTCTTGACAAGGTATGGACTTATCTTCAGTGCCGTGGAAGAGGATAATGTGGGGTAGCAATGAAACCGCGGCTTTGGAGTCTGGCTCCTGTACCAAAGCTTCAGGGGAGAAGCTTAACAAAGATTCTTCACCTTCCATTATACTGTAATGGGAATTATATGTCAAAAACTTCATTTGCACCACAGAGCAAAAAAAACTGATACTTCAATGTATAAACTAAGGGCATGTTTGTTAAGAGTTATGTGGCTAAAAAAGATGAATTTGATTATTTTTCTGAAAGAGAGGAAAAGTGTTTGGTAAATCCGATTTAAGCCAAAATAAGTCAAATGCTATTTTAATTCTTTTCATTGATAAGAAAAGTGAGTAGCAACCAAACGGGGCCTAATTCTTGAATTTTGCGGTGGGAGAATATTTACGGACCTCAAAAATATAGAACGATATAACCCTCTGCCATGGAAGTGATCTACTAAGCTGGGTAAATTATACCTGCCCACAACAGATATATATCATCCCGTCATCATAACAACTAGATGATAATAATAATAATACAGAATAAGAAAAGACACGAGGTAATGATATTATTGAATGTAAGGTACCATAGAAAATCAAAGAAAATGATTTTCTAATATAATTGGAAAGGAAGGCACCTAGGTTCCCCTTGTTTCAAGGACAACAAATCATGATAATTATTTTCCAACAAAAGCGTTTACCAAGAAAATGTTTTCTTGGAAAATAGGTTCAATATATGATTTGATGCTTTACCCCAAAAGAACAGAGAACATAAAACTGTTTCCAGAAAATGACTTGCCGTTTTCAAAAACATACAGTTTTTTACCACAAAAATCTAAAGAATTGTGAGGAAAATCTGAAAAACTGTCTCTTTTCACGTGAACAGTCGGAACCTAGTCTAATGATTGATAATATTTGCACCCCAAGAGGAGAAAAAACAAGGCATATACTAGAGGCAAAATGGACAGAAAACTTGCCCCCCTGATGAACCAAAATACGCCTTTATTTGTGAGACGCTCCAACAAACCACTTCCCCTCTTGATTCTTTAATCGCCTGCTTTACAAGAACACATGAAGAAATGTGTGCACCAGCAGATTGACCCATGAGATAAATCCTGCACAACAAAGGACACTCGGTTGAAGCCCCACACACAATTTAAATCTTTTTTGAAAACATCACCTCCAATTAAAAATGATTCGTTAATGTTACGTTATCATATGAAAACCTGCATTATTTCTAAATATTAAAACATGTTGAGTTAGTGAGTTACCTGTTTGGATCACCTCCGTATTGAGCAACATTGTTGCATACAAATGAGATCCCCTCAGAAACATCTTCCACCATATCACCTATCGTCCCCTGTGGAAAATTTCTGAAGCAAATACATGCATCAGATGTGCAAATGGAAATGAAATCTATGCGGCTGACCACCATTCCCGGTGTATACATGCACACATAGAGTGATAAGGTTTGGAGTTCCATCTCTAAAAAAGTCAACCTTATAGAAGAAATAATTCAATAACTTATGCGCTTTTTGTGTTTTTATCTTTGTTTGATGCAAGATGGTTAACATGTAGAAGATTCATACAGTTATGTATTAACGATGCTCATATCCAATATGGGTAGAGAGATAGAGAAAAAGAGTCATTGAACATTTTCTTCCCAAATTATTGTGCCAAACTCTAATCAATGTTGATGAATAGAAAGTAAGTTGAGCCTAACACATACATGAAAAACAAGCTAAAACTGGAGTGATAAAAACTAAAAGCATCTTTGTCATATGGGAAGAGAGAGAGAGAGAAGAGTAAAATGCATGAGAGGACAAGGAATAAGATGAGGTTAAAGTTCCCAGTGTGGTGCATAATCTTACCTGTAGTCAAGACACGCTACTAAGATGTCACGTTCTGATAACTGTTTCCCCAATAGGGAACCCCATGCTTTGTACCTGAACAATCAAAGTAGATAGATCTTGACAGTAAAAATACTCTCATAAGCAAATCACTTTGTTCATACAACTATACAAGTACTATTAAATAGGGTAAACAACAACAACAACAACCCAGTCTAATCCCAACCCTGTTGAGGTCTAGGGGTCAAGATGCACGCAACCTTACCCATGTAAAAAGCAGAGGAGCTGTTTCTGTAAGACCCTAAGTGCATTGCTGCATTTACTTCTCAAGGCCTCACAAAAAGTAAGAAGCAAGGGAAGGTTAATGTGTCGTTTTGAATTTGTCCATTATTTACCAAAAGCTAAAACATTGTAAAAAATGAGTATTTTTAGCTTCATTAGCAACGGACGGGTATTGCATGCATATGGAGTATCATCTTCTTACTTCTACAAAGGTTTATCTCGGAAAAAGTCATCTTATATTTAACTTCATATCACATCTACAAGTCATAGATGTTCAGTCAGACAGTAATGGTCGAACGAATTGGAATCAAAAGTTCTTACCCAATAATCCATGCCCCACCAGTGACAAATACTGCAACCGGCTTTGAGCCATTTCTATCCGTTGGTAAATATAAGTCCAGTCTGTGCACCAAAATTCAGTTAAGAAGATCCACACAAGAATGTTGATGAAGCCTCCACCACCACCCCACCCCCCAAAAAAAGAGTTAACATTTCCATACCTATTTCTTGGTTGACTCCCATAAAGAACACTTCTCTGTACATTGGGTGAAAAGAAGTAATAAAAAGCAACTGCAAAAAGCTAAAAGCTTAACTAAGCGATGTAATACAATGTCTTTTACTCGGTATATTTTTCATGCAAACCCCAAAGCTGATAGAATAAATATAGACTTGTTTTATATACGAGAGAGAGAGAGAGAGAGAGAGAGAGAGAGAGAGAAGAAGAAGAAGAAGAAGAAGAAGAAGAAATAACATTATACTATTATTAATACCTTGAATAAATCCAGGCATAAGCAACATAGCATATATACCAAGAGCAAGAAGTCGTGTAATCCAACGATAGCCTACCCTGAAAAATAGAAGTGATCAAAAGCTGCATCGTGAAACTAAAGAAGCAAACCAATCGACATCGGAAACCATTGAAATTATTTAATACTATGAAAAAATGAACCTCATAACCATTTTAGGCTATCCTACTGCCTATAGCTAATGCTTGTAATTTAGCCTACATAGTAGAGAGCCTAATTACCATTCTAGCTAACATTCGTATAACACAACACAAATCTCCTTTGGCTCAAATATTAATATGTTGACTCCAGCAGAGTATAATCCACTCAATGAATTTTTTTAAATAAATAAAACATTAACAATGGGGAAGAATTCAATAATAGATTATTCCAAAAGTAGCCAGCCATGATTCTTTTAAATGGAAAAAATTCCAAATGATAATGGACACATGCAATAATTGATTGATATTTAAAGAATTTAATCAAGAAAACCAAATCTCATTAAAGATTAGTTCTTTCAAAAGTACGGAGTATAATGATTGAGGCAATGCACCAAACACGATTATATGTTTGAAACAAACAACCAAATGAATGAATAAATAAAAGAAGCTCAATTCTTGATAGAAGAAGAATATGATTTCATAAATATTGAAAAAATTTATCATGGTTGAACCTGAGACTTTACCCGAGATAACTAAGAAGCTTGAAGCTAAGGCGAGTGATCAAGTAGGTCTCAGCCGCGGCATGGCCGAGTTCACGGCTGAAGGAAGACTGGCGGCGGGGATAACACGGGGCAGAAACCGTCTTGGCCAGAGGTTTCCGCCTCCTCTGATTGTTAGCAGAAGGGCCGGCGGGAAGGCTCGAAACCCTAGATATCAAAGGCTCGTGTGCATCCGTTCTCCGGTCATTCATCTCCTCCAACTCGTTGACAAGAGACTCCAAACTCGCCGGGACGGGGCGGTTGGCCGGCGACATCTCCGGCAATTTGAAATTCTGAGAATCAGATGTGGACGGACACCGTCGAAGTATATCAGATTCCGACGAGGATTTGTGGGATGGGAAGGCAGGCAGGGCGGTTGGGGATTGAGATGCTCTTCGAGGGGATCAATGGCTGTCAGTGTCAGAAGGAAACAGAGATGCTTTCTATTTCCAACATTCTTCTTCAAAGCATTTTATGACGTCTGGTTTCTACTTGCAGAATTTCTTTTCCGGGAATATGTTTCTTTCCCGAAGAAACAATTATGTCATGACTTTCACTAGTCTTTTTAACTTTTCTTTTCTTTTTTTTGTCTCCACATTTTTTTAATTTTTTCTTAATTATCACGAGTTTCACCGGAGGTATCCCCTTTGAATATTTGTTTAGTTTTGATTTTTTTAATTAATTATTTTCAACTTTTAACCTATAATTAAATAAAAATATATTATATATTAATTAGATAAAATAATATTTTAAAAATATTTATATAATAAATATAATAAAATTGTTTTGTATCATAATTAATATCATTTTTTTTAATTTGAAATCAAAATTTATCCATTTTGACCAAAACAAAGACAAAATTGGAAATATACTCAAGGACGGAGAGAGTATTATATATATATATATATATATATATATATATATATATAAGATTTTGGATCAAATGAGAATGATGCTCCATGAAAAAAATAAGAATGCACATAGTCAATTGGATTTGAGATCTAAAGGTTGTTAATTAGTGAAAAATGGAGGAAAATTTTTGAAAAATGTAGTGGCATAATCGTAAATAATTCAAAATTCTCTAGCATTGCGAAAATACATTACATTGTTCAGAAAATGCATCATTACGAACCAAAAATAAAGTTTTTACCTTTCTTACGTTAAGAGTCATTTTCACCGGAACCAGCCCTATATATATGTGTGTGTGCGCGTGTGAAAATCCATAGATAGGTTTCAACTTTCAAGTACTCCGTATTGTGTATGGTTTACGATACCCTATTAAAACTACTCCTTGAAAGTGATATTTTTACACAAAGTACTCCTTCCATACTTTATTCTTGAACTCAGCACACAAATTAATGAATTCACAAATTGAAATTAGAAGACGGGGTATATGGATTTTTAATTGAATTTGTTTAGAATTAGAGTCTGGTATACGAAATTGATGAAATTAAAATTCAAATGAGAGGTAAAATTCTATGGAATTATTTTAGATGAAATTGAATTCTCTCATTTTAATATATTTTTGGCACTACCAATTCAAATCCACATATTTTGTGCTACCAAACACATTATCCTCAATTCTAATACTATAGTTTGAATTACATGTACCAAACGAAGCCTTAGAAAAAGTGGCACAAATCCAAATCCCTTTTTTATTCCAAAACCTGTAATTTGGGTCAAATTTAGATTCAAAATCCAAATTTATATTCTCAAACACGTCATAAAAGAACTTACCATAACCACGAAGTGTGGTCTAGAAAAGAGGGGGAGGGGTGCAACATATAACATCATTATTTCAAAAGAAAAGCAATTCGGCCAATACTTGTACAAATTCATAATAGTAAAGAGGCTCTAGCTAACAGAACATGTGCGCACATGGTACAATTTGTGCACCCATTGGAGTCTTCCTTCAAAAGGAAAGATAAACATCCCTTAACCATTCAAGTTCTCGATCGTTTTTCAGATTGGGTCATGTCCCTGGAGCTTATTCTGCAATCTTTGCTGGAAATTTATATTTATAATATATCACCTGAACCACCATTTCTGTGCAGCAGATATGGGTTTGTTCAGGAATGGGGCATATCGATGGACTAGAGGAATAATGAGCCTCCCAATCTTCGACCATACACTTTGATGGTAACCAGCTGTTGCGGGTGCATGATACATGAGTTTCAGTAGCTGCCAACAAGAAAGTTCAATCCATGGTAAGAATATTGATTTACTTTGAAAACCATCCACCTTGGGTCACACATACTATTAGACTATCCAACTTTTGGTGCTACGTCTAAATTTTTCCCCTCACTTTTGGTATAAGACTATATTTCTTATCACTTGGAGTCCTCCTGCCTACTTATCTAGCTAGAAGTTAACCACATATTCTATGCTGAACTCAAGAGTTTAATGCCGAGGAGGATTCTTGCCTTCTTGGTTTCAGGTCTAAGCATGATGGATGTTCATAGTGTGTTCAAAAATATTGCTAGTTTTTGTGACGTTTCCAATTACCTTTTGTTAGACGGAGCAGAGTTATTATCTTAAGAGTTTTGGCCAAGTGCCTTGAAGGATCATAATTGGAAAAAAGAAAAGGAAAGGATGGGAATGTAGGACCCAAAGTAGTGGTGACCATAATAGTCACTTTAAGGTATAAGTATAGCATGCCTATCAGATAGACACCTAAAGACCAATGTCATGGGCAAACAGACACCAAGTAGCAGTCTAGAGAGTCAGACGCTCATGCAAATCCAGATTAAGTTTCTCCTTGATCTTATTTTAGTTAAATTACCCCCCTTTATCCCAAAAAGAGGCATTTTTCAAAAGCTTTTTGTCTCAAGAAAAGAGTCAAATTTCATTGAACAATGATACTACGTAATTCTTATTTTTACATATAATTTGCCAAAAAAAAGTAGTAACTACTCCTTAAAAAGTCAAATATAATGCTTTTAGTCAAACAACTAATAAACTTAGAAATATAATTCTGATTTAGAGACTCGTAAAAGTTATACCGTGCCAAAATCTTAAAAAAGGTGCACCTTGCCAAGATTAACAAGTTGCACCTTGACCAAAAAGGGCCTTTTTACTACAGAGCAAGTAAAAGTCATAGTCACTCCATGACAGCGTATTCTTAATTACACATGTATTCTATTGGTTTTTATTAGGGCAGTTGGAGGGGGCGAGGGGGTGTAGACGTGTAGTATATCACAATTCACAAATAATGCACACCTGCCAATACATGAAGGTCTGTAATATGTTGCGCTGCCACCTGCATTTTGATCCAGAAATGAATGAAATCATAAAGATGACGTGAAACAAAGTGTAAGGTGATTAGAAAGCACAAAGAAAAAACTGAAAGAGAGGACTGACGAGAAAAGAGATAAAATCAAAAGGATTCCAAGTCCAATCTCAGCTTGTGAAGACAGTATTTTAAGGGTACTTGTATTTGACTCAACCCATACACAGGCTTCATCAAAGTACCTCCTGCAGACATCACAGAAATGATAAATCAGAATCAACCATTGAATACACACGCTTTTTGGGGGATTGTACTGGGTCTGTTGTTTAAATCTCCATACATTGAATGCATTTTGTATAGCATCAACATTTTTTTATATGGCTTAATAAGTGTTCACTTATCTAAAATGTCAAAAAAAGGATAGATACTACATTGTAATAGATTTATTAGTGTTCAAACAAGGGACAAGGAGTACATGCAACAGCACCACCTCAATCAATAATCCCAGCTATGTTAGGTTGATGGCATGTTGACATAATTCAGTTTCTAGTAATTAACTAGCATTAGATTGATGATATACGTTCAAGCTACACACACACATCATTTGCATATAAGAATAAATTATGTCCAAACCATCACTTTATTGTTTTTTTTGTCTTAATATAAAATGTACTCTGTAAAGTAATTTTTGGCTCTGTTTGGAACATGTTACAACTTAGGTATCCTCTGCAAGACTCAATGTATAAGAATGATATTCAAACTTTTCATCCAAATGGAAACAATGGAGTTGAGCCTTGCCTGTATAAAGTGGTTCTACTAAAGTTACTCCTGAGGAACTTCGCAACATATTCAAGGCATTGACATAATACTGGAATCAAAGCAACTGCAAAAAATTGAGCAAGGATTCATTAAATATTAACCAATGAGGTGCATGTTAAAAAGTCTAGTTGGGTGGAAGAGTAAAATCCAGTGGCACTCACATTTGAGGTAAAGTTGTGAAGGGAGAAAAATAAGACAGTATATGAAGCAGATAAAATCTTTTGTCACTATCACTGTCTGCAACCACACTTGCATTGCCTGCATATTCCATGCCCTGGGTTTCTGCATGAGATATTAGTCATACAGTTAGCCTGTTTCAGGTTGGCGTGGACTTAGATTGGGAAAAAACAAGGAGAATTTACCCCATATAATGCATACAAAGAATACAATGTTGAACATGCTGTTCCCATAAAGGAAAGTTTATATGCCCTGTTTGCAAGGTTTGTGGGACTAAGGGGAAAGATTGCAAGTGCCGCCATAACAATGACCTGCAGAAAAAAATAAATGATTTAGGGGAGGGGGTTTGTCATGTTAAACTCATCAGGAAATGGAAAATAATCTTGTTGCACATATAGAAATACAAATCATTAGACAAACATCCCCCCCTCAAGGATGTAATAAATGTTATAAGCAATGTCTCCTTTCACAATATTGATATCCAACTATTACTCAAGTACCCAGTATAATCTGAATAACAAATTTCATCTGTGTGTTCAAACTGATATTAAAGTTCATGATTGATTATATATGTAGGGAAGATGATACTTAGATAAAAGGATGTATCATTACTGACATAAAAACCAAATGCAGATTTTTTTAATATGTATAGAAATGAGGCACTGTCTCCTGATTATTTTAAAGCTGGTCATACATGTTATTAAATGATACCAATACAAACTATGTCTTCTACCAACTAATATGAGTCCATAAAATAAAGACCAGATATTGGACAGTAAAAGCGTAGTAAACATGGTTTGTCCTGCAACTCTGCCAAGGCAGACTCTTTGGATCTTGTGCCTAATATTTCATTCAGTTAGTTATCCTAACTAATCTAAAAGCTGCTCCAGATATTCCAGGTCCATTTACTATGAATTGTCAGTTCTAATTACCCAGCCTCTTAATGTGTATTTGTCTATGAATAATTTGCCATACCCAAGCATTGACTGAAAATTGTATAGTTTGCCTATCCCAACGCAAAGATGCTGGATTTGGTGTTGGAGTTGCCGATGTCCTTCCAGACGAATCTAAAATGAAAAACTTTATTAGTAAAGAAAAAAAGATAATATACTCCGTATATTTCAATTTCTAAGAAAGACCCTAAATGCAGTTCAGATATTTCAGTGTTAACTAAGAATCCAAATGAAGACCTGAGCTTTGAGCTCGTGGTTGGGAATTTGTAGATGATGAAGTTGTAGGCGGAGCAGATGGTTTTGCCTGCTGAGATGAACTGCTGGTAGCCATTGGCTCAACCACTAGATCGGGATCCTAGAAAGCCCAAAGAAAATAATAAGAACAATACTCCACTACATATAAGTTTCTCCAAGTGATATAAGATAGAAGCAATTTAGTACCAAGTGACAAACACCCTGGAATCTTGCTGCAGGTGATGTCATGTGTAGTTGCAATTTAAACGGAAAGGAAAAAAATTGCAGCAAAGAAGTGTTTGAATGCCCATTATTTTCAATTTCTTTCAAGAAATTCAAGGATAACATTGACTAACTTGAACAAATCTGCATGCTAGGTCATTCATTCCTAAACCTAAGAGCAAAATTGATTCCAGTGATTCATACTGAATGAATTTACGGAGAACAAACAAGACTAGCTGGTAAAAAAGTTTGAGGGAATGGATTCGGATAGTTAGAGTGCATACAATGTATCGCTTGTAAAATTTGCGCTTGAAGTGGTCGACGACGTCGGCGCGGGAGCCCATATGGGGAGGGATGAGAACATTGGACCAGTAATCGGCCCACCGGGGATCGTTCTCGTAGTCGTACGACGCGGCCGCTATCTTCTTCAGCTGATCCTCTTCTCCGCCCATCTCCGCCGCCGCCCGCTGAATAGAAGGCGTAGCTGTCTAGGAGAGTTGTAGGTAGAATCTTCCGTGCAGGAAAGCTGGGTGCAAAATGGAGTCCAAAGACAGCTCCACTTGAGCTTTTGTTTATTTTTGTAGTTTTAGATTGCTTTTGTTTAATTTTATAGTTTTAAATGGAACAAATTTCATACTCCCTCCTAAAGTATTTATCTACTTTCATTTTTAGACATCATCCAATTCACTTCTTTAATCCATTTTATCTTGTAATTTATATTTTAAAAAATTATAGAAATTATATATTAATAATCTATATGTTAAGACAAATCAACCAAGATCACACATGACTGTATTTAGGCTTACACATTAAGAGAATTTGATGAGTCAAAGTATTTAGATGAACAGTTCCAAAAATCAAAAGTGGACAAAAACTGAGGGACGAAAGGAGTAATTACTTAAGAGCGACCTCTAAAATTATGTTTGACAAGAAAAATGTATGATCATTGTCAAATTATACTTTTAGCAAATTAACACCAACGTGACAGAAAATCAAAAAAGGCTATTTATGGAAAGATATCAATAAAAGAATAATCACATGCATAATACTCCTTCCGTCCCTCAGTTTTTGTCCACTTTCAAAATACACAATAACCGAGATAAGGTTTCTAAAGACTCAAAAACCTCTCCACCTTGTATGACACTCTAGCTTGTGTTAATTGGGACCGCCCAAAGCTTCGCCACCTAACCTCCAATTCATTGTCATCTCAACGACCTCCACCATCAATCTAGCTAGCCTCCAACAACATCTCTCCACCAATCAATCCACATCAAATTCAAAAAAAAAAAAAAAGAAAATTGAGAAAAGATATTTTAAATTTGGATTTAAAGAAATCGAGGTGTAGGGGATCTAGATCTTGAGAAGAGATTCCGATCATCGAATGCAGCAGAGAAGAAGTCCAGCTTTGATCTGATCTAACTCGTTCATCTTTCAGCAACTATTAACTTTGAAGATGTTTGTGTGTGTGAGAGAGAGACGAAGAAGAAGAATTAGAGACGAGAGTAGAGAGATGAAGGGAAACTCTTTAGATGAAGAGAAATAATTATCAGAGATTGGAGATGAGAGAGGGAAAAAAATTTGAGATGAAGATGAAGAAAAGAGATTAAAGATGAAAGGAAGACGGAGAGGATTTGAGGGATTATATTAGAGATTAATGGGAATGGAAATATGGAACACGTGATGTGAGAGAACTTTGGACATTTGAAACAAATTTAGATGTAAGGATATGTATAATAGACCTTTCATTTAATTTTCGTTTCCATATAAAGGAAGGAGACAAATACTGAAGAACGTCCCACAAAAACTGGACAAATACCGGGTGGATTTTACACCATCACCTTGTTAGTTGTTTATTTGTGTCAAAAACATACATTATGCAAAATTTTGATTTGTCTAAACTACCGAGTTTAAACATTCATAATAATTCTGATAGACTAAAAAAATTAAGGAATAACATGAGTTTCAATGAATTTAGCTTCCAACTTGTACCTCGAGTTATTCATTCCCCGAAGAGGATTGAATGTTTGGAATTAAATTCATTTCACAAAGAGAACTTAAAATTCGTGTAGAAGTCCGAGAAGAGAATTAAGAATCCTAAATATCAAAAGATTATGCACAAGAAAATATTGACAAATAAAATATTAGACCATAAACTCAACCTCAAACATTCACGAAATTAAAAAGCAAAAAACTCAAATGATAAAACTTGATCTCTACTGAGGAGGTCTCTTTCATTATATATGAGAAGAAGGATGTATGATTATTGTAAAATTATATTTCTAGCTCTCAAATTAGCACCAACATGACAAAAGATTAAAAAAGAAATTAAATATGAAAAGGTACCCATAAAAAAATTACAGATGTAATATTAAAACATAGGAGACTAATATAAAAATAATCTATTATAAATGATCAATTATAAAATTAGTTAATAAAAAACAAACTAACATGATAAATGAAAAGGAGGTTTCCAAACAAAGCCTAAAAATGTTGGGTTACTTAAACAAATTATTGAATACTATGGGTAGGTATTTATTTATTGGGAGGAAAGATAATACATAGTGCTTGCTACATAATTACTTTCTTTTTCATATTATATACTCCCTCCCTTTCAAAATAAAATTCAATTTTCACTTTATAATATTTGATTGAATTTTTTTAAAATCAATATAAGTAAAAATTAGTGTAAAATAAAAAAAAATAGAAATTATATATTAAAAGAGTGAATCACAAGTTCTACAAAATAAATATTGACAAGGTTATACTCATTTATCAAATAATGAATAAAAATGTATAGCGAAAATAAAGTTAGTTTGACGTGTGAATAGTAACTAGGAGTTTTATTTTGGGATGGAGGGAGCATAAAATTTATCATCAAATACTACTATTTATTTATTTTATACTATTTTATTTACTGAAATATTGAAATTGAGCATTAAATTTTAAAACATTGACTCTACAAAATAACACGTGAAAAATGGGAGCATAATAATAATAATAATAATAATAATAATAATAATAATAATAATAATAATAATAATAATAATAATAATAATAATAATAATAATAATTCTACTACTACTACTATGTATGGTAAGATACTCTCTACCCACAAAAAAAAGTTATTGCGGAGTGTAATGAGTAATAGGTGGGAAGAAGGATGGACTACAAATTGCTAACGCATGCACACTGAAGTTTTGAAATGTTCGTATCCCACACCGGCTGAAGAAGAGAAGATAAGCGGGGGTAGAAGTGTATAAATAGAGGCCAAGGGACTCATAGCTACATACTTACCTGGACGGGGTCAATGGGCGATCAAGAAGGCCCATGGCCTAGGCTGATGACTTCCATTGCACTTTGGAAGGGTGTCCGCTTAAGGTCTACCCAAGCGGTGGAGCCTACGTCATAATTTGTGGCAGCGGGGGCCTGCGTTCGCGCGGCCCCTACCCAATCCCATTATAAGCTTATCTTCCTCTAATTGTATAATTAAAAGTTAATTATTTCTGCTAAGTAATACCTTCAAATTGGATGGGCTTCCTTACAATTTTACATCACTAAAGTACAAATGCATATTTCAAACCGCAATTTTTCATTCATAATTGTTCCCCATGAGGAGATAATACTGGGTTTTACATTTATAACAGCAAAAAATTGCTGCCAGATACCCTCGGTTTTGTGATAAAAACTCACAGATCTCATCTTTTTCAAAAATATACTTTGGGGTACCTTTAATTATCTGAAAACTAACTCTGGGGAGACTTTCCATCCATCCATCCATCAAATTCATTTTCTCCGTTAACGTTTCATCATCTTCTTCCCAAAAATTGTTATCAAGTACCCTCAATTTTGTAGAAATAACTTCCAGGTCACATCATTTCCAAAAATATACTCTGGGTACCCAAAAATATCCAAAAACTTGCTTTGGAAGGATTTTCCTTTATCATCATCATCATCATCATCATTATTATTATTATTATTATTATTATTATTATTATTATTATTATTATTATTATTATTATTATTAATCTTAGAATTGGATTGGATTTTCTCTACACGCACTAGAATAATAATAATAAATATAAATATAATAATAATAATAAACGTGATTGTAATAGTAATAGTAATGATAATCACAATAATAGTAATAATAAAAGGAAAAAAAGGAAAACCCCCTATAGTAACTTTTTGGATATTTTAGGGTACCCCGGAATATATTTTTAAAAATGATGGAACCTAAAAGTTACTTTTATAAAATTGGGGGGTACCTAACAGCAATTTTTAAAAAGAAAATGATGAAAAATTAACGGAGAAAATGAGTTTGACGGAGGGATGGACGGAAAGTCTCCACGGAGTTAGTTTTCGGATAATTAAAGGTACCCCAGAGTATATTTTTTAAAAAGATGGGACCTGTGAGCTCTTATTACAAAACCTAGAGTACCCGACAGTAATTTTCTATTTATAACAGTGATAACAAATTTTTTCAAATTTTCATAAACTGAGTTCAAATTAAGCAGTATTCGAATATACTTCCTCTGTCCTTAAAAATGCCTCTTCTTTCAATTTTGACTTGTCCCAAAAAAATTCTCCAGATTATACTTAAAATATTATTTTCCTTTAATCGAACACAATACATTCCAACTTTCTTCTACACCATTCCTATTTTGATATTTTTCAAACCTTATGTAGAAATGGTTCATCTTACTAATCAATTATCGTATTTTACCTTTAGTCAAATATTTACAACTTCTCCTTCCAAAAGTTAAATAAAAAAATATTTTTAGAGATCACATGAAGTATAAAATAATAATTTCAAATGTGTGGACTAATACTCTCCAGTCCCTATTATTTCATATTTCTTTTTTCACTTGTTCTAAAAAAGCTTTTCTGTCTGATTTAATTGAATTTATATGGTTTTATTTTTTTTAGTAAATCTAATTTAACATATTCTAACCGTCGTCTATGCCCTTCAAGTTTTGATACTCCCTTCGTCCCAGAGTATTTGTCAACTTTCATTTTTACACACAATCCAATGCACTTTTTTAATCCATTTTATCTTGTAATTTGTATATTAAAAAATTATAGAAATTATATATTAATAATCTATATGTTAAGAGAAATCAAACAAGATCACACATGATTATATTTAGGCTTACATATTGAGAGAATTTGATGAGTCAAAGTGCTTAGATGAACAGTTCCAAAAGTCAAAAGTGGACAAATATAGTGGGATGGAGGTAGTATTTCCTAAATCTAACTTTATATCTATTGCCATCATTATCCTTGATTAAACATCTAAAGTTTCTCGTCCCTAATTGAACCAAAAATAGGAAATACATTTAAAGAATAACTACGTTTGGAATTTTGAATGTGACACAATTAGAAACAATGATTCGTGCAAAAAACAACAAATGCCCGCATTCTCGCAATCTCACATGAAATGTTTAATCCCTTTTTTTTTCCAATTCTCACAAACTCACACATATGGAGTTCTTTTCCCAAAGAAGTGTTGAACCCTTCTTCATTTTTTTTCTTTCTACGCATGTCACTTTTTCAAATAAAAAAAAAACTAAAGTTCATTTTTAATATGCTCTCCGTATTGATTTGTAACATCCACAATAAAAGTGTACGAATGATGGTCATTAGTAGCTTCTCATTAATGGCGTGTTAAAAGCAAGTAATACCTCCGGTACACTACACTCCATTTAAAATTTGTCCTAAAGAATTAGAGATTAATGACTCTAATGCACGCTAACCCCATGTCAGCCTGAAATTGGGCCCAACACCGGACCCCACAGCCCAGGTAAGCTGAAGGGGGTCCCAAAAGGGTGAGCTCGGTTTGGCTGGCTGAGCTCGGCTCGGTCCTTGAGGGCCTGACTTCTCTGCTCGATCCTTAGAAAAATCAGTACATGGATCTGCCCCACTACGTGAGTGCATCGACGGAGGATTAGATGTCTCGCTTGCCTCCAATCGCCAAAGACACAGGCTAAATGACAAGGACTAAATGACAAGGACTAAACGACAAAAGTGTCAATCAAAGTTATTACCGTTGTAGTAATATTAAGGCTATAAATAGGCTGAGGCCATCTCATTGTAACAAATGTGATTCTAAGCGAATATACTCCTACTTTTCAGTTTTCACTCACTCACTCTCTCGCTCTCTATTTCCTTTTCCTTGCTTACTCAACTCACCCAACCTCACGATCGGTCTACTCGATGTTTTATTACCATCAGACTTGTAGCTGCGTAAAAGTAGACTAACTTTAACCAATGCATAAAAGTAATAGAAGATTGATTCAATAAAAGTATGCATGTGTATGCCTCAACCATACTCTTTTATTTAACGGGTCAACTTTGAGAATCAACATCTCATTCATCCTTCTACCATTTTAGCGTATAATATATCAAAATATTTATTTATCTCTTTTAAAGAGAGCACACATTTATTAATTAAGAATTAAAATCCTTAGTGGACCTATTTGATAATTACGACCAGACTTGGTACATTTAATGCGTATTAAAATACCAAAAATTCAAATACTCTCTTTCTGTGTATCCACAATAGCCATAGGTAAAATATTAATATTTGTTAATTTGATTATAGTTAAACTATTTTTCATTTTATCTCGTTTGTTCTCATTCCAATAAAATAAAAAACAGTATATAAGTATTAAAAATGTAATAGTGCTTGCCAACCGTATTAGAGAACGTGGACACCTTCCTCTCAGGCTAAAACTTCTAGTGTGTGTTTGTTGTACGGACCAACAGAACAACGTCAGGTCGTCGTTGCCATCCGGAAAAATTGTAGGGGATCGTCGATCGCTGAAAGATTTGGCCGAAAAAAAAACAAGCACTCTCTTGAAAAAATTTAACAAGAAATGTTTAATCCTTTTTTACACTTCTCACAAACTCACATATGTAATTCTTTTCCCAAAGAAGTGTTGAACCCTTTTTCATTTGTTTTCCTTTAATCCTTTCTACGTATGTCACTTTAAAAAAAAAAGACCAAATTTCTCTTTTAATAGGCTCTCAATATTGGTTTGTAAGCTCCACCATAAAAGAGTACAAATGATATTAGTAGCGTGTTAATGATAGTCATTAACACGTCCGTTACGTTACACACTATTAAAATTTATCTCGAATAATTAGAGATTAATGACAAGTTAACTCTGTAAAAATAGACTAACTTTTAGCATTGTATAAAGTAATAGAAGATTGGTTCAATAAAAATATGCATGCGTATGCATCAGCCATACTTTTTTATTCAATGGGTCAATTTTGAGAATCAATATCTCATTCACCTTTCTACCATTTTTAGCATATAATATATCAAAATATTTATTTATCTCTTTTAAAGAGAGCACATCCATTAATTAAGAGTTAAAATCGTTAGTGGACCTGTTGATAATTATGACAAAACTTGGTACATTTAATGTCTATTTAAAATACTAAAACTTCCAATATTCTCTTTTTGTATATCCATAATAGCCAAAGGTATAATATGACTATTTGTTAATTTGATTTTAGTTTAAACTATTTTCATTTTATCTCATTTTTTCACATTCAAATAAAATAAAAAACACTCTATAAGTATAAAAAACAAGTTAAAGATAATATGCCAATCTATAAGTGTTGTCCTAATCAAAGTTGCTAGCTATTGAATTGTTTTGCTTAGCCTATGAACTCAATGATATACTACGTAGAAGTTTTTATTTGAGATGTCCAAAAAAGAAGAGATAATAATAGAACTGTTTTCGTCCCACACCGGCCGAAGAAGAGAAAATAAGCGGGGCAGCAGTGTATAAATACAGGCCGAGGGACTCAATGCTACATATTTACTTGGACGGGGTCAATGGACGATCAGGAAGGCCCATGGCCTAGGCTGATGACTTCCATTGCACTTTAGAAGGGTGTCCGCTTAAGGTCTACCCAAGTGGTGGAGCTTACGTCATAGTTTGTGGTAGCGGGGGCCTGCGTTCGCGCGGCCCGTACCTAATTCTCTTTCAAGTTTTATTATTATCCTTATATCCTAAATAAATAAATTTCTAATTTCTCTACGAAATTGAATTCCTTTGTTGTTTCTAATGGAAATTTATGTTTATTGTTTACCAAATGTCAATTTGATTGATGAATTATTTTCTTTGTGAAAATTAATTTATTCTCCATAATTGACAAATTATATTAACTATTACACCCGAGATGCACTTTTTTAAGAACAACCTCCTTAATTTAATTCCTTCTTTTGTTGATTCTTATTGAAATTTATTTTTATTTGATTGATGAATTCATGAATCCATATCTATAGAATTTCATTGATTTTACTCTTTCAACCGAAAAGGTGTCAAAATATAGATTAAAAATTGAACACATTCATTCATAAACGACAATTTGTAAAATATTGAACACCCTCATTTACAAAAGGTGTCACAGAAATAATAATAATAATAATAATAGGTATTAAGAGTTTGTAGTTATAGTTTATTTATAAGAAGTCATTTTGTATACCATAAAAAATACTCTAGTAAACAAAAAATGTCATTTTTTAAATACGAGAATCTGTTTGTAATGAATAAAAACTAAAAAAAAAATAATCAAAATAGGACCAAAACGTAGCATATATCCTCAACATAATAGTTTCATGTTTTTAAAAGTTTAATTATCTTTCATATTTTTCACTAATCCATATTCATTGAAATTAATATAGCGGGACCGGTTAAGAGTTCAGTTGTCTTCAAAAGTCCCACTCAAACAAGTACTAAAGTATTAGAATTCGAATTGTGAACATTTTTTTAATACTTTCATACAAAGTATGAGATACCCACGGTACACCTACTTTTAAAAAAAATACGTAGTAACAATCAAATAAATATTTATAAGAATATTTTAAAGCAAAATAAAAAAAATTTAAAATATTTAAAAATTTAAAATCCTTTAAAAATATGATCACTTTAATGTGTTTTGAAAATCATTATCTATCAACTAAAAAGGTATGGGAAAATGTAACTCCCTCTGTACCAATTTAAATTGCATGTTTTGACTTTTGGGCATATTTAAAGAAAATAAAAAATAGAGTTGATTTTTCGAAATTGTCATTACTTTTTAGGAGGGATGATCATGAATGAGAAGATAAAGTGAAGAAAAGTGACTTATTTTAGGAGTAATTTAGGTATTTTATTTTTAAAAGTTTACGGAAACAACTAACAGGCAACTTATTTTGGGACGGAGAAAAAAAGCAAACATGCAATTTAAAATGGGACAGAGGGAGTACTTTAAACTCTCTATATATGCCACTTTTTTAAAGAAATTCAAATTTTTTATAGTAAATAATAATTCATCTTTAAATATACAAAACTAATGAGCAAAAGATGAACAATGAAAATTCTCGCCTAAATGTTATAGGCCTGGGATGGAAATGGGCCAGAAAAATGGAGGAACAACCTGATATTAAATGGAGGAAGGTTAATTATTTTATAGAGAAATGTGATATTAATTACTTTGCATGAGAGAGTGTGTGATCTGATGGCGGCTTTGCTTCGGTGAGTGTGTTTATTAATGGGGAAGAGAAAGGGGTGAGTGGGGGGTCACTTTATAGAGAAATGTGATATTAACTACTTTGCACGGGAGAGTGTGTGATGGCGGCTTGGCTACGGCGAATGTGTTTCTTAATGGGGAAGAGAAAAGGGTGATGCCAGCAGGAAAATGGGAAAAAAAAATTCGGAGTAATGTGATACTCCCTCCGTCCGTAAATGTTCTTCCTGTGTTGACTTGGCACGCTTATTAAGGAATAGTAAAAAAAATGCAAAATTTTCAAAAATGCACATACTATAAACTTTTAAATCTCCTTTTATTATTAAAAAAGTATTAAAAAAGTAGATTTGTGATAAAATAGAAGGGTATTATTGATATTTAGCCTTAAAAAGCATACTAAAAAAGGAAATGAGAAGATTATTTCCGGACGGACCAAAAAGGAAAATGAGAAGAATATTTCCGGACGGAGGGAGTATTAATTATGGATCTTGAAACAGACTACTTTATGGGAAAAGACCATTTTATGGAAAAATGTGATATCATAATTAGTTTCTACAAGAGAATGTGTTAAAGTTAGCTTGAGTATCGTAAAAGGCCATGCGGCCCACTTTATTGAAAATTGTGATGCCATTTTAGCTTTTGAAGTGGGGGAATTATATTGGCAGCTTGCATGCGGGGTAGTATAATGGTGGCCTGGAGAGCTAAATATAGGCTCCTTTTGAGGCATGGACATAATTACACAAGATTTTTAAATCTTTAGATTCCTTGCAAATATTTTGGATTGCACATCCCAATTATTTTGCACACTATAAATACATGTTCTCATAAAAATTACATTATCACATCTACATTATTTCATTTTTCATTTTATTTTTTCATTTATCAACTCTAATACACTATAAACAAAAATGTTCTAGCGACACATTTTGGTAAAGCAGCTTCTTTTTCTTTTTTTATTCTTTTTCTACTTTGGTGTTAGTTGCTTCTTCATTTTTAAATTTTTTCTTTGCTTCTTCTTCATTTTTATTCTTCGATTTTTTATTTTTGGTTTTAATCTGTTCAAAAATTATTTTTATAACTTTTTTAAATTTTTAATTTATTTAATTTTTAATTATTTTTCAAGATGTCGTTTGACATAACAGAATGATTCCTTGAATTTTGTACTAATTTAATTATATTTTATGCAAATTCAAATAATTAGATGTCGTGTTAATTTTATAATGAGTTTTATTTGAATTTAAATTAATACATTAATTCTATTAATTTTGTACTATTTATATTTTAGATAAATGATTGGCCGTGCAACGCACGGGTACAAAATATAGTCATAAACAACATGACAACTTAAAATGGGAGGAAATAGTAAAATATTGACTCCACAAAATAACACGTGTAAAATTAGAGCTAATAATAATATATTATTATTATTATTGTTGTTGTTGTTGTTGTTATTATTATTATAACAACAATTATAATAATGAAAAGGTCTCAATTAATAAAACGGATGAAGAAGGAAGGATGGACTCCAAAGTCCAAACGCATGCATACTTTAACTTTTGCGTTAATATATTTGGGAGAATGAAATGTGTGCATTCCGTCCCACACCGGCTGAAGAAGAGAAGATAAGCGGGGCAGCAGTGTATAAATACAGGCCGAGGGACTCAATGCTACATACTTACCTGGACGGGGTCAATGGGCGATCAGGAAAGCCCATGGCCTAGGCTGATGACTTCCATTGCACTTTGGAAGGGTGTCCGCTTAAGGTCTACCCAAGCGGTGGAGCCTACGTCATAATTTGTGGCAGCGGGGCCTGCGTTCGCGCGTGCCCTACCCAATCCCATTATAAGTTTATCTTTCTCTAATTGTATAAGTTAAAGTTAATTATTTCTGCTAAGTAATACCTTCAAATTGGATGGGCTTCCTTACAATTACTTCACTACATAGTGTAGAGCTTCGCAGTGCAGAAGACGGCGTGGAGCACCGCAGCTTGCACGAACTCCAAGTACTTCAGCCTCGGTTCCTCGCTCTGAATCTTAACCTTCCATGGAACAACACAAATCAAACACCAGAGAACAAGCAAAAACCAATCGTAAATCAGTGAAAACGCATAAAAGAGACTGAAAACAACTCAAAGAACTGGAGTTTTCGGAATCGGAATTGGATTTTACCGTCTCCGGCTGGGGTTGATTGCTAGGGTTCGTTCCTTCGGCCATGATCGCAGATCTTTTTTTTTATTTCTCTGAAATGTAACGGTCAGGTAGGCGGACTGATTGTAGATACGGAGTATTATGTATATATATACTCCTATAATATATGCAAATGAAATTGGCGGTGGGATGTGAATAGAACAGGTGTCAATAAACGCGGTATGCTGCCGTCGGAAATTGGGATTGTTTTTGAAAGATATCCAGCTAAATAAAACAAAACCAACAACAACAACAACAACATAATAATAATAATAATAATAATAATAATAATTCTACTACTACTACTACTATGTATGGTAAGATACTCTCTACCCACAAAAAAAAGTTATTGCGGAGTGTAATGAGTAATAGGTGGGAAGAAGGATGGACTACAAATTGCTAACGCATGCACACTGAAGTTTTGAAATGTTCGTATCCCACACCGGCTGAAGAAGAGAAGATAAGCGGGGGGAGAAGTGTATAAATAGAGGCCAAGGGACACAAAGCTACATACTTACTTGGACAGCGTCAATGGGCAATCAAGAAAGCCCATGGCCTAGGCTGATGACTTCCATTGCACTTTAGAAGGGTGTCCGCTTAAGGTCTACTCAAGCGGTGGATCACGTCATAATTTGTGGCAGCGGGGGCTTGCGTTCGCGCGGCCCCTACCCAAGTATATTGAAGATTTTTTTTTATCTAAGTGTAGTATTTATTTTGTTACCTAAGTTTCTTTTAAATTCATATATTTTGTCTTTCTATGATTTTTTTAGATTGATTTTTTTAATCTACGTGTAGTATTTATTTTGTTACCTAAATTTCATTTAAATTCATATATTCTTGTCTTTCTATGATTTTTTTAGATTGATGATCCATATTTATTGAATTTATATTTTTTTTTAAAACTGAGTATAAAATTCGCACCAATGTTTATCTAGGGATGGAGCTGTTTTGTTAGTACTATTAGTGCCTTATAGTACACTACGTTAAAATTGAATGGTCTTCAATTAAATTGAATTGGAAATAAAGTCGGTCAAGCCTCGTAACGGGAAGAACTTAGGTGGACGGAGGGAGTATATACTTACAAACAGTCATTTTACATTCAAAATAGTTCCCTATGGTGAGATTATTACATTGGGTTTTACATTTATAAAAGTGATAACAAAATTTTTCAAAACTTCATAAAGTCCAAACTAAGCAACCTCTGTCTTGAAAATGCTTTCCTTATACACCGTTTCTATTTTGATATTTTTTTAAATCTTACTCATCAATTATTGTATTTTACCTTTAGTCAAATTTTTACAACTCTCCTTCCAAAAGTTGAATCAAAAAATATTTTTAGAGATGAAGTATAAAATAATAATTTCGAATGTGTGGGCTAATACTCTCCAGTCCCTATTATTTCATATTTCTTTTTTCACTTGTTCTAGAAAAGCTTTTATGTCTGATTTAATTGAATTTATATGTTTTTGTTTTTTTAGTAAATCTAATTTAACATATTCTAACCGTCGTCTATGCCCTTCAAGTTTTGATATTTCCTAAATCTAACTTATATCTATTGCCATCATTATCCTTGACCAAACATCTAAAGTTTCCCGTTTCTAATTAAACTAAAAATAGGAATTACATTTAAAGAAGAACTACGTTTGGAATTTTGAATGTGACACAATTAGAAACAATGATTCATGCAAAAACAACAAATGTGCGCATTCTCGCAATATTGGTTTGTAAGCTCCACCATAAAAGAGTACAAATGATGGTCATTAGTAGCGTGTTAATGATAGTCATTAACACGTCTGTTATGTTACACACCGTTAAAACATATCCCGAATAATTAGAGATTAATGACTAGTTAACTCTGTAAAAATAAACTAACTTTAAGCATTGAGTAAAGTAATACTAGCCCCTTCTGTTCCTTTAAACCCTTCCACTTTTGACTTATGACAAAAATAAGGAAAGTGTAATTTTGGTTGACTTTCCAATTTTGCCCCTGATGTGATAGGTAAAAGTAAGATATGATATTTTAATTATTAGTGAACAAGTATAAGGTGATAAGTAGGGTATGAAAAAGTAAGGGTAAAAATGGTTTTTGTGGAAGTGTGTTTTAGGAAATTCAAAAAAAAAAAACGAAAGGGGAAGAGTTTTGTGGAACGGAGGGAGTAGAAGATTGGTTTAATAAAAGTATGCATGTGCATTTATCAACCATACTTTTCTATTTAAGAGGTCAATTTTGAGAATCAATATCTCATTCACCCTTTTACCATTTTTAGCGTATAATATATCAAAATAATTATTTCTCTTTTAAAGAGAGCACACATCCATTAATTAAGAGTTAAAATCGTTAATGGACCTATTGATAATTATGACAAAACTTGGTACATTTAATGTCTATTTAAAATACTAAAAATTCCAAGTCTATTTATGTATATCCACAATAGCCAAAGGTAAACTATGACTATTTGTTAATTTGATTTTAGTTTAAACTATTTTCATTTTATCTCGTTTTTTCTCATTCTAATTAAATAAAAAACACTATATAAGTATAAAAAACAAGTTAAAGATAATATGCCAATCTATAATTGTTGTCCTACTCTAAGTTGCTAGCTATTGAATTGTTTTGCTTAGCCTATGAACTCAATAATATAGAAGCATGGTGTGCTGTGTGCATAAGTGTATGCAGTTGTAGGTTCAAGTAGTTGCCCTTTATGAATTTAGAAAATGAATATACTAGTCTATTTAGAGAGATTTCTTTTAGATTAATTGTTTCCAAAGATAATTATACTATTACAAAACACACTAAAATGATAAATGAAAAGGAGGTTTCCAGACAAAGCCTAAAAATGTTGGTTTTAGTTAAACAAATTATACTACGTGTATTTATTTATTGGAAGGAAAGACAATACATGCTAGATAATTATTGTTATTTTCATATTATATATAAAGTTACTCACTCCGTCCCAAAATATGATCCATAGTTTGACTTGACACAAAATTTAAGGAAAATAAAAATATGTGATTGAAAGTAAAAGAGAAGAGAGAAAAAATTTGTGAGCCATTCAAACTCTTCCATAAAAGGAAAGAGGAAGCTTTTATTTGAGATGTTCCATAAAGAAAATGATGAGTTTTTTTGGGACAAAGGGATTATTATCAAAACATTAAATTAAACATTAGATTCTATTTATTTTATCTTAATTTTATTCAATTAAATATTTAAATTGAGCATTGAATTCTAAAACGTTGACTCTACAAAATAACACTGGAAAAAAATGGGAGCATAATAATAGTAACAACAACAACAACAACAACAACAACAACAATAATAATAATAAATATAATAATAAATATAATAATAATAATAATAATAATAATAATAATAATAATAATAATAATAATAATAATAATAATAATAATAATAATAATAATAATAATAATAATAATAATAATAATAATAATAATAATAATAATAATAATAATAATAATAATAATAATAATAATAATAATAATAATAATAATAATAATAATAATAATAATATGAACCGTAATATAGTACACTCCCGAAAAAAGTCCATGAAATGTATGTTACGGAGTGTAAGGATGGACTCCAAAGTCCATAGGGATGCACACTTTTAAGTTTTGCGTTAACAATAGAATTGTGTGCGTCCCACACCGGCTGAAGAAGAGAAAATAAGCGGGGTAGCAGTGTATAAATACAGGCCGAGGGACTCAATTTTACATACTTACCTGGACGGGGTCAATGGGCGATCAAGAAGGCCCATGGCCTAAGCTGATGACTTCCATTGCACTTTGGAAGGGTGTCCGCTTAAGGTCTACCTAAGCGGTGGAGCCTACGTCATAATTTGTGGCAGGGGGATCGCGTTCGCGCGGCCCCTATCCAATATTCAACCAACTTTTTATTTCATAATAAATTAATAATTAATATTTTGTTTATTAAATATATTCGAAAGATCTTATAAATAGTTTTGCTTTTTTGAATAGTGAGAATGGGAATAAGACTCTTAGGGGGGTGTATTCAATTCCAACTCTCCAGGATTTTTTGGATTTTAAAAGTCAATGAGTATTCAATTGAGATTTTGAAAAGATATTCAATTGAGATTTTAAAAAATCTTTTCAAATCTAAGGATATTGAAAAATTGATAGATTTTTAAAGATTGTTATAAAAAATGGATTGTGATGGATTTTGAGGTTGATGTATAAATAAAAAAACTGCTTCCAAATCCAATCAAAAGGCCAACTATTTGTGTGGACTTCAAAGAGCCGATCTTCTTCCTCCGTTCATCTTCTCCATTTCTTCCTCCGTTCATCTTCTCCAAAGAGCCGGTCTTCTTCCTCTTACTCCTCATCTCCTTCCCTTTCTTCCTCTTTTCTCCACCTCTTCAGGTATGTCCTCCTCACACCATCCTTCTTCATCTTTGTCCCCTTTGCCTTCTTCTTCTACATGTGTTTGTGTGTTTTTTTTGAAGCTCCCTTGGTAAATTGCAAATGGATTTAAATCACATAAGTTGCCAGGAGTCTCTCCAATATGTCGATCAAAATCTCCCTTGGTAAATTGCAGCTTTCCACTTGGATTTTGAGGTTTTTGAGATTGGACGCATTCAAAATCCCCAATTGTGAACCCTAATCTGTTATTGAAAAATTATTTATTTTTATTTTATTGTAATCTTCTCAAAATTTTTAATAGCTAATTACAATACAATAATGTATAACTTTATAAAATAATTCATATTTATGTATAAATAATACTCCGTATATGGATTATAAACAATCAGACAAAATCCTATAAAATCCTGCTGATAAAATACATAAAATCTAACAAACTCTACTTAGACTTGAAATAATCCATGGAATTTACATAATCCATAGACTTTAAATAATATATCAAAATTTTTCAGAATCGTGATTGAATACACCCCCTTAGTTTAGTGGCTCTCTTCTTAAATGAAGAATCTTAGTAGCTATCTAATTCTTGAATACTGAAAAAAATTAGTGGCTATAGTAACACTATGAAGTTCAAATTGAATGGACTTAAGTATAATTTTACATCACTATTAATATATACTTTAAACCGTATAATTTTATACCCATAATGGTTCATACTTCCGTGAGATTAATTATATTTTCGCCCACTGCTGTAAGGATTATTGTGGATTTTGAGCGGCAATTACAATACCCTCTATCCAATATACCATCCTATGAAAACCATTAATTTTCTATATTTGCTTTGGATGATTAGTTTTAAATGGAAGGAGTAGTGTAAATAAATAGTGATGACAAAAATCTGGTTTAGGAGCTAATAAGACAAACATTGAGAAAAAATGTTAGAACAAGAAAACAAAGAGCATGAATTCTTTTAATGAAAACAAGAAAGGGTTCAATGAAATAATTGTGTCATTGTGCTTCGTTCCAAATAATTAACTTGGCATTTAATTAGATCTCTCTTTTAGTGGACCCTCTTGCCTTATTTTACAAATTGAGTTCAATGAAATTTTAAAAGGTGAATGAGTTGTTTTCCACCTCACAAAACTAATGATGCTGTTGCACGTGAATGAAATCATGAAAATATTCAAATGGACAATTTGTACAAACATTTTGGATGGAGAGAGGATGGATTAGAGAAAATATATAGAAGTGAGATCCATGAACAATCAATTTTATGGATAGATGGACAAAATAGCCAGGATTATGAATGCTTATTTTAGAAAATAAAATGTTTGAAGATGAACAATCAATTTTATGGATAGTACACGAGCTGTTCCTTCTATGAAAGGGATTGAATGTTTAAACTCCGTAGTTTAGACAATTCAAAATACGGAAAGGCCAAAAACAAATTAAGAACAAGGCGCCACAGTTTGTAGTATTCTTAATTGTTAAGGTTGTAAGTTTGAACTTTTGTAACATAGAAAAAAATATTAAAGAGAGATTCATCCAAAAGGAACAAGAAAATGCCCAAGGAAAAAAAAACAAGTTTGCAAAAATTAGGGCAATAAACTTCGGGAGCTAATTCAGTGCCTAGAGGAATAATAAACTAGAGAAAAAAATTTGAGAGAATGAAATATAGAGCTGGCAAAATGGTCGGTCGGGTCAGGTTCGGGTTTGATCACCTTGAGTTCAGGTTATTTTGGGTTCGGGTAAGTTCGGGTTCGGGCTGAGAGCTACATGTTCATAACCCAATGTCATTGACTTTGGGTCGACCCAACAGGTTATGACTTTCATTTATTTTTGAAAATTTAAAGTAATTTTTATGACAGATTGTCAACATTACGAATAAAAAACTAAATATGCACAACATTTTGAAAAAAAGTAAGAGAGATGCAATATCAATAAATTTTGTATGAAAATATAAATTTGTACATTAAAAACTAGTAAGCAAAGAAATATAATTAAAATCTTATTTTTATAGCATTATATTACATATTAAAGCATATAATTTTGAAAAATTCTTAATTAGCGGGTCAGTCAGGTTAGACCCATTTTTAACGGGTAATTTCAGGTTCGATCTGCAAAATCTTTGTTCAAAACTCAGTATTTTTGGATCAGTTCTCGGGTCATTTTTTGCCAGGTCTATTGAAATATGTGCATCCCATCCCACACCGGCTGAAGAAAAGATAAGGAGCGGGGGGAGATGTGTATAAATACGGGCCAAGGGACTCATAACTCCATACTTACCTGGACGGGGTCAATGGGCGATCAAGAAGGTCCATGGCCTAGGCTGATGACTTCCATTGCACTTTGGAAGGGTGTCCGCTTAAGGTCTGCCCAAGTGGTGGAGCCTACGTCATAATTTGTGGTAGCGGGGGCCTGCGTTCGCGCGGCCCCTACCCAATCCTTTTTCAAGCTTAATTTTCTTTTATATTTTTCATTGTTCTGTATTTATAGAAATTAATATTAAGGGATGGGTTAAGTGTTTAGTTGTTTTCAAAAGTCACACTCAAACGGAGTAGTAAAGTGTTAGAGTTTGAATTGTGAATATTTTTTAATACTTTCATAAAAGTGTTGTTTTAATAAATTTTTTTAATACTTTCATAAGATTAAATTCTATAAATGGTCGATCATAATTTGAGATTTTTCATATTTAGTACATTATTATCAGATATTATTGTCATAGTCCATTTTATTTAGGGTTCTTTCCTCATTTCATCCTCCGCCATAGATCCATGTTTGTGTCGTTAAATTGAGGGGTTGTATTGTAAATAAGACCATGCTATACTTACACCAATAAATATACTCCATTTGTACACCACATGTTTGCACAAAAATTTCGATGGTTTACACCGACACAAGTGTTGGTGCGTTAATAAAAATTCACACGGACACAAATGTTGGTGCGTTTAACAAAAATTAGTTTTACACCAACATAAAATGTTGGTGCAAAACTGCTGGATATAAATTGGGGTACAAATCTTGGGGTACATATAACATAATCCATTGTAAATATCTTCATTTGTGTTCCGCTTACATAAATGCCAAACATTTCAAATAATCAATTGCTGGAATCCCTTGCTCATGTACTAAAAAAATTAGTGCCTATAGTTACACTATAAAATTGAAATTGAATGGACTATCGATTTAATTTATTGATCCAATCTATAGGAACTTGTAATTCTCTTTGAGTCGTTTTGCCAGCCATTTCCCTCTCATTGGCAGATCCACCTTAAACCTACTGAGGGTACATGCCCTCAGGTCATATTTTTAAAATATAGTGTAAAAAGTAAACAAAATTATAAATTAGAAGTGTGCCTTCACTAAAAAAAATTGTGTCCCCTATTAAAAACAAACTCTAAAAGAAAGATTAATTATTAGAATAGAATATAGACAAATTATCTATGATATCATAGTTATATAAATTGTGATATTCCGTGAAATTCATTCCGCATTGTAGTTTTTGGTTATTGAAATATTTTGTTTTACTTATTTTAAATTTATTTGATATAAAATATAGAGTATTTGTTTTTACCATGGGGTGCTATACATCTCCTAATTGGTAGTGTTTCCGTTACTCATTTAGATCTTTTTTGGAAACATCGTTTTCGGTTATAGTTAACATTTTAGATAAAATAGAATCTGTTTCTTAATTTTCTACTTTACATGGACAAAAAAAAATAAATTGAACAAAACAGACCCCAAGTCCAAGAGATTTTTACATAGGCATATTTGTTCCAAGAAAATGAAAACACAACTTTGTTTACAATTGTGCCTTTAGTTAGAGCACCTTCATTAATTAGTGACATCCCAACATCATTTCATAATGAATGGAATCATGAAAATATTTAAACCACTGTAAATGATGTGCTAGATGAAGAGAGGGGACTATTTGTATGAACATTTTTTGGATGGAGAGAGGATGGATTAGAGAAAATAGATAGAAGTGAGATCCATGAACAATCAATTGAAATGGATAGATGGATGAAATTGATTGTGAATGTTTATTTAAAAAAAAATAAGATTGATAGATTCTAAGGATGGTAGAGTAAAAGCAATCGTGGAGGGAAAGCTTGAAGTATGTATTTAGTACTCAAAAGATATTTAAAGATGGATAATGTAGAGACAACATATAGGCCACTGCATCAGAGCCAAAACAACCATCACAGCAGAAACAGAACAACATTAAATGTCTAAGGTCTATAGTAGTAGATTCTGTCCTCTTGAGCCTAGATGAAATATAAGAGCTTAATTGGGTTGCTTAACCATATAATAGCTATGGAAAAGAAGCAAGCAACACTAAAGGTAAATGATGATTTATTCACACAAATAATCAATTAGTGTAGCCAAAACCAGCCATGAAGCGATATTTTGAATTGTCAAAACTACAGAGTTTAGACATTCATAAGAATGTTGACAGACTAAAACCACAACTAAGGAATCCCCGAGTTTCAATGAATTGATCTTCCAACTTGCACCCCGAGCGGTTCCTTTCATGAAAGGGATTGAATGTTCGGAATAATAAATAATTCAGTTCACAAGGAGAATATTCATTTAAAAGTTGGGAAAGAAAATTAGAAACCCTAAATATCAGAAGATTATGCTATATATGCTCAAGAAAAATTTGGCAAAAATATATTGGACCATAACTCAATCTGAAAGATTCACAAAAGCAAAAAAACTCAAATGATAAAACTTGCTCTGCCAGGGAGGTAGGTCCATTGCTATCTGAAACAAATCAGGGCAATCACTTCCATGCCTGCACAATACACACAGCACAAGAGGATTACCAAACACCATAAGATCAAAAAACCATTCTTATCTTTTAGGTTACTTGCACAGTAACAAATTGTAACAAAGCACAAGGCACCACATTCTTATCGGGGAAATAAGGGAAGTGGTAGGCCTTGAAAGAGTTGAAAGGAGGTGATTAGACAAGACTCCGAATTCAAATAGTTCAAAATGGTTCAATCAAAATGAGAAGAACAAAGTTGAAAATTGAAAGCATCAACAGTCAATGCTTAAGGCAGTATATAAGTTTAAGTAGAACTTCAAGCATTAAAAAAACCTAAAAATCACAGTGCAAAACTTGGTCTCCTAGGGATGCAAGTCCTTTGCAAAACCATATCCAGGAAAAGATGCAAAAAGGCCAAAAAAAATAAGAACTTGCAATAACAAAGATTAAGTTTTAGAGTAAATGACAAGGTCGAACTGGTAAAAGACACAGAAAGGGAAAAAAACAAATCAAGACAATGCCCAGAGATTCATCCCAACGAACAAGAAAATACCCAGGAAAAGAGAAACCAAGTTTGCAAAAATTAGGACAATAAACTTCAGGTCAGCCACAGTTCAGTGCGCAGAGGTGTAATCTAGCTAGGGTTAGCATTACACAGAAACAGAACAAAAAAACACAATCGAATCAAAACCCACAGATTAGAGAAAAAAGCAAACAGGAGAAACCCTAAAATTCAGGGGAAAGAAAAAAGGGCCAAAAAAAAAAAATTTGGACCATTTCTCGATTTGTGCGTGTCATCCTTGCGCAGGGGCCATGCTAATCTTCTCTGTATCGTTCCAATTTTATCGGATGTCCCCGAAGGGACGATCTCCTCTATGACTCTGGAGAATATGAAGGAGAAGGTCTGAGCTTTATTTGCCGGTGTGGGATAAAGCCTATTGAAACCCAAAGTTAATTTGCACAACTCCATATCTCTTTTTTTTTTTTTTTTGAATTTTTCCAGATGAAAAGGTTTGGTTCTATGAAGGAAGATTTTGTTTTAATATTTAAGACTAGGGGTTTTCAGAGATTTTCCAAACTCAAGAAAAATAGGGAACTACAAAATAATTAAATACGTTGTAGAAATATTTATTATTATTATTATTATTAACTGACTGGATGTCATAATTTTAAATTTTAAAAATTAATTAATTTTTAATTTGTCCAAAATATATTCTCGGCTTCTAAAATGTAAAACTCAAGGAAAATAGTAAATTACAGTACAATTAGTCCTTTCTTCCGGAGAAATTTTTACATTTGAATTTTCATAGTCAAACTTTATAAGTTCTTACCATAATGTTTTTCAAAAATTGTGTTTAAATGTATTGTTAATTTAGGACAAATGAAATGAACACAAATTATCCTAGAAACGGTGGAAGTATATGCGTTGATATTGAAAATACAAATGATAATA
>OOIL02004480.1:2712103-2797734 GCA_900332095.2 Cuscuta campestris | reverse complement strand
GTATAACGGCAAAATTGTTTCCACAGTTTGACAATGTAACTTTGATTTGGTCATGTCATATTTTTGGATTGTTTCAACCGTTCCTAGACATCTAGTAATTACCAGAGCATTATGGTGGCCGTGAAAACTAACGGTAATCTCATTAGCAGAAACGCAACAAAAACGTGTGCAGTAATTTTTTGAATTATAATATAATATTTGTTTTTAAATTTGTTAACAAATTTAATTGTACTCCACTAAACATGAATGGAGGGCAAAAATGTTTTGATAAGTAGTTGTATGTCCTTTTTTTTAATTGAAGTTGTATGTTCTATTGTACTCCTAGTATAAAACATTATAGGTCTTATTTTATGCCCTAATATGGTTTGGCATGAATGACATGGTACCATCTATCCAAATTCTAAACGACGACATATCGATTGGTTTTAGTCGTAAAATCAAATCGAACCATACCATATTGTTTAAGTAGTTACAGTACAACAATAGAAGGTCCCGAAAATGTACTCTGTAATCACTCATTGTTGCAGATTTCGTAATTTGGCTAGACTAGTACGGAGTAACTTGTAGATATTGTATTTGTGTTTAATAAAATCACTTCAGATTGTGTAATATTCCGCACAATAAGCTTAGGGGTACACCAAATTAGTGTACCCCATTTGTACACCAGGCAAATTATAAACACTAAATGTCTGTGATCACAAACATTTAATGTGGGTGTTTGTCTGGTGTACAAATGAGATATACCATTTTGGTGTATCGGCCCTATTTCTTACTAGGTTTCTGAGTAGTTTTTTTCAGCCACCAAATTCCGATTTTTGGAGTTCTGGAGCCCAGCTGCCCTGTTTTGCCATCAACCAAACAAACTCAGCCATGCCCATAATAGTGATGAGACCAACAGAACCTGCTACCTCTTCTCCCATCATCACCTTCATCAACACCATCATCATCTCTACTGTGAACCCACCATAGAAGATTTGTCAATGAGTTCCCATCATCATACCCTCTCAAACCCCTATGACTCTTGAGTATATGAAGGAGATGGTCTGAGCTTTATTTGCCGGTGTGGGATAAAGCCTATTGAAACCCAAAGTTAATTTGCACAATTCCATATCTCCTTTTTTTTTTTTGAATTTTTCCAGATGAAAAGGTTTGATTCTATGAAGGAAGATTTTGTTTTAATCTTTAAGACTATGTTTGGTTCAAGAAATTCAAAAGTAAAAGAAAAAAATTGATTTTCTCCTTTTTGTTGTCAAAATGGAAAAAATTTTATTTTCTTTGCTCTTAGAATATACTAGATTCATACCCGTGCGTTGCACAGAAAAATAATTTTTCCAAAAATTTTAAAGTTGAGAACTTGATAATATAATTATCCAAATTCAAATATATAATTAAAACGTAAAATCATCATGACATATAGTAATTTTGATTAGTGTGAAATATATGAAATAGAAAGTCTTTCATAGTAAGAACTCTTATGTTAATGCACATCTTGAAAAATTTTATTACTCACTCTTAGTTCTCTAAATAGATTAGAAACGATACATTTTTTCTATGAAACCAAAGATAACAACAATGGAGTTGAATAAAAATATGGCAATCTCCCTTCAAAAGATAAGTTTGTACAACTACACCAAATGCCAAGCACCATTGTCACTTTGTGTAGAATTTGATAAGAGGAAAAATATTCTGTATATTGAATTGTTCTGTGAATACAAAGATCTAACCCCCTTTATATAGGAAGAGAATAAAGCATATAAGTAAACTTCTATTTCTACCATATTTCTATTCCTACTAAAACAAGAAATAAACAAACTAGGAAAGATACTAAATCGAATCCCAAAGGGATTCAGTTTCCTTCTTCGATCTAGCTTCCTTCTTCTATCGCTAACACCCCCCCTCAAGCTGGAGCATGAGAGTTCAACATGCCCAGCTTGGACATCAAAAGATTGAACAAAGCAACAAAGCTTGAGGAAGCCACTGCCATCGTTGTCCAAGTGTCATCTAGACACTTCAGTTTTTTTCTTCAACGGAGACGCCAAGCTTTTCGAATCCGCCGAATAATCAGTCGAATAAAGGAACGCCATTCTTTTCGAACCTTCACCAAATTCGAACAAACAGGGGGAACATCATTCTTTTCGAACACCCTGAACGCCGACTTTTTTTTTATTGCCTGCAAAGGAAAGAGTTGTCTATCTCTGTAGAACAACCCTTCTCGGACAACTTCTTCAAGATTGATGGTTGGGCGGAATTCCTCGACAGCAATGTTCTTCGTTGAAGGAGTTCATGATTTTCATTAGTGAGAGAGAACAATCAAAGAAAATCAAAAGTTACAATATCCCGCCGGTAGGCATTGAATTGTGTATGCCCACCGGCAGGAGAAGAAGCGTGTTTGAGGTCTCAAGAATTCAAAACTTGCTCTGATACCATGTAAAATTTGATAAGAGGAAAAATATTCTGTATATTGAATTGTTCTGTGAATACAAAGATCTAACCCCCTTTATATAGGAAGAGAATAAAGCATATAAGTAAACTTCTATTCCTACCATATTTCTATTCCTACTAAAACAAGAAATAAACAAACTAGGAAAGATACTAAATCGAATCCCAAAGGGATTCAGTTTCCTTCTTCGATATGACTTCCTTCTTCTGTCGCCAACACCCCCCCTCAAGCTGGAGCATGGGAGTTCAACATGCCCAGCTTGGACATCAAAATATTGAACAAAGCAACAAAGCTTGAGGANAAGAGTTGTCTGTCTCTGTAGAACAACCCTTGTCGGACAACTTCTTCAAGATTGATGGTTGGGCGGGATTCCTCGACAGCAATGTTCTTCGTTGAAGGAATTCATGATATTCTTTAGTGAGGGAGAACAGTCAAAGAAAATCAAAAATTACAACATCCCACCGGTAGGCATTGAATTGTGTATGCCCACCGGCAGGGGAATAAGCGTGTTTGAGGTCTCAAGAATTCAGAACTTGCTCCGATACCATGTAGAATTTGATAAGAGGGAAAAAATATTCTGTATATTGAATTGTTCTTCTGAATACAAAGGTCTAACCCTCTTTATATAAGAAGAGAGTAAAAAATATAAGTAAACTTCTATTCCTACCATATTTCTATTCCTACTAAAACAAGAAATAAACAAACTAGGAAAGATACTAAATCGAATCCCAAAGGGATTCAGTTTCCTTCTTCGATCTAGCTTCCTTCTTCTATCGCTAACACTTTGTATATGATCAAATTAACCAAAACAAATTCATCAAGAAGTAATAACATTTAGACCTAATACATTAACCAAATAAACTCCAAATATTCTTGCTTTGAAGATCCCTATTAATATTGTGATGAAAATTCCTAATTGTGTTGTTGCTATTTTTTGTGAGTATTTCTCTTGAAATAACAAATCTGATTCTAGATTATAGATCTACGTAATCGACTATGCGCATAATTTAAAACTTATACTCCAATGCACATTTGTTTGACTCTCAATTCATATGATTGTTTCCAATGGATTTTAAAAACTTGAAGGGGTGTATTTAATCAGGAATTTGTGGGATTTTTTTCATATTTTAAAACTTAGTGGTATTCAATTAAGATTTTAAAAAGTCATTTTGACTATGAGAGTATTCAATTCGAATTTTAAAGAGTCATTAAAAATTTTAATATATTCAGTTCAAATTTTAAAATTTCCCTCTAAATCTAATGATATTCAAAAATCGGTAAATTTTCAAACTATTTTATAAAATATGGATTTTGATGGTTTTATAGGTCTGAGTATAAATGGAATTTAAAATCCCACATAAAAGTTAGAGATTTTGCTAGACACCGCACAATAAGTCTCATTTAGCGTGACCTTCGTCGTCTCATTTATTTGTCTAGAAATTTTTGTTTTTTTCTCGATCTAGACCCACTATTTTTTTTGTTTTGCTCTATCTTTTTTTCATAAAGAATTGTTTAGCCATTCCTTTCTGTAGTTTCAACTCGCAAATCTTTTGGAAACAATGACAAATTATTCAGTTTTTCCCCTTCAATGTTACTTTTCATGTGGCCAGCGCCAACATCATCCCACCCCATAGATGCGGAAGATATGTGAAGTGAGGAGGGTTCATTTAGTAAGTTTGGTATGTTGATATATACTCCCTCCCTCCCTGAATATTCACAACATATGCTTTTTCAATAGTCGCGGTAACTTTTGTTTATTTTGACGTTTTCATTGGTTATTTGATAAAATAAAATATTCTTGACACCTCTTATTTCGAAGAATTTTTCATGTAGTTTTTTTATATGTAAATTTTATTTTTTATTTCTATACCAATATATAAATAAAATGAATTGGAAAAACTTGATATTTTAGCTCGGGAATACAAATGTGGCAAATAATTAGGGACGTAGGGAGTATTAGATAGATTGGTTCATCTCCCCAAGTCTGCCTTTTCAAGCCCATATAGTCGTATGGAGAAAAACACTATAAATGCGTTGTAATTTCAATCCCAATGACTAAGAAAGAATCAGACCACGCTATTTCCTGGCCACTGAAATCAACGGAGCAGAAAAATTAGATTTTTTTGGGCATGAAAATTTTTCCAAAAATCTTTTCCTTTGTTGTAGTAGTAGATTTTTCAGAAAATTATATTTCTAAATGAAACAAAATGGAGCTACCTCCATATTATATAATCTATCCCTCCTAAAATCAACTTCTCATTTAATTTTTGATAATTAATATCTCAAATGCAATATTTTGACCATTAATAATTCTATTTATATATAAATATATTTTATAAAATTAAAATATTTTAAAATTATATTTCAAAATAAATCGATTGATACTAAATTTATATGAAAACTCAATATATTTTTTCGTAATATTTAGTCAAAGTTAAAAAAAAAAATTTACAAAAGGCAAATTGAGAGTTAATTTTAGAAGGGAGATATAGACGGACAGACGGTCATTTATTATTTTAAACAATGATCCACGAAATGAATAACCCTTTTGAAAGAGATATTAATTACAATTAACACATTTATTATTTTAAACAATTATCCACCACATTCTTTAAAAAAAGCATTTATTGTCATCAAAATACTCCGTATGGTAGTTGTCTTTTTAGATTTCCAAAGAGATGAAGTGGCATATAGGGAAGAGTAATATTTGAGCTCGGGAAGTCCAAAGGACAACATGCTGGGCGGGAAAACACCATCTTTATTTTTCTTTTTTCTTTTTTATTTCTCTCCCCAATTCTTTTGCTTTTGTATATAGTATAGATTTTTCTTTTCATTCCACTTTTTTTTCTTTTCCAACTAAAAAAGAATAATAATTTTCCATCTCATTTTCTTATCGTTTTCCCTTCAAATTCCCAATGTCTTAGTATAATAATTTGTCTTGGCGAAAGCAAAATGATAGATGGTCTTCGACTTCTTATCGTGCTGAATTCTAATGCGTGTATGGTTGTATTCCAATAGTTATAGAAAAGTACATTAAAGATTCTACAAAAACAAATACTCTGCATATTTTGGTGCCCCGGGAATATTTTTTCAAAAATAGAGGGGGAAAAAATAACACAGGGCTTGAAAAGTTGGGCCTCAATGCTGAAATAGCCACATCTCAATCACTTAAGTTATAGTGACAATAGTGACAATGCTAACAGGAAATAACACAAGGTAGCTCTTGCTAAGAGACTCACACTACAAGAAAAAGAGCCAATAGTGACAATAGTGACAATGCTATTATAATAAATCCATTTTTTCTTACAACAACATTTGGAGTGAGCCAATTATATATTGACAGTTCGACAGTTCCGTAAATGTCATGAAATGTTGCCACAATTTTTGAAACATATAAGCATCATAGCTTTCCAAATCCAAATATTTTGAACCATTTTGACATATAAAAGTGTCATACGAACTATGCATAAAAGGCATATTTAATAAAAAAAAAATTAGGAACTATAATAATTTAATTCATTTTAACAATAACCTAATTGATGCATTGTGTTAAAATTTTTATTTATTGCAACACTAACTAGATTGTAATAATAATGAGATTGCAACATAACAAAAGTATATATATTTAAATATGTAACTTTCAAAAGATTGATTGTAATTGTCTTGCAAAATTGAAAACTGTAATGCTACTACATTGTTCAAAATCAAAAGATGAATTTGATCCAACAAAATTAAGAACATTGTTCTAAACCAAAGTCCAGCTGCATCTTCATCTCCATCATATGGGTAAGTACTTGAATCTCATCCTAACATATAAAGAAAAAACATACATGAGTGCATGTGTAACTGTGTAAGCCAAAATATTTGTTGTTTAAAGAATAAAAATGTGCCAAAAAGAGACCATTGCCACAGTTTCTCCAACACAAATGTTCTTAAATGTCATCAGTTATGTTCTTAAAGGTCTCAAATATTCTTATTTCTTAAGTTCATATTAAGTTTTGATTTCTAACATATTTTAATTAGAAAAAGTAATTAGATGAAATAATTACAAATTACCGGTATGTGTTCCACACCACGAGTGGTAAAGGCATAATTATGAATCTGCATGAAACTGATCTCCAAATGCAGATTATAGAAGACTTACCACCTGCATATTAAACAAATTATTAAAGGTATAGTTTAAAATTTTAAGCTAAATGGACATCATTCATCAAGCTCATAAACGTAGACTAAGGCTTCATTTGGTAGCCTTATCTGCTTGTGAATACTTCACAATCCTCAATAAAAACCATTCCTGTGTGGCAGGTTGATAATGCAAAAATAAATGAACAGAATTACAATTGAATGTGAGGCCAGCTGTTCCTTCCATGAAAACAATTGAATGTTTGCAATACAAAATCTTTCTGTTCACAAGGAGAAGTTACTAGTAATATTATTCGATCAATGTAATGAAATCAGCAAAAAGGTAGTGTATGTAAGATTGCCAGTTTGAACTTCAGTAATGTAAATACTTTGCATGGATTCAATCACAATGAGCAGCATAAAGTTGAAAATTTGAAAGCAACAACACTCAATGCTTATGGCAGTATATTAAAACCCCAAAAAATCACATTATAAAACAGGAACCACTAGTTTAAGAGTAAATGGCAAAGCCAATTTGGTAAAAGATGCAAAAAGGCCAGATAAAACAAGAACTTGCAATGACAAAGGTCAAGTTTAAAACAAGGCCAAATTGGGAAAAATGCATAAAGGACAAAGGTAAATAAGTTTGTATGAATGTAGCTTTTAAGGTTGCAAGTTTGAACTTATGAAAACATCGATAAAATTTAAACAGAGATCCACCCAGAAGGAACAAGGAAATGCCGAGAGAAAATAAATGAAATGGATATGAAAATCGCATTCTTGAATGGTGAGTTGAAAGAGGAGATTTATATGAAACAACTAGAAGGGTTTACTATGTTTGGAAATGAACATAAGGTGTGCTAGTTGGAAGAGTCGTTGTATGACTTAAAGCAGACACCTAAACAATGACATCAAAAATTTGATAAGGTTGCGTTCTCACATGGTTTCTTGTTGAAAAAGACTGATAACTGACAAGTGTGTATATAGCACATTTGATGTGTTTAGTTAAGGAGTCATAATTTGTCTATATGTTAATGACATGTTGATCTTTAGTAAAGGAGTCATTGTTTGTTGCTTTAGCTTCAGCTAGTAAAGGTGAGTGGCTGAGAAACTTAGTGTATAAAATCCAGTTGTAGTCTAAATCAATATGTTAATGACATGTAGGTCTTTGGTACTAACCAAGATCAAGTCAATAGAACTAGGAAATTCTTGCTATCAAATTTCTTGCTATAGGGTCACAAGTTTTTTAAAACACTGAAATATTAAAGAGCTTGTCAAGCTCACCTGAGTTGGAATAAGTATGCACCAGGAGGTAACCAAGTATCCGTGGAAAGAATCAGATAAAAAAACCTTTTTTTTTCAAACATTTGGCTACATGTTTGGTTTTTGAAACCCAAATAGAGGTGGGGTTTTGAGTTGCCTTGTTGTGTAAAGGATGACTTATTGAAGCAAATAATGAGTTTGTATCATAACCTTGTTTGCAGAATATTTATGCCGCTTACATTCAGATTTTTTTTTTTTGAAAACAAACTGCATTAAATTTGAAGAGGAACAAAGTCAGGAGATAAATCCCAATGCATAATAGAAATCTGCTCGTGGGCTGCAGCAGCAAGAGAATGAGCAAAAAAATTAGACGATCGAGGAATAGAACTAAAAGAACAATAATTGAATCCATGCGTAAGTTTCCCACAGTCCGAGCTAGGGATGCCAATATAAGAGCGATCGTCCAGTGAGGGGTTCGCCATATTGTGACATAAGATTGCACAGTCAGAAAGTACCCGAACGGAAGACATCCCACGAACCTTAAACCAAATGAGCACCTCTTTTGCAGCAAATGTCTCCACCAATAACGGATAGAAGAAGCAAGAGAGGGGTCCATTAAGTAACGACAGTCCAGATTCACTCCACACACGCACAGCATAGACACAAGTGAAGAAATTAAACACTTTGCATGGATTCAATTGAAACAAGCTTAATAGAATTGAAATTTTGGAAGCAACAAAAGTCGATGCTGAAGGCAGTATAAGTTTTAAGTAGAACTTCAAGTGTAAAAACCCCAAAAAAATCACATTATAAAACTTGTTCTACTAGGGAAGTAAGTCCTTTGCAAAGGCATATGGCCATATCACAATCCTAATCACATGAATCACTAGTTTAAAAGTAAATAGCAACACCTATTTGGAAAAAGATGCAAAAAGGCCAAAAAAAAAAAAGAACTTGCAATGACAAAGATTGAGTTTTAAAGTAAATGACAAGGCCAAATTTGGAAAAATGCAGAAAGGCCAAACACAAATAAGAACAAGGCCCCCAATCTGTAGCATCTGTAACTGCTAAGGTTGTAAGTTTGAACTTCTGCAACATAAGTAAAAATTAAACAGAGATTCATCCAAACGAACAAGAAAATGCCCAGTAAAAAAACTAAATTTGCAAAATTAGGGCTATAAACTTCAAGTCAGCCACAGTTCAATGCGCAGGGGTGTGTAATCTAGGGTTAGCAATACACCGAAACAGAAAAAAAAAACGCATTTAATCGAATCCAAAAAGCACAGATTAGGGGAGAAAATCAAACAGGGGAAACTCTAATAAAATTCAGGGGAAAGAAAAAAGGGGCAAAAAAAAAAATTTGGACCATTTCTCGATTTGTGCGTGTCATCCTTGCGCAGGGGCCATGCTAATCTTCTCTGTATCGTTCCAATTTTATCGGATGTCCCCGAAGGGACGATCTCCTCTATGACTCTGGAGAATATGAAGGAGAAGGTCTGAGCTTTATTTGCCGGTGTGGGATAAAGCCTATTGAAACCCAAAGTTAATTTGCACAACTCCATATCTCTTTTTTTTTTTTTTNGTCTCCTAGGGATGCAAGTCCTTTGCAAAACCATATCCAGGAAAAGATGCAAAAAGGCCAAAAAAAATAAGAACTTGCAATAACAAAGATTAAGTTTTAGAGTAAATGACAAGGTCGAACTGGTAAAAGACACAGAAAGGGAAAAAAACAAATCAAGACAATGCCCAGAGATTCATCCCAACGAACAAGAAAATACCCAGGAAAAGAGAAACCAAGTTTGCAAAAATTAGGACAATAAACTTCAGGTCAGCCACAGTTCAGTGCGCAGAGGTGTAATCTAGCTAGGGTTAGCATTACACAGAAACAGAACAAAAAAACACAATCGAATCAAAACCCACAGATTAGAGAAAAAAGCAAACAGGAGAAACCCTAAAATTCAGGGGAAAGAAAAAAGGGCCAAAAAAAAAAAATTTGGACCATTTCTCGATTTGTGCGTGTCATCCTTGCGCAGGGGCCATGCTAATCTTCTCTGTATCGTTCCAATTTTATCGGATGTCCCCGAAGGGACGATCTCCTCTATGACTCTGGAGAATATGAAGGAGAAGGTCTGAGCTTTATTTGCCGGTGTGGGATAAAGCCTATTGAAACCCAAAGTTAATTTGCACAACTCCATATCTCTTTTTTTTTTTTTTGAATTTTTCCAGATGAAAAGGTTTGGTTCTATGAAGGAAGATTTTGTTTTAATATTTAAGACTAGGGGTTTTCAGAGATTTTCCAAACTCAAGAAAAATAGGGAACTACAAAATAATTAAATACGTTGTAGAAATATTTATTATTATTATTATTATTAACTGACTGGATGTCATAATTTTAAATTTTAAAAATTAATTAATTTTTAATTTGTCCAAAATATATTCTCGGCTTCTAAAATGTAAAACTCAAGGAAAATAGTAAATTACAGTACAATTAGTCCTTTCTTCCGGAGAAATTTTTACATTTGAATTTTCATAGTCAAACTTTATAAGTTCTTACCATAATGTTTTTCAAAAATTGTGTTTAAATGTATTGTTAATTTAGGACAAATGAAATGAACACAAATTATCCTAGAAACGGTGGAAGTATATGCGTTGATATTGAAAATACAAATGATAATAGTAATTGATTTGAGGCAAAAGAAAAAATATTATATTCCTTTACGGAGTTCGAAAGATGAATTAAAAAATTAGTGTAGAGTTAGAATTAAGTCACAAAGTCTGGAAAAAAAAGTAAAAACCAAATACAATAATTATAAACTCCTTTCATCTCATAGATTTTTTCAAACACTATTCATAAAATAAAATTTTAAATTTACATTTACAATCAAATAAATCGAATTAAAAATAAAATCAATCAAGTCTTGTAATGTATGATGAGAAGATCTATGAAAAATATGCTTTTGAGATTTTTTTTAATATTTGACAGTCTTTTGAACATTTCACATTATACTCTGTATCATATACTCGTATAACGGCAAAATTGTTTCCACAGTTTGACAATGTAACTTTGATTTGGTCATGTCATATTTTTGGATTGTTTCAACCGTTCCTAGACATCTAGTAATTACCAGAGCATTATGGTGGCCGTGAAAACTAACGGTAATCTCATTAGCAGAAACGCAACAAAAACGTGTGCAGTAATTTTTTGAATTATAATATAATATTTGTTTTTAAATTTGTTAACAAATTTAATTGTACTCCACTAAACATGAATGGAGGGCAAAAATGTTTTGATAAGTAGTTGTATGTCCTTTTTTTTAATTGAAGTTGTATGTTCTATTGTACTCCTAGTATAAAACATTATAGGTCTTATTTTATGCCCTAATATGGTTTGGCATGAATGACATGGTACCATCTATCCAAATTCTAAACGACGACATATCGATTGGTTTTAGTCGTAAAATCAAATCGAACCATACCATATTGTTTAAGTAGTTACAGTACAACAATAGAAGGTCCCGAAAATGTACTCTGTAATCACTCATTGTTGCAGATTTCGTAATTTGGCTAGACTAGTACGGAGTAACTTGTAGATATTGTATTTGTGTTTAATAAAATCACTTCAGATTGTGTAATATTCCGCACAATAAGCTTAGGGGTACACCAAATTAGTGTACCCCATTTGTACACCAGGCAAATTATAAACACTAAATGTCTGTGATCACAAACATTTAATGTGGGTGTTTGTCTGGTGTACAAATGAGATATACCATTTTGGTGTATCGGCCCTATTTCTTACTAGGTTTCTGAGTAGTTTTTTTCAGCCACCAAATTCCGATTTAACCTCAAGACCTCGGGTCGACGGGACAAAACGGTAGTTGGTTTGTTTGAGTCGGTACGGGTATTATCACTACTCTGGTTGTCTTGGACGATGGAGAAGAGGGTAGTAGTGGAAGTAGTTGTGGTAGTAGTAGAGATGACACTTGGGTGGTATCTTCTAAACAGTTACTCAAGGGTAGTAGTATGGGAGAGTTTGGGGACACCTTCTCCAGCGCCCCAGCTTTATCGTAAACCCCTTCCAACGCGTACACGAACCCTTTCCACCCTTCTCCCACCCCTTCCCTCGCCAGGGCTGGCAATGTCCATTCAACCAACTGCTTCACAAACTTGGCATCAGAGAACAGAACTTCACTTATGGGCAGTAATGGCAGAAGTTGTATTCCCAGCCTGCACTCCTTCCATTCTGCAGGAGCAAACCATAGGCCACTGTCCCTTTTAGTAGCCCACAGGACACCCACCACGCGGTTCTCCCTGGCAAACACTTCTGGGTACAAATTGTTATCCTCTCTAATGTGCCACCAAGTCTGTGCCGATTGAATTTCAAAGGCTGAGAGTGTGGATCCAACGGCTACAAGATGTGTGTCGCCGTAAGCCAACCCCATCAGAGCTGCAGAATAGTAAGCATTTATCGCCTCGCTCGTGCTCTCCTGGTTTCTCCCATCTGCAAATTCTGTCAACCCTCCTGCCCAAGAATGGAGCTTCCACAAGTCAAAACACCTCAACCGCGTGTAATTTGAATGCCTGCTAAGATTCATGAAATCTGCAACTAGAGAATACGCCTGCCCCTTGTACTTCCTCCCCCATGCCGAATCAATCTTGGATAGCACAGCGATTGCGTAAACAAAGTACCCAATGTGATAATGGTGATCATTGAAGATCCCAAATCCAAAATCTGCTCCTGTATCTGTTAAGCCTTGTCTGGTCACGAGTCCACCCCATTTGGAATCGTACAAGAATCCATTAGCATTGAAAGTTCCATCCAACCAGGGCTCAATTGCAGCCTTCAAGAAGCTTCGGATTGTTGGAATCGCGTCAGAGTGTGAGACCTCTTCAGCTATCAATGCCAGCCTTGCTGCTCTTGCAATCAACTTACCATAAAAATAGGACGACGAAGTCTGGATTTTTGCAGAATCCAGCGCGAGCACATCTGCATTGAGTGCAGCGATAACCTCTCTGTGTGATTCCTCATTGATGCCTTTGATGGAGTGCCAAGTCACTGAAATCGGATCGCACTTCAAGAGCCATGAATCCCCAACAATGCCTACAAGATCACCATCGATGCTGCTGTATTTGAACACATCTAAAATGGTGAATCTACAACCAGCGTCTGAAAGAAGACGAAGATGAAGGGGATGAGCAAGCATCAGCAGATCTCCCCATCCCCTTTTCTCCCACTTATACTCCAAGCAAAATGGCTTGGAGAACACGGCGTCACCTGCAATGGGATAACAAGAACTGAACCCGTCGAGAACCGGTTCACAAATCAGATCAGAGTCCGGCAAGAGAGCAATCCTGAACACGCCAAGGAAGTCCCCGGAAGTGATGGTAGACAAATCATGGCTCAAATTGATGGGCGAAGAGGTATAGAGAAGCCACGTCTGGTTATTGTTGAGCTTGATCGTGTATTTGGTCTGAGATTCATTGGGCGAACATTCTAGAATCGCGTGGATGGTTGAAATTGAGATCGGGACTATCCGGTTTACTTCACAGGTCAGGAAGGGGCTGCCCCTGACGAGGAAGAACCTGAGATTGCTGGAGGGAAGGTCGAGCGTGAGACTGAGATCGCTGAACGAGGAAACCACATGGGCCGCATTAGGGTCCGCATTGTTCAGAGCGGAAATGGTGAGATCCGAATTGAAAATCTGGTAGACGAAGGCAGGGTTTCGGAACTGGGAGGGGTAACACAGAGAGAGCGACGATTGCGAGGATTTGACGAGATATGGATGGATGTATTCCGGCTGATCGCCATTTTTGAGGACGAAGTTCTGGAAGAAGGAATTCGTCGGGAGAGGCTTGGAGAGGAGGTGGGCGGCGAAGAAACGGGAGGGATCAGGGAGGACGGTGGACTGTGCTCGTGGGAAGACGAAAGGCCGGTGCGCTGGTGCAGGCGGAGACATGGCTGCGGCAGCGGGAGAAGAGGACAGTATCGGCGGAGGCGAGGATGAATGCAGCGGTGGTTGTGGCGGTTGTTGGGGTCGTCGTCTTGACGGAGTTTGTTTATAGAGTTTGTTGAATGACTTGGAGATAATGTATTTGACTTTTCTGGCTATCTTTTTCAACGCCATCATCACCCGTGGAACCTTAGCCGCGTAATCTAATAAAGAAAAATAAACAAATTAATTTAAATTATAATTAATCGTTCATTCAAAACTAGTTAAATTTGTCTTTTAATATGTACTTCTTTCATCTCACAATTGATTATAATATTCTCTCGGTCCTAAATTAGATGTCACTGTTACTATTATGGATTCTCAATAACTTTTATTTGTATATACGTTTTCATTAATAATTTGATATTACAAAATGTTCTTGTCACTTTCCGTTTTATAGAGTTTTTAACATACTTTTAAATGATACAACCTAAAATGATATGGAGTACTTCTTAAATTAATATACTTTTTATTTCCATATTTGTAATTAAATGATTTTAAAAATGACGAGAATTTGCACGTCATTTGAAGTGTAATATCCAATATGAGACGGATATTATTATTCTAAATCACGATGACATTTATTTATTTATATATTTTTATTGATAATTTGATAAAATAAAATTTTTTTATCACCTTTTATTTTTTAGAACTTTTTATATAGGTTTTAATAATGTAAGTTTTATTTTTTTATTTATGTCTTAATCTTAAATAAAATAAATTGAAAAATTCAATTTTTTCTGTTTAACGTAATTCGTAATCAAAATAGGGCGCAAGGAGTAAAAAAAACTTTTGCTCTGGTATGAATCATTCTTTACTATTGTTGTAAAAATCAGATTCAAGTGTTACCTATATGTACCTCCTTTCGACAAGCTCTTGGATCTACCCGCGCGCACAAATGTGGAAGTCAACTATATGGACGAAATAAATGGAGAAACTTTGTTATTACAACTCCGAGTCTTTTTCAAACAAATCGATTTCGTGAGTGTCATAAATCAATATATTATGTTATAAGAGACAAAATTTATTTATTTATTTATTCTAATAGAAATTTTGATGGGTGTACATCAACTTGATGTAGATATAAAGATTTAGTGTTGTTATTGCTCCAAACAATGCAATGGATGGTAGACATGGCTTAGGCTTAGATAGGGCTCAAGCTCTTAGCTTATGCTTAAGGCAAGAGACAAAGCAAGCATTGCTTAAGTAGGGGGAGTCTTTTGATATGGGAAACAACAAAACCCCATCCTAAAGTCATGATTATTCTAAAGATTTGGCAACTAACAACGTTAGAGGTCAAACTTACAAAGAGGGCTATAACCGTTATCACAAGTCATCTCAATTGTCACATATTGAACAATTGTATAAGACCAACCCAAAGTACCTTCGTTCAAAGCCGAACTCAAACCCAAAGTACGAACCCAACTAATCCCACAGTTGAGAGAGGAAGCACTATCCCAATAGTTTGGGATGCCCAATGTGCTTTTCCTATGGAGTTTGTTTATAGAGTTTATTGATCTTTTTGGTGATCTTTTTCAACGCCATCAACTCGAACCTTAGCGAGCAGCATAATCTAAAGAAAAATGAATGAATCAAATTAAATTACCCCGAAGTAATTAAGCAGTGCAAGCAAAGCCACACATGTAAAAAAAAGCACAGAGAATGTTGTTCAAAGTGTCTTCTCTAAGCAGAACACTGCAAAATATAAAGCATTTTCACTTTTTTGCTATGGGCAATAAAGTGCCAAAAAAAGTTTAGAACAATGACAATGTTACTGGCAAGTTACAACAACCCATGCTTTTCTAACTGCACTATGAAGGTTGTCTATTGTATGTCCTAATGTATGAAATTTTGAAATTTTCTAAATTCTAGCTTGTTACAACACACTGTAAAAAAAACTTCGTCATGGAGTTTAAGAGAAACATGCTTAATTCGCTTATGAAATGGGAAGGTACTGTCAAGTTGTTGCCTAATTTTTCAAAAGGAGACATGTAAACATGAACTCATATTCGAGGAATAGAGAAGTTTCACACGAAAGTAAAGGGATCCGGAAATAATTAAAAAGCGAATGCATTTGTCAAATTGCTCTGTAATACGGAGTATGTGAATAGAAACTGTAATGAGGAGTAAAGATATCTATTTTCCAAAAATAAGTAGGAGAAAGAGAAGTATGAAGTACTTACAACGGATCAATTGTAAGCTGTTGACAATTGTAATAGCGCTATTAAGATGCTCTTGTAAAAAACCTAAAACACAGACTTTAAAAAGGATCAATTTCATAAGACATAAAAAGATTTCAAATAAGGTAGCAAGAACAACCTTTTAGGGTTGGGTGGTAACCTTCAGCATTGAAGAAATACAAACATCTATGGAGTCCGGCATAAATTAATCATCTAAATGAACTTAATCTCAAATGTCTCTTTTTTTTTTTCCTTTTGCACTGCAAATGGCTTTAGACAGATTTTTTAAATAGAAAATGCATCGATCTTAAAAGCATCAATACGAATGAATACTACTATTCAGATGTTCAAATTGATGAAAACTCATGGGTAACAAATACGTCAAAATAGCATGTGATAACCAATTCATGGGGGTACCAAACACCGTTCCTATTACCAATTGCAAACACTCAAAAGGTATGAGTTTTCAGGTAGACAATAAAAACATCTAAAATTGTGATTGTGCATAAAAAATGGATATCCCAAAAGTAAATAAATCAAAGGAGTGATGAGATTACCTTGAGATACTCAAAAAAAATTGGAGACGTATTTCAAACGTTGTGTTAGGGGTCAGAGAAATACAATGCAAAACTGGAAACTCTACACTTATAATCCCGAAAAAGATGCTCAAAATCTTCCTTCGCATCTCCAGAGAGTACTCAGTCCTCACCGATAGGCATATATCTTGCCAATTTAGTCCAAACTTGTAGTTTCTATTTACACATTAACCAGAGAAGAATTTGGCATTTCAGATGTCCCATTTTGTATGAAATAGTTCTGATCCATCAAAGTTTATTAGACTCCACCAGTGGCCACCTATAAGCACATGAGGTTCCAAAACCTGCTATCTGCTTCACTAAAAGTTCAACTTTAACTGCTGATTTTTACCATTTTAGTCAAATTGACATAGAGTGATTTTTAGACATCAAACATATCCCAAAATGTCCAGCTAGCAAACCCAAAAAGGAAGTACGCCAAACAGGTTTTATGGCGTAAGTTTTAGCGTTGCAACTTTACAAAACAAAAATAATCTGTAGTGTTTCAAAACACTTAACTGACTAAACGGTAGTGATTATCTAAACTTATAGATTAGTCGTTCAAAAGATGAAAATAAATCCATAAAAGAGCAAAAATGTAAATTTAAAATTATCTGCTTTCAAAGCAAAACAAAAAACAATAAAAAATTACCAGAAGGAGCTGTTTGGCATAGCTGAAGACACCATACAATACTCTGTGATTTGACCATTTTCAAAGGAAATATAGAAGTGCAAGAGGTCCATCAACAGTAAGATATGCATCAAACATGAGCCCTCAAGAAAATGGCCCTTACTTCCTGTGTCCAAAATAAAAAGTCAAGTTTAACCAGACATGAAGTTTAAGAATACTGTTCAAAGGCGAAAAGTGTAAGGTTGAAATTGATACAAAAAAGAAAGAAATAATGATGGCCCTTACTTCATGTGTCCAAAATAAAAAGTCGAGTTTAACCAAACAAGGAAATGAACTTTTATCTTGGAAAAGACAAAGAAACTGTGTTGTTTATTTTGGGACGAAATGAGTACTTTGTATTTATAAATCGTATTTAGCATTTTACCCATCCCATTTAACTCTGACTTACTTGAGCTTTTTCTAACACATTTTAATCCTATTGCACCATATACTATATATCATTAAATCATACGGATGAACTGTGCATTATAGATATAAGGACACAGGAAGCTAAAGAGCTTGAGAACAGGAACGGTCATACCTTCGTCATGATGGGCAAGTTGGCTGTTTACTCCTGTAAACAACAAAGCCCATTAAATCCACCAAATAAAGAAGTTCACTCCATATAATGAAATTCTTAAGCTGGCCATGTCAGAGATGTCCAACAAAACAAAAGAATTTGGTAGTGTTTCAGTCCACTCTACAAGGGGGAGACTTGAAAATACCCAAATCCGCTCAAAATCCCAGTAAAAGATAAACTTTCCCAAAGATGGATCACTAATGATTTGATATCCCAAATCGAAGAGAAATGTTTCCCTTTCATGTAATTATAATGGTAATAATAAAATTAATAATATAGATAATGATAATAATAATGATGGTAAATAACCTATTCTTTTATTAAAATTTGAACTCTGTATATTATACATGAGTAATGATCTGAATCTGAAACATTTTTTCTAATCATTGCATTCTATGCGCGGAGAATTCTCTTGTTCTCAGTTCTCAGATCTTATACATGGCAGACTGGCTGATAATCTTCTTAGTTCTCAGCTTCGACACTGAAAATTATAAACCTTGTACACTCAGTGTCATCTTTAGCACCAAAATAGATTATTTCAAACCCAGATTGAACAGTTCATTTTTCATGAGAATTTGCACCACCTGTTTTGGGTTTGTGGTTGTTTAATTCACACAAAGAATTTCTGTTTCGTTTAGTCCACAACCATGTCTTTGCGAAGTAATTGCACATTCAAAAAGGATACTAAAAACTACTGAACAACCCAAATGCCAAAAAAAAAAGAGGATAACACCCGACATTGAAAGATGGCAAGAAAACCCTCAACCATCTCAAAACAACCTCAAAACCATCACACATACACACTTCCACATGAATACAACATAAAACACACCAATAACGCACTCATGCACACCAACATAAAACTTGTTTTTGATCATGAAGGTGGAATCGTTTCATAAACGCTGCAATGAAAGAAGTACCAATAATACCATGACCCATATGAACAAAATTACTAGACAAAACAAAAAATATAGATATTAAGAAAATGAAAATAGAGAAGAGGAAGAAGAACATGAATGATGTTTTATTTGCGTGATATATAGAAGATTATAATTTTTTTCTTCTCAAAACAGAATTCTTATGACAAGTGAGGGTGAAGAAGGGTTTGGTCTAGTTGGACAACAGATCCGTAATACCTTACAACACCGAACTCCCACTACTCTTTGAGGCACACATCAACGTACATCGAGTAGTGAAACAAATCCAAGGCAAGTACCTGTTCAAGTATTCCTGGCAGAGCATCAATAATCGTCATCACAAATAAACAACAAACAAAAAAACATCACCACCTGAGGATGATGAAATCAGCAATACCTCGACTGTCGCTACCTATCAGCATGTGAAGCAATATCGAGGATATTTGATATGATATCCATCACAGAAGTACTGCGATCTTATGCATATCTGTCCACTTGCTGGGTGAAAAACTACTAGTACTCAAAGATGACCAGAACATTCTAAAGTTACTGATCAACAAACATCGTCACACCAAACAATGCTCACGAGTGGATGACCATTAACAAAGCTTCGGATGAAGTAAGAGTGGAATCAAAGGGTCTGGGTATGTAGTGAGGAGGAAGGGGACTGGATATGTGTTAAAGAATGGACATGACAGAAACAAGCAAAGGAAAATGCTTGGGAAGAATAGCGCAAGCACCCAACAGCTGGAGAATGTTACTACCTATGACTGCTCCTCGTCTGATCTCAAGCAAAGGTCCAACATGTTTTGAAGACATCCGCACAATAATACCATTGCCGGGAGAGGATGAAACATCATGGATTAAGACATCCACAATTCAGAAAATAAGTTTCCTAAATTATCATCCTTACATGAGTAAATGATCTCCCAAACACAATTGCAAACAACCAAGGATGTATTTAAATGAGAGAGTACTATCAAGTTTACCCTTTCTTATATGGTCTAAAATTACACCCTTAAATAACCTTGACATAAAGTGAAACATCCTTTTATGCCAGGATATCATCAAATGATGGGCTTGAATTGATAAGCTTTATGTGAACCAAGAAAGCATCGTTTAGAAGGAAAAAAAAGCTAGACACTTTCTAGGATAACATAGTGGAACACTCAGACATTTCCAACACAGACAAACCTACAAGTGATCAAAGTCTGAGTAGAAGGGCATGTAAGTTTACTAGAAATTCCTCGGAAAACCTATGATGTCTATGCCTCCAATATTAGATTCAGAGGACTCTCCCCCTACCAATACAACCACCACATCCTTAATTAGATGATAGACACCAGTAATCCAAAATAAAGCAGGAAACTGAATAAAAACATACTTGTTATATATGCCATTTTTTCAAAGAGAAGACTACATTCTATTTCATTATTCTATATGTCAACATCTTATGTTTTTTTCCACAACAAGTGGCTAGCACAAAGAAAAAAAGTGATTTTTTCCATCTTTTGGATTTTAACACGTCCAAATCTTGCACATTTTCTTCTTGCCACCAACTGGTAACAGGGTTTGAATGTGTTGAACCACGTAGAATGTTTTGGACTCGACATCAAATCTTTTATGTGAGAGGGTACTGAGATCCAGCATCATGAAACTACACACCCTTGAACGTTGATTGTCATACCTAGGAGCATTCAAAAAGCACAGCATGTTGTGCTTCCCAATATCTATGGGACACAAATGCAATGCAGGTGGACGCTTTGTACTTTTTTCAACCCAACTCTCCGAGTCCCTAAGCCACCACTCTATCTCTCCTCTGCCGTATGAAGAATCAAATAACATACATAGATTTGTCCTGAAAACTGAAAGCCGACAAGATAAAGGATCAAGCTTCCCAGAAGGCATATCGATGAGACTGAAGTTTTCTGATGGTGTTAAAAGCAATGATCTTTCCATGAGAACCCATCCAATACATCGATCCTTTAGTGCTTACCGTGTGATAACACAGCATACACAAGCCTTTTATGACTTTCAACGGGTCAAGACTAAGCTCTTTCCAGCCGGTAGAAGTAGATGAATACAACTGCGCTCTATAGATTTTCAGCACAGGTATGTCAGTCGCTATCATCACGATTTTGTAATCCACGCTCCCTGGATTGAAACACAACCCGACAAAGAACATTCCACGAAAGTCTGCAGTAAATGCAGGTGGAATGAGTGCAGCATCAAGAAGAACCGGATTCCAGCATATGAGGGAAGGTGGAGACAGATTCTCTGTGTAGATATGAGAAGTTTGAGGTGGCTTGGGACACCTGAGGCAGACCACCCCATCTGAAGAGCAAGCAATACCCACTTCCTTTATGGTATGTTTGGGAACATGGATTTGGATTTCAAATCTGGATTTGGCTTAAATTCCATGTTTGGGAAACTTAAGCATTTTGAATTTGGATTTGAATCAAATTCTTTACATTCAAAACCAAGCTTAATTTGAAATCCATGCACCTCCCCTTGTCATTTGAAATTCAGGATTTCAAATTTTGGAATTGAAATACATGAATTGAAATGAAATGCTAGTTGCCAAACACTACCTTAAAGAATTCGGAATGTTTATGAAGGGGTCTGGCAATTCTTTGACGAGCATGTCTTGGTATTCAAGAAAATGTAAACCCAATCCCCTCTCCCGCTGGAGATGGAAAAGGATTGAGCCTTCATGATTACCGGAAATATGATCAGCGTGAAGTGTGAGAAAAGACGGCATCTTGATGATTTTCCTCCAAGATTTGCAGACCAACTGGAATCTGACGAGCGATTGTGCGGGGAGATTCTTCAGGATGTTAATCACTATTTCCTCCGGGAAATAGAGTGAACCAGCACCCTTCATCTCTTCTGAGAATTTGAGAACGAAATAATATTAGGGAGAGGGAGTATTCTTTTCAAGGCTTTGATTTTTACAACCCAGCCGTTTCTAATGGAGCTCCAAACTCTCTTTTCTTAGTGGGGATGAAGAAGAAGTTGGCCTGCGAGAGATCGTCTTTCAGAAGAAAAAAGAAAAAAGATTGGATGAAGAAGCCGGCCTGGGAAAGATTGGATGCAGCAGCGGTTCTGGAAGAAAAACGAAAACGGAAAGGAGAAGGGCAGCGGGGGAACGAAGAATTTAACGGAGTTTGATAGGGGAATAAAGGGTATCCGTAAAAAATGCACTCTTCAAACTTCAAAGTGGTGAAAAAGGGTGATTGGGTAAACTATTGTGTAATGATTCTATTATTTTTTTGTTTTCTTAGAATATTCATTTAAATATAAAAAAGATAAATTAAATAACAAAATAAAAATTTATTTGATACATTGCTATATAAATAAAAAAAACTATTAAGAATTTTTATTCAATTAAAATAGCAAATAAAAAACTTTAATAAAAATATTAAAAATAAAAAAATACAATAAAAAACTCATTAATCATCTATATCTCGATTAGTTGGAACACGCCTGACCAAATCTCTTTTGAGCATGTTGTGTATCTCACTACTCCGTACCTCGACTCGTATTGTGTTTCTTTCATCATCTCTAATTTGTGTATCTGGTACATCTACATCTTCATAATTTTGACATATTGTTTTTCTATTATCTTCCAAGACCATATTATGCAAAATCATTCATGCATACATAGCAGCCTTATTTTTTCTATTTCTCCTAAATTTGACACTTATTTCTCACTTTATTGGTATTTTTCAGTTAACTAAATGCTCTCTCGATGTCCAGTCAATATCCTGTCACACCGTCTCTTGCTTCTTTTAAAATTACTTTCTTTTTTCGTCATCTTCAGCGAGACATGTAAACGGTTTCACAAACATCGTGTATTCATGACAGATCTCATCTGCAAAATGGTATCCATATTAGTGATACTTATCATTAACATAAAAAGAAGATCCAATCGCAATGTAACAAAAACCTAGGTTGCACGGGTTCGGCAGTTTGGTGCCGCCTCCCGCTCCGGAAGCGATGCGGGGACGGAATCGCTGGCGGGGACGGCGACCGGCGAACCGGATTCGCATCTAAAGCTTCGGAATCGTCGGCGTATTCAATATGAACGGATCCGAGAATTCTGAGACGGATCCCTGCCGGCCTCCGCTCCGGAAGCAGACGGAACAGATCTAGAGCAGACGGAACTGATCTGTACCTTCCGAACAGATCCGCCCATCCGCATCCGACGATCCTTCCCTTTGCAATTGTTTTGTACTTTTGTTGGAGTCAACTATGTGGTCCAAAATGTTTCAACCCAATTTTTTTCTGCTACAGTGCTACGGAGTGTATTAGTACAGAGAATTAAAAAAATTGGGTTCTTACCCACGGTAAATGTTTGGGTTCTTACCCATTTTAATTAAGTAAAATATTATTTTTAACATTTACATGCCTATATTTAATATTTAATTATGTTTTGTTGTCGAATCCTTGCCGTCCCCGCATCCTTAAATTTTGAAAAATGCCGATTCCCGAATCCGTCCCCGTCCCCGTATATGTACCCGCACCCGTCCCAGTGCAACCTAGACAAAAACATTAGAAAAAAGCATAGACTGATCTAAAATATTTATGTTGTTATACGACTCGACTATCTGAAAGTGAGCATGTTATATCCAAAGATCATTCGACGCAACTGCTTCAAACACTATTATGGGGTGTTCATAGTCACCCCTTTGTTGTGTTCCTAGCCAGTGGAGTATTTTTCCCGAACCCAGTGTGTGCAGTCAATGCTACTAAGCATCCTAAGGAAATCGTGTACTTCAAGGAGAGTGTATATTTGTTGTATGTCTCTTCCTATTAGTGTATGCAAGTATTTATACCCGTACACCTCAATGATATCTTGAGAAATATTTTATTCGAATTAGGATATCACGATTTTTATATTACGTGTTTATTAAATAAAAAGTTTCTTTGCAAAAATGATATATTGTGTCTCTATATTCACTCTCCATGAACGACCCATCTTTCCCGCTCTTCCTCAAATTTTCTTCAGACCTACTCTGATGCAGACTGGGCCGGGTGCCCTAACACGCGATGCTCCACCTCTGGTTATTTTGTATTTTTAGAGAACAACTTGGTCTCATGGTCTTCCTAGTGGCAAGCCACCACCTCCAGATCTAGTGCTGAGCTAAGGCAGAATACAAAGTCGTTGCAAACGTTTTTGCTGAAACCAGTTGGATTCGAAATTTTCTTCTTGAACTCCATCAACCACTACACCAAGCCACCATTGCGTTCTACGACAATATCAGTGTTGTCTACTTGTCCTCAAAACCGGTGCAGCATCAACATACTAAGCATGTTGAAGTTGATATTCATTTTGTTAGAGATAAAGTTGCATTAGGGAAAGTTCGAGTTCTTCATGTATCATCCTCTTCCCAGTTCGCAGACATCTTCACAAAAGGATTGTGGTCACTTCTCTTCACAGATTTTTGACACAACCTTGGAGTCCAAAGATCACCGATGGAGTTGGTAGCATGTTAAATATGTTAAGTAAATATTAAATCCTTTATATATAATATTTGAGAGTTAAACTCCTAGAATGTTGACATTTGTCATGCTAAGTGGACAAAATTTTTAACAACTCATCTGCCATGTCATCAATGTCATCATCAAGTGAATGTATTTATTGGGCTTTCTTAACCAAATCAGATCGAAATGACTCGGATGGTTGATTTGAGAAAAATTCACCCCTTCGATCCTAAGAGAAAAACTCACCTGTTCATCAATGCGATTTATGCGATTTAGATTCTGGAGATTCGCAATCAATTATATGCGAAATTTCTTAAATTTCTTCGATATGAAGATGAACGAAATTACAGTAAGTTTCCTTCGCAGATGATATGCGAAATTTCTGTGAATTTTTTTGATATGGAGATGCACTCTCCTTGGTAGATGGATGCAGTTTCCTTCGAAGATGAAATTTTGATGAGCGAAATTTCATCGGCACCAAACTCTTGCCCAAAAACATTAACTTTCCTTAATTCTTTGTCCAATTCCATTTTTTCACGGAATTCCTTAATACGATTTAGTTCATATATAAATCAATTCTAAATTAGCCATTTGATCAATCTTGGTTTGTATGGGCTACTCATACCTAAAATCTTTGCACAATTGACATGTCTACCAAACTCATTCACCCTTTGCTGAAAATGAATCCAACAAGTGAATGCTGGAGAGTTTTAGTTCGTGTGGTTCGATTGTATAAGATGCCGGATTACAATGATGACAAAGTCACTAATTCGATTGAGATGATATTCATGGACGAACATGTTAGAATTATATTCTTATACGAATTTTGCATACATTATATGAATTTGGCATACATTACTGCATACATCACTGCATACATTATATGAATTTGGCATACATTACTGCATCCATGGGGACCAAAGAAGCCCTAACTTGGCTCTATTTTCAGCTCTTCAGAAAAAAACAGTATTTTTAACCAAATTGCATAAGTAGTATAATATATTGTACTTCATTTTGATTTATAAAATTAAATGATGCTTTACGAGAAGGATAGTCATAATTTCAAACTTAATTTTAGTGCAGTATTGTTTTGTTCCAATTCATGTTCACTTGGTTATGGTGGATGATTATATTTTTTTAACGATTGTTTATAATTTTGGTGAGTACGATGTGATAGATTGTTTGAATATAAGTTTATGTGGACAGCAAACAAATTATTTACATGCCTCGGAAGAATTTGGTACAATCTGATCTAAGACTACGACTGAATTACTAGAGAGGATAATTCTCAAAAAATTTATGTTTTGCAATGATTATCAACCAAAGTCAAGGTTAACATTATAATTTGTTGGATTATTTTTTACCAATTTGTTGTAATTCCTAAAATTTATCACAAAATTGATATTAAAACACTTTGTTGAGTACACATTCAATTCTTCAAATATTATTTATTTGACTTTAGATTTTTCGTCTATAGTATTAAAAATCATGTAAGAAATAAATTTTTTTATTTCAAAAAATTATTACATTGAAAAAGTTTTAGAATCAACAAAAATTTTGTTCGATCCCGTGCGACGCATAGAATGCTAATATTATTATATATGGTAGATTCCATACTTGTTTAGGGTTCATTGTTAATATTGTTTCCTTATTCTTAACCATCTTACGTGTATATAAGGGGAGGTGAATACTTTGTAATAATTATCGAAATATACAATTCTTCAAGTTCAAACTCTATGTTTGGACTTTGGAAACCTTGAAAATTTTAGATTTAAATTTGAGACAAATTTCCCTAATTCATAACAAAGCTCATTTGAAATATACATATCTTCTCTTGTCATTTGAAATAATATAATTCAAATTTTCAAATTAAAATACAAGAATTGAAATTAAATGTTACTTTCCAAACACTACCCTATGAAATTTGAAAAATGAATTAGTGTATAGTTAGAATTAATTCAGGTAGTGTTTGGGAACTAACATTTTTTTCAATTCCAAAATTTGAATTTTTGAATTTCAAATGACAAGGGTAGATATATGGATTTAAAATTAAGCTTTGTTATAAACTAAAAGAATTTGACTTAAACCCAAATCTAGATTTTTTAAGTTTTTCAAACAAGAAATTTGAGCTAAATCCGGATTTGAAACCCATATCTAAATTCCTAAACATGTAATCATAGAGGTTGGAAAAAATTAGAAAGCAAACACAATATGGATATACTCCTTCCATCCCTGTTTTGACTCTACTCACAAAGTTTATCACTTTGTTTACTTACTTTTATTATTTATTTTAAAAAATAATCTAATCTCGTCACATGTTATTTTTGTACCACTTTTCATTTAAATTTTACTTTAAAAAATGATGTTCGTATTTTTAAATTCTAGACCTACAATCAAATAAATTAAATTGAAAATCAATCAAAGCTCACGTAAAGAGAAGATTTATGTGTTACATAGATAAAACATGTTTTTGACATCAATTTTTGTATTTAACCGTCTCTTCAGAGCGTTTTCTGGCTAAATCCGGCGAAATTGACGCCAGTCATCCACTCCAATATGTTCATGTCATCACGGCGGCCTCCAATGACCCCTCAATTGCAAGATTTGCTGACGATTTGCAAAACCTCCAATTTTGGACCCAATTTCGAATTTTAGGGTTTTTTCGGGTGGAAAAATTCAGATTCGAGGAGTTACATGCCAAATTGGACAAAATGGTTTGGATATTCTTGATTCTCGTCTCAAGACGAAGAGAAGGGCGTTGGTCCCGCCGAAATCGAACCAAGTTCATTTTTCGGCGACTTTGACCAGCGACGGGGCGCGGAAGAAAAGAAAAGAAGAAATGGGGTCAAATTGAAAATTTTAAAATATATAAAATTTTAATTTGGACCAATTGACAGGAAGTTAACCTAGAAACGGGTAAATGGACTATTAGTAAAAAGATTGTGTAAGTTTATGTATTTTTTTAAAGAATTTGAAGTTTAGGTACCACTTCAAAATTTCAACTAAAGTTCAGGTACCATTGGTGAAATTTACCCTGAAAAATGCACTCTTCAAACTTCAAAGAGGTGAAAAGGGGTGATTGGCTAAACTATTATCTAATGATTCTATTTGTTTTTTTGTTTTCTTATAATATTCATTTAAATATAAAAAAAGATAAATTGAATAACAAAATAAAAATTTATTTAATACATTGCTATATAAATAAAAAATTATTAAGAATTTTTATTCAATTAAAATAGCAAATAAAAAACTTAATAAAAATATTAAAAATAAAAAATACAATAAAATGTCAAGGAATCAATTCAACTAAAAGCTCAAGCTTGTAGTTGTGGCCCAAGAAGAGTTATTTGTATTCTAACACGCCCCTCACGTGCAGGCGTAGTCTTTTTTTTAGCCTTGCACGTGAAACCTTTTAATTTTCTTTAAACTGGATGGTGCTGAATTTTGAACTCGTGACTTCTTAGTCAACTAGGTTCTGATACCATGTCAAGAAACCAATGCAACTAAAAGCTCAAACTTGTAGTTGTGGCCCAAGAAGAGTTATTTGTCTAACATAAAATGCTCGTTAATCATCTATATCTCGATTTCTTGGAACATGCCTAACTATATCGCTTTTGAGCATGTTGTGTATCTCATTACTCCGTACTTTGACCCGTATCTGTAGAGATATTAGTTGATACTCCCTCCGTCCCACTGTCTTTGTCCACTTACCTTTTGGCACACCATCCAATGCACTTCTTTAATCCATTTTATCTTGTAATTTGTATATTAAAAAATTATTCAAATTATATATTAATAATCTATATGTTAAGACGAATCAAATAATATCACACATGACTATTTTTAGGCTTACACATTGAGAGAATTTGATGAGTCAAAAAGTGCTTAGATGAATAGTTCCAAAAGTCAAAGGTGGACAAAGACAATGAGACAAAATAGTATTTTGCTATTTTCCTTCCGGTTTGTTAGGAGTTAATTTCTTTCCAGCTGTCCTTCCCTTTCTATCCCCCTTATATTATACTCCCTCCGTCCCCCTAAGATATTCTCATTTTGACTTTTGGTGGTTTTTAAGAAGAGTTGAAAAAAGGTGAAAGTTTACCATAATACCCTTAATGAAAATGGGTGGAGTGTATTAAACGAGGTGGGTGAGGTGTAATAAATAAAGTAAGTGGGGGTAGTTGTGGTATTTTAATTGTTAAAAAATGAAATGAGAAGATGGGGGGCAACAAAGTTTCCTCCGTGAAGTTAGGTCCTTTTTCCGTCAGTGTTCCGTCCAATTGCCCATTTCCCCGTAGCAATCCTACGCTCCGTTTTCCAAAGTCGTCTCTTCTCAATTGCCCACTCTTCTCTTCTCACTACGCAGCGTACTCCCCATTCGCCCCTTTAGCCGCCCGCCGCCCCCACGATGTCTCGCGCTTCAATTCTCACCCCTCAGCTGTTATATCCTTCATCTCCTTCACTGACCTGTTTTCATTCGGCTTTCTTCTTCATTTACCAGGTATGTCGATCTTCTTCACACATCTTCATATCCTCATGCCTCATAATCTTCAAATTTGTACCTTCTTTTGCTCTGAATTCCAATTTCTGCAAATTTGAATATTTTTTTTATTTTAACATGATTTTGGGTAATGTGATTGCTGAAGCTCTGCATCAATTTTGTTCAATTTTGATTTGAAAAAAGACTGGGCCCTTTGGGCATTCTTGAATTTAATCTCATCTGGAATTTTGGTTGCAGAAAACATATAAATCACACATTACTAAATACTGATTTATCTCATTTATTCAGGTGAATTTTTCACTTAAGTGTGTCTCAAATTCACTAACGGAATACAGACATATACGAACGGAATACAGATTTATCTCAGTATTTTTGACTGAAAATACTGATTTATCTGATTTATCCGGTTAATGACACAACAAACTAGATAATTTGCAAAGTCCACCCAAGCTTTGATTAAAAATAAGTCCACCCAAGCTTTGTAATTTATTTGTCCACCTGGGATTAAAAGTTGATTAAAAGTCACGTGGGATGACATCAACTTTGCTTAAAAATAAGTCCACCCAACCAATACAAACTTTGTACATGTCTTAATCAAAGCATAAGACAAGCAATTTACTTTCTACTTCAATTACTGTGTTATTTACTCTATTACTTTAAACTTTGTATATGCTTGCCTTATGTCTGTCATCCATTGTTTAGGTCCTTATTTGGAACAAACTTTCATATACACATACAAATTGAATTCATAGACTTTTTTTATGTGTGTAAGTGACATCTATTTGTTCTTTGGTTATGTGATTGCATATATATAACATATGGTTGGTAGTTGGTATGTTAGCTCAAATCAGAATGGTTTTTTCTGCACTTCTTCTTAATGGATCATTGTGCTCTGGGTCTCATTATTTTCTGCACATCATTTGCTCACTTATATTTTTATCCTCCTACAATTTCTTCTTCCGGTACGGCTATCGTCCTTCAACTTCGCAGGTATTCCGCTGTCTCTTCCTGCCTCTTTAATTTCAATTCTTCCTACTTCAAATTCACAGCAATTTTAGTTTGCAAAAGTTGGAAATCCCTTGAAACTTCAGCCACTTCCAAAAAAATTGAGGTTTTTTCGGTTTGCAAAGTTTGGATATCCCTTCAAACTTCTGGAATTTACATAAAAATTGAAGTTCTTTTTTCAGTTTGCCAAATTATTGGAATTTCTTTAAACTTCAGCCACTTCCCAAAAAAAGGACTCCATTTGAATTTTGGGTGCTTAGCTTGGATAATTTAAAATTTCTATTGCTTAAGATTGGTATACACCGCATGACTCTATGTGTATGTGACTTTTAGTTTTGGATTTGTTGGTTGGTGTTTGGTGTGTTTATTTTTCTAAAATTTCAATTGATTATTCCTTCTATTTCAAGTGCTCTTTTATTTACTGCATTTTTGAAAAAGTCCTTGTCCATTTTTTTACTGAAAATGAGTGGTGTATGAAGGCTCTTGAGGACATGCTTGATACTCGATCCATTAATTGATTGGCCAGACCCATTTTCGTAAACGAATGAAATTGGGAAAAAGTCCACACACTCCCACATACCTGTACCCGGAACTGAATGCAGGAATCCATCCAAAAGCTTATACTCCCTCCGTCCCTAAATAGATTACAATCTTTTTTTCTCTCTCCTCTCGATAACTTTTGTTTGTTTACGCGATTTCATCAAGTATTTGATAAAATAAAATATTCTTGTCACCTCTTCTTTTGTAGAACTTTTGATGTAGTTTTTTAATATGTAATTTTTATAGTTTATTGATATACCAATTTGTAAATAAAATGATTTCAAAAAGTAGGAAATTTTACTCCGTAACTCGCAATTTGTAATCAAATTGGGGACGGAGGGAGTATCTTTTAAAATCAGCAGTTTCATAAACAAATGCAACACATGTTTTATTAAGCTGGGACCCTGTAGTTAGAAACCAGTGGCCATTTTTCTGGTCAGCCCAAGCCGTAGTCGGGTCCCTGCGCCACTCCATCCATTTTTGATTGGCCTTCTGCTTTCAATAGCTTAGGTCATTATCACAGGCCATAATGAGATTGTCTCTTGCTTTATTATCAGCTTCTCTGTCTTCCACATTAGGGTCTCTTTCATATATACTTCTTGAGCTTTGAGGAGCGCTTCCTTAGATTTTTTTCAGGTTAGATAATATGTTCCCAAAGGTACCTTTGTTCCAATCTTTAACCTGTATTTTATGACCCTTGATTTTAGAGGCTAATCTAGACATCCCCCCATGATCAAAATTCTTTATCAAGAAATCAGAGACGATACTATGGAAGCTGTGATGATTCACCCATGCATTAACAAATCTGTAAGGTTTAGGACCACCCTTATCAGGATTATTGCAGCATAAAAATACAGGTTTGAGGTCAGATGTGGCCTTATTGAGATGTTTGGAGAAAATATCCTCGTAAACTTCCATCATAGAATTGTTAACCATGATTATATTCAACCTATGAGAACCTTTAGTAGCAATAACGCTCCTTCCCTTTAAGGGTAGTTTCCACCGCCTCATTTGCTCCACTTCCACGTATTGTACTCGGTTCAACAAATTCTATGCTCTCCCATAGTTTTGAAGTAAAATGAGACCAATACTCACACTCATCGTGTGTGGGTGCCCAACTTTTTTACATTTCTTTATTCATAGGGGTGGTGATTTACATATATGTCAAGAAGGTGTTCATGTAATTACTTTGATAAACATTTTATTCTTTATGGTCTTCACAGGTGTACTCTTTGTGCCCCGTTTTTATCTCATCAACTTCTTGTTCCAGTTTCTTGGTATGTTTACGCACTTTAAAGATATACGGAGTATTTCTTTAAATTTTATTGAAAACAGATTTTGTATGTATTTCTAGAAATGTAATGTCAAAATTATTTGCTAAGAATTAAAATTCTTTATAAGCATTTGTAACTTTTCGATATAGATATCTGTAATGACACTTAGTTCTAAAAGAACCTCTGTTCTCTTATTTGGTAGCCACATATTTTTTTAAAAAAACCTATGATTTACTAAATTTAATACATATATTTGTAATTACATGATGTATAACATTACTCAACACTTGGGTGTATTCTTAAGTTATTAAAGATTCAATGAAATTTGGATCTTCATCTACTCAACCAGTCGCCGAGGGTACTCAACGTGAACAAACAAACTTAAGACGTCGGCTTAGATATCGTGAGTTACGTGAACAAGAAAAAAAATAGGGTCCAACGACTACTCAATGCTCCAAATTCTCCGGCACCTGTTCTACTAATAAAGGTCTTCCATTTAACTCATTTATGATATACATTATGACCACGTGTTTGCTTTCAAAGACATTGGCTAATATTTTTCTTCTTTTCCGAACTGTCCTCTCCAAAAAAACTATTACCCTTCCAATACATACACCAACACATTCAACTATTGTGATTCCTATATTCTTGACATTCCTCTACTCACAACTATCAATTCTATTTCGACAGATTCATCAACACTCTATGCATATCGTGAATCACCTTTTTCTTTAAAGAGGGTATTAGACTGCATATTTTCTGGTGCAAGTCGCATCGAGTTTGAGCCTTTGAGGTTTTGTTGTTGTCGAGGTGAGGTCATTTTTGCATCCACTCAGATGCCCATTGTGTTAAAAGACTTATTCATCTAACACTGTTATGTCCTGGATAACAAATGTACTTGGAACTATTATTTCCAAACTGCCCCGCAAGTTTGTCTTCACACAAAAAGGTTAACAGACAACAAGTGACTTCATCATCATAGACCAAGAGTATATTCCACTACTAATTCTATCAGATCTTCTATTGTTTCAACTTTAAAAATTACATACATTTGCCAAACAAACTTAATACTCCCTCCGTTTGGAAAAAGTGTTCCTATTTTGACTTTGTGTAAAAATAAGGAAGTGTTAAATTGTAGTTGACTTCCAATTTTGCCCTTGATGTGATAGATAAAAGTAAGATGTGATGGATAGATTATTAGAGATAAAGTATGATGTGATAGGTAGGGTATGAAAAAGTAAGGGTAAAAGTGGTTTTTTAATAGAAAGTGGAAGTGTTTTGTTGGAAGTGAAAAAAATGAAAGAGGAAGTGTTTTAAAAAACGGAGGGAGTAATATTTCCTATGCTTTTAACTTTACCCCTTTTTGAATCCATTCACAATTTTATATGTTACACTCATTGTCACCTAATCCATCATCTTCACAATGCTAATAAAATTCAAACCCAGGAACACATTTGTATTGCCTGCACTCGTTTGTGGTGGGGGTAAAAAGGTTCGGTGTCTAGGCAGTTGTTTAGTTTCATGCTTTTGGTGTGTTTTGACTTTACATTTTTAATAGAGGCTCACATATTTGTTCCTGGCTTTGAAGTATTTTTTGGCCCCCTTCATATGCTTTCATACTTGAGGGTATGGTGTTGTTCCTAATGGAATAATGATGAACATAAGCGACTATATGAGTTGATTGGTGTCCTCCATTATCCTTATTCATTAAATGTTGTTCCATAAGGAGAATGGAGAGTGCCGATCAACACCTTAGGGAAACCTGGGTAAAAAGGCTACTGAACTCGGTTTCTTGCTTATTTGACCTACTGCACGATTGCGAAGTCAAATTTTAAAAACATTTTGGCTTGCTTATTTGTAATTTTGTTCTCACTCATGACTTCATTCATACTCATATAATGAATACTGCCCCTGCCACGCTTTTTGGAGGGTGACGGCCTGACGGGCTCTAGTCGTGATCCCTTCATCCGTGTGTAGTGACCCAAGATGGGTGGGGATGTGGTTGTCAGAGGGCCAAACAGTTTGGTTTGAATGTAGGAAATGTAGTAATTAAGCTTATGTGTCTCCACAAGTTAATGAATATGACTTTTTTCTCTATAAGCTCAAATGGTTAAGTGTGTGTGTGTGTCTGCCTACATGATTGTACCTACTGGATGCGTGTACTGTGCAGGTCTCTTGCATTTATGCAATGGGGATGTTTAAAATAACTTGATGTACATTTCTTGTTCTCTTGATGATTCCCATTATATTATTCTTTTCTAACTACAAAATTCAATCTGGTAGATGCAAACCTATCACTTTGACAATGTGGGACACTTTCGCATCTGTCCAAGGCTGCGAAATTGAGAAGTGCAAGTAATCACTTCAATTTTTGTAAATCAATCCCTATGTTAGAACTCTTAAGTTAGCCAAATATCATAAATGAAGTGTAGGTGATCATTTCATTTTTTGTAAACCACTCCTTATCCTTATGATTAAATAATATGGGTATGATATATCAAATAATTGTATGGGCACTTACACAACAAGTTTGGGCACTCACACACAAGGTGTGTGCCATGCTAGTTCCTTTATATACCCCTTTTCTATACACATTCACGTGAACAATTTGGATCAATAAAGTTTACTGTTGCTTTCTTCTTCATCTTTCTTCTGGCTTTCACATGGTATCAGAGCTTCCGCGGCAGAAGATCTTCACCGATTGATTCGATCATCTAAAGCTTTCGATCGACATCAATGGCGGAATTAAATAACGAAGAGCATAGAGGCACAGTTCTTGATCCTTATGGGCTTACTGGACAAGATAATCCCGGTTTAGCCCTAACTACATCCAAATTCACAGGAGCCAATTTCTTCGCCTGGAAGAAGACTATCACCATGGCGCTGGGAGCTAAATCCAAACTAGGATTCATAGATGGATCATGTGCTAAGCCTATAGCTACAGACACTAATTATTAGCACTGGATCAGGACGGATTATATGGTGACTTGCTGGATTCTCAATTCCATGGTGCTAGAGTTATCAGATTCCCTCCTCTATGTCAATTTAGCTGAAGAATTATGGTCTGAGCTTGTTGAAAGGTATGGACATACCAATGCTCCTCTCATATATCAGACACAAAAGGAGCTTAATGAAATTCATCAAGGTAGCATGTCTATTTCTGCCTATTTCACAAAGCCCAAGAAATATTGGGAGACTTTGCAAGAACTTAATAACTTTCCTTCATGTGAATGTGGAAAAATGAAGGAGTGCTGTTGTGAATACATGGAAAAACTAACTGCGATAGAGAACAAGAATAAATTGATGCAATTCCTGATGAAACTTAATGATGATTATGAGGGAGTTCGTGGTCAGATGCTGGGAACAGAGCCTCTGCCTACCTTGAGCAGAGCAATCTACATAATCCAACAAATTGAAACACAGAGGAATGTCACTCGCAATATTCCAGAATCAGGAGCCTTCTTTGCCAATGATGAAGGTGGTAGAATGTCATCACTCAAAGACAGGAGGGAGGATAAAAGGTTCAAGACAGGTGACCAGAAATATTGCAAACACTGTAAAAGTGAAGGACACCTCTATGAGCAATGTTTTGAAAGGATAGGCTATCCTGACTGGTACAATGGAAAGAAGAATAAGAAATTTGGAAACACAAAATTGGCAACTCATGTCAATTTAAGTGAAAGGATGGAGGAATCATCTCTGGAATCTCCATTTGAACTCAATGGGAATCAGAATCACAAGCAACAGATAGATCAGGAGTTGGTTTCTGTCATTTGCCAAGAAGAAGTGATGAGGATGTTTAAAGGAAAAACTGGACAAGGAGAGTTTCATGAGGCCAACATGGCTTCCACTAGCTTCTCAGGTATGGCACTTGATTCACCCTTTGTACTGAGTAGCTTGAGCCTAATATGGTTGATAAGTGTCATTGGATAGTTGATACAGGAGCGTCTGATCACATGTCTCCTCATATAACTCTTTTCCATAATCTTGTCACTTTGGATAATGATAAGTCCGTTTTGTACGCACTTATTTTCTCTATATTTAATGTGTTGTGGTCTAATTTTGGATTAAACAAATCAATTTCTCAATGTTTTTTATATCTTTTATTCATTATTGCAAAAGTGTGCAAAAGTTATGTCTTGTTGTAAAAAGAATAAAAATTGAGTCAAAAAGTGGTACAAAAAGTGTAAAAGATTGTGCAAATGGAATATAACGAAGCAAGGAGACAAAAGATGGTGAAAATCCTTGAAGTGAAAAATGTGCATTCAAATATGGCGATGCACCCCGTCAAAAGATTTGAGGTCAAACAAATTAAAAAAAAAAGAAATTGTTTGAAAAGAAAGAGTAAAAAATGTTGATTCAATTCAAAATAATTCGTTTGACCCAAATTGTTTCGGAATTTGAAGTCGGCACAGAAGGAAAAGTTGTTCAGAATAAAATTTTGAGCAAGATAGCATTTTTGGAAAAATATTTTGGACTAGATAAAAATCCGACCAACCAGGTGCTGCCACGTGGCGCAACCTGGCTGGCCGGCCAAGTGTGGCAGCAATGTAGCAGCAGGCCAGCAGCAAGTGGGTGTCTCCATGAATTAACGAAAAAAGAAAGAAAGACAAATAGAAAGGAGTTAGTGCCTTAGTGGAGTGACGCATGAAGAAACAAAAGAAATATACTCCCTAATCCTTTGATCTCCAAATCGGCGCAGTCTTGAGCACTAACTCTCTAGGCTTTGGCTGGACCTCAGGCTCACGCCTATCAGAGGCCTGAACCGAAAATTTCTCCTATAAAAGGAGGGCTTCGCCCCTTCATTTACATTAAGCTCCAATCCGGGTCTTTAAGGCCCGGAACTCCATTCTCCGCTCTTTTCTCAATTATATTTTAATATTTTAGTTTACTTTTATTCCGGTTGTTCCAAAGTGGCTCCAACTATGCTCTCTGTTGTAAGTTTAAATACTTGCAATTTTAATAAAATGTTCGTTTCTTTTATGCACTGCTGATATCTAGTATGGGTTAAGGTCCAGATTAGGGTCCTAGCTAAATTTGGGTATACACACTCTGTATGTTTAGTTAATAGTTGGAATAATTGTTCTAGAATTATTTTTAATGTTAAATTAATTAGTTATGTCGAGAGAAAAGTTAATTAATAATTGGAAATTAGTTTTTGCCTTGTCCATGAGGATATAAAATTAATTAAGCCAAACTTTTTAGAACATATTAATGTTGCCTTGATAGAGGATAAGTTAATGAAATATTTGTGACAAAAATATTATTATTTTTGTGATGATGATGTGACACAATTAAAGTCTTATTCTTATGGGTTGAAATTTCAAAATTAGATGTTGGAAGAAACTCGAAAGATTTAGAAAAACTTGAAGGAGTTGAAAAATATTGGAAGAACTAGATTATTAAAAAGGCATTCAATTAAATGATCACACAAAAAATATGTTAAAAACTTCTAATTTTATATTTAAAAAAAAATTATTCATTTGCGTTTTTGAGGTAGTTGATTATAAATTTCGATATATATTGCTATTGTATATTCACTAAATGTAAATACTTAAACGTTTTTCCAATTATGGAAGAATTAGAAGAAATTAGAAGGAATTAGAAATTAATTTTTCCAATTAAAAGAACATAGCCTCATTTTGGAGTACAATATTTTAAAACAATTGAATAAATAATAAAATTGCAGCACAAATGCACAATTACTCTTCTTAAGATCGGCACTAGAAAATTAGGCAAGATGCAAAAGAATAGGACGAAAAACAGACCAGTGGGGCATGAGATTTAGGAGGCTAATTTGGGGATTCGACGTAAAAAAGAGTACTAGTAATAGCATAAAAAGGAAACGGTTCTGGATTCGGAAAAGTGTTGGGGCAAAATTTGACTATTTAAATCCCAAGCCCTTCATCATCTCCAAAATCAAATCAACATGGAGCAGGGGGTCATGGAAGCCGATTCGCAACTCCTTCCGCAAGAAATTGTATCTAACATTCTAGAACGACTTCCTGTGAAAACCCTAATTCGATTTCAGTGTGTGTGCAAACCCTGGAAGCGACTCATCAAGTCCTCACCTTTCATCGCCGAACAGCTTCACTACGCCACTCAGAAATTCCCTTCCCTTGTTTTCACTCGGATCATAGATTATTTTCCAGAGAAGAGAGGTTTTTGTTTGCGTTTGTGTATGATCGATTGCGACATGCAAGTCCGAGATCTGCCAGAGCCGCGTTTGATAATGGATCGATTGGATAATCAGTCAAGCATCGTCTGTTCCAGCAACGGTTTGCTCTGTCTTCGAATTTCAAAGTGTAGATTATGCAAGTATGCCTATCCCCCGTCCCTTTTTGTGTGGAACCCCGCGATTCGGGAGGCCCGGCTGCTTCCCCAAACCTCCTTACTTGTAGATTACACAGGTAGCTTCTCTGTAGGGTTTGGGTTCAGCCCAATTATTAATGATCACAAGATACTATTGATTTGGTTTCCTGATGATGATTCTTTCGATGACAGTCGAGCTGAAGTATATTCATTATCTTCATGCTCATGGAAAGTGGTAGAATGTGGGTTGTTAGTTGGCATGAGTCTCGACTCTCAAACTGTCACAGCCAACGGATCGATGTTTTGGGTTGGATCCAAAAGACGTGTTAATGGATATGGGGGTACACGTAGTGATCTAAAGATAGTTTCTTTTAACATAGCAACGGAGGTGTTCACGCTCATACCAATGCCATCCCACTCTTTTTCATTCTATAGACTTGCAGTTTTCGAGAAGAAACTTTGTATAATAGCAGCCCCTTGTTATTCTCCGCGCTCTGGTTCTAAGATTCGTTGGTGGGTGATGGAGGAGGAAAGATTGAATTGGAGTAAGAAATATATTAGCTGCCCCCTTTCATGCCCATTGTCTCCTTTGGCAGTTTGGAAGAATGAAATGGTCTGCTATCTGGATGGGTCTCCTAGTGCAACTGAATCTGCAGGGGTTAATGAGGAGCCAAGTGCTGCTCTTCTCAATCTCGCTACCGGTGGATATAGGCTTTTTGCTTTCCCTGAATGTTTTCATGCTTTTGATCATGTGGAGAGCCTTGTACCGGTTAGAGGAAACAAGTATTCATGCACTTGTACTTTCTAGTTGATGCATGTGGGGAATGATGAAACAAAATTCACTCTTTTCTCTCTGCCATCTACACTGGCCTGCTCCATCCACATCTTGTGATGGTAAGGCTTTGATTCTAAATTTTGATTCTCTGTTTGGGGCATGTTCTTTCCATGTAGTGGGTTCAGTTGATCACTTGGTATTTTTTTGTTGTATTTGATTTGACCTATCTTTAAATCCATTTATTTATTTATTTTTTTTAATACTGATATACTATAAATTAGCTGTTAGAATGTGGATTGTTTCTAAGGGAGGTGTATTCAATTTAGATTTTAAATGATTTTGATAGATTTTTTAGAATCCATAGATTTTGTAAGTTCATTGGATTGTTTAAAGTTTACGCAGAGTTAATTAGATTCTAATGTATTCTATAAAAAGATTTTATAGGATTTACATTTTTTTTTCTTTTTTCTTTTTTTTTTCTTCTTTTCTTTTTTCTTTTTCTTTTTCTTTTCTTTTTTCTCCTCTTCCCCCAGGAACCCTAGCCGCGCCGCTTCTTCCATCCCATTTCCTTCTTTCTATGTTTTCTTTCCTTTTTTCTTTTTCTTTTCTTTTCTTTTTTCTCCTCCGTCTTCCTCCCGGCATTCTTACGGCGAACAAGACGACTTCCTCGGCGATAGGACGACCTCCTCGGCGACGATGACGACCTCCTCGACGACGATGGCGACCTCTTCGGCGATAGGATTGCAGTGGCCAACAGCACCCCAGCAGTAGAGCAACGTGCAGAGCCGAGGAAGGCCTTCTGTCGGGGTTCCGAGCTCCGGCGACGCATAAGTACAGGGCAGGGACGAGAGAAGACGAAGAACGAGAATAGGAGTAGGCAAAATCTCAGGTCTTTTGATTGGATTTGGAAATTGGATTTGTATTTATACCCAATGCATGAAAATCCATCACAATCTACAATTTTTAAAATCTTTAAAAATCCATCAATTTTTGAATACCATCATATTTAGAAAGATTTTTTAAAATTTGAATTAAATACACCCAAATTTTAAATGACTTTTTAAATTCTAAACTGAATACCCACAGATTTTCAAAATTTAAAAAAATCTATCAGAATCCGGATTGAATACACCCACTAACTTTTTTGCTTAAGTAATGTTGATGTATTACTCAGTATATGGTATGAGATTGATGAAAGACAGTAATTGAAAAAGGATTTGTTTGGGAATAGCGTTAGCTATTAGCGTTAGCGTTTTGAAAAGGCTATTTACGGGTAGTGTTTAGCGTTAGCGTTTTCAAAGTAATCTGCACCATTAAAATTTTATCCGAAACGCTAACGCTGGCCTCTAACGCTATTCTCAAATAGGCCCAATCTCAATAGGATACACTGGCTTATTTGGAATTACCTTCTGTTGAAGGACTTTATTAAGCTTTTCTATCACATTCAGTTTATGACATCATTGAAATGGTTTTGCAAGTGGGATAATGTAAAGGGAGCATGCTACATCTGCCCCAAAGATCTAATGTAAAGGGAGCATGCTAAGTCCAAGTGAGGCTTTTACAACTATTGTACAGTTATTCTGTACTGTTGTTTTATTGTGATCCTAAGATCTATATGTAAAATGTTGACTATCTCATATATTTTCATGGGCTCATAATTATATCATTTTATTTTTACAAGGCACAATAAATATAATTCTTTTATGTATTAAAGACTATAAAATGAGCATCAGATAATTTGTCCAAATCTAACTATATATACTCCAGAATAGTGAGAGTTGCTAATAAAAGTCACGGAGTGAAAAACTTACAAACGTGTTATTTGTCAACATCACAAGAAGAATAAATGGTCTCAAACAATTGCTCGTAAAAAAATAAAAATTTAAATTCAATATATAAGTTGGTGAATTTTGTGATCTTTTTTTGTAACTCTAGTACTGTATTTTGTTTATACTTGGAGCAGATATTTTCCATTATGCATACCCTGTATACTGAAGGGTAAAACTGCAGCCAATCTGAGTAAATTATACTCGGGATTCTCAAGAAATACCTCTTCATTTCAAAATTAAGTTATCTACTTTGCTAAAACGTAGATCTATTCCAAAAGAAAAACTCCAAAGTTTTATTTATAAATAGAAGTATAGATACTCTGAAATGTCAAAACATAGCATTGGGACGACGGGGAGAAAAGTGACTTTGTTTCATCGTCCTCCAAATGCATCAACTATGAAGTCCAAGTGCATGAGTACTTCTTTCCTCTAACTGGTACAAGGCTCTCCACATGATTGATAGCAATATAACGTTCACGGAAAACAAAAAGCTTGTATCCACCGGTAGTGAGATTGAGAAGAGCAATATTTGGCTCATCATTAACCCCTGCAAACTCAGTTACCCTAACAGAACCACCCACATAGCACACAATTTCATTCTTCCAAATAGTCACAGGAGACAATGCGCATGAAAGGGGGCAGCTAATATATTTTTTAACCCAATTACATCTGTCCTCCTCCATCACCCACCAATGAATTTTAGAACCAGAGCCCGGAGAAGAAGAAGAAGAAGAAGCAGAAGGGGCTGCTATTAAGCAAAGTTTCTTCTCACAAACTGCAAGTCTATAGAATGAAAAGGAGTGAGATGGCATTGGTATGAGAGTGAACACCTCGGTTGTTATGTTAAATGAGACAATCTTTAGATCAGTACGTGTACCCCCATCTCCATTAACACACTTTTTGGACCCAATCCAAAACATCGATCCATTGGCAGTGACAGTTTGAAACTCCAGACACATGCCATCTAACAACCCACACTCTACCACTTTCCATGAGCATGAAGATAATGAATACACTTCTGCTCGACTAGCACCAAAAGATTCGGCAGAAAACCAAATCATCACTACCTTGTGATCATTAATGATCGGGCTGAATCCAAATCCTACAAAGAAGTTACCTCGGTAATTTACAATTAGTGAGGTTGGAGGAAGCACAAGGGCCTCAAAAATCACTGGATTCCACACTATAAGGGATGGAGCAAGTTCTTGCTTGCATGATCTACACATGGAGATTCGAAGACAGAGCAAACCATTGCTGGAACAGACTACGATAGCATGATTCAATGGATCAATTATTAAAGGTGGCTCTGGCAGCTCCTCCCGCACTTGCAGGTTGCAATGGAGTAAACGTAAACCCAAACTACAATCTCCGTGCCCCAAACTGAAATCTCTGCTCCGGCTGAAAAGAAGAAAAGGAGTGGTGCAGTGAAGCTGTTCTGCGACGAAAGATGAGGACTTGATGAGGTCCTTCCAGGATTTGCACACACACTGAAATCGGATTAGGGTTTTCACAGGAAGTCGTTTGAGAATGTCAGTTACAATATCTTGGGGAAGGCTTAGGGTTTGAGAATCGGCTTCCATTACCATCTGCTGACTATGGAGATGACGAAATTTCAACACTATTTGAACAATAAAGTCTGGTAGCCGCAGAAGAAGCTGTTAAAAAAAAACATAAATTCACGGAATCAAATCATGTGAAATTATAATCGGGTGATGAATCTGTACAGATCTGGAAACAGAAATTAAAACTGAGGAGTCGCGTAACCCGGGAAAATTACCGTTCCACAGGCGCCGTGGAGTTTCACGGCCTGTGTGACATTAACGCCGTGACCGCGACCGGTGCTATTAACGCCGTGACAAGTCGCAGAAGCACCGGGGCTATTAACGCCGTGACCGCGACCGGTGCGGAGAAGATGACGGTGACTAAGGCGGGGGATATATGGTTGTCGTCTTGTCGATTCAGTTCTGATTTTAAGAAGATGACTGAAGCCGAGAAATCCAGAAGCCTCTCGGGAGTAGGAGGATCGAATCAATTCCTTTTAAACGAACTTCGCCCGACACATCTGGATTTCCTTATTTCATTCGTAAAAGGAACTTCGCCCTGACAGAGATTTCGTGTATTGTGTTTGCCATGCGTGGATTTTGTTTATTGTACATAGAAAAAATACGGAGTATTAAAATAGTTCTTGTACACCATATATCTTCCCAAACACTATTTAAAGAGTTAAAGTAAACTCACTTTGTTTGCTTATTTTAACCACTCATTTCATATAATAAAATAGTATTGTCACCTCTATTTATGTAAAATTTTTCATGTAATTTTTTACTATATAATTTTTATTTTTAAATTTTATTCTCACAATCAAATAAATTGAATTGAAAATAAAGTCGGTCAAACCTCGTAACGCGCAATGAGAAGATCTTTGGTGGACGGAGGGAATACTTTTTTATTTTTATTCTCGAAATAGTAGCTCGCGCTGTAATAATATAGAGGTAATATGACATTGTACCCGTACACATTACTATACTTTTTGGTAATGTACATGACCACGTTTAGTAATGTAAATACATTTTAACTCCTATTTTGGAAATAAAAATATGGAAGTCTTATTTTTTAAAGCATGTGCAGCGGCGAGGCATTTCCTCACTCGCTGCGCCACATCAGCATCATCGGCAATTTGCCTCGCGTGGCTTCAGCCTCCCTCCACGCCAAGCGTGTGAGGGCATTTTCAATTTTTTTATTTTTTAGAAGAAATAATTTTTTTAAAAAAGAGTACATCTACATAAAAAAGATAAATGAAATAATTTTTAATAATTAAAATGCATTAAAAAACATAAAAATTGACAAAAACAATGACTTGCCACTGCACGAGATGCATCTCCACTCATTTGCCACATGCTGACTGAATTGTCTTTTATTGGTTGAAATGTGCCACGTCAACGTGTGCCATTTCATTTCGTTCTTTGCTATTGCCCGTGCTCTTATATTTTTAATGTTTTATTCCTACTTTAATCTTTTTCCCTTTTTTGTTTACGGTAGTAATTTTTTTGTCTTTTCTTTTTTTTTCACTTTAAAAGAGAGACTTTTTTCTGCACTTAATTTTATTGTTGATGTATGAGCTCTTCTGATATTTTTAGGAAGGAAGTCAAGCTAACATAGTAGAAATCAATACAAAAGATAGACGGCTCTCGATAATAGATGGTAGAGTAGGCTAATTTGTGCCATTCAATTTATGAAGAACCCCAATTTCTCCAAGAATTAGACATAAAACATTCTGCTATGAAATTATTAAGAAAATATTTTGCTAGAAATCATTTTTTCAGTTAACATTTTGCCATTGAGTATAGTATCTATATTAAACATCACAGTCCCATGTTCACTGCAAATGGTAAAATCTATGTTGCTAACAATTTTTGAATTTCATCCCGGTACACCTACCTCTTAAAAAAGAAACTGATAACACTACTATTTTTATGCAAATTTTACGAAAAAATTAATTTGAATGGTTTTGTGGTCTCTAATTTCTTGAGTACATATTAATAAAATTATTTTCTTTCCTAAATGCAGATGAATTTTTCAAATGATGAATCACCACGGGGTTTTGTTTTATTATTGAATGGTTTCAATGATTACATATGATTTTTTGAATTTGCTTACTTTTGAATTCTATGTTAGACTTACGGTGCTTTGCTCCAGCAAGGCAGCAACTAATGAACAATAGCAATTCTAGTGAGATTGTTCGATCTACTTTGATAAAAAAGAATTTGCAACAAAAGTAATGAATGCTTAGAGCAGTGGTAATGGGCATGAAGCCCATCCACGTTAAGAGACTTTTAACACTTGGGGGCCCTTAAACACCGTCCTTCTCCCGCACTATGGCCCCGTTAAAGTTGCTATGTCAAACTTTTGACGCGGCTTAAAGGCATTGGAAAGCCCTCCCCCCCCCCCCCCCCTCCCCCATTTCCCACAACGGCTATAATGCCGTTACAAATAAAAAAAATTCTCCCTCATTCTCCCTCTTTCCTTCTCTATAAATTGAATCAAATTTTTTTTTAAATTTAATATAAATACAAATCTCTCTCTATCTATCATCTTCCTTTAAAAACTTATTATTCAAGTATTTTATTTATTTTGTCATGAATGTAATTTTTTTATTTAATAAATGTTATTTTTTATAATGAATGTAATTTTTTTTAATTAATGAATGTAATTTTTTATAATGAATGTAATTTTTTTAATGAAATATTCTTGTTTCAATTCTTTTAAATAATAAAATAATTGAATTTTATTCATTTAATTTTAGATGATGTGTATTTAAAATGTAAAAATTAAAGGCTTGAAGCTCCGATGCTTCAAACTCATTTCTACTGAAACTGTGAGGTAAATTAAAACTGACATGACAAGGAGAGAAGGTATGAAGCCCCGAGGCTTCATGGGTAAATACTTAGTAGTTGATCCTATCTCTTTACGGGAAAGAAGGCAGCAATTGTTCCATGAAAGTATGAAGAGGGTGTTTGGGATTTCATTTGAAAATAACTTATAGCTTTTATTTTACTAAAACACAATTTTAAATATTTGTTAATCTGCTTTAGCTTATAAATTATGACTTTAGAAGTTAAAATTATGGTCTAAAAGTGATTTCTAGCAAAGCTGAAAATACACGTTTCGGATTCTAAATTATGACTTCTACTTTTACATAACTCACCACACTCTCAAACACCCTCGAAATCAATTAGTGTTATTCTTTTGATTTTTGGTTGAATTGTGGTTCTTCATCTAGTCATCCTTTATCTACATTGTTGGAAATTCATGCTTGAATAAGGTAGCGGAATTTTTTTTATGTCCAAACGTTAATTGGACCAAGATCTGTTATGAAGATTATAAGTTATACTTAGAAGATGTTTGTCACTATATTAGGATTCATAGAAGTGATTGTTTTTGTATCACTTCTCGAGAAATTCATAATCTAAAATTAGTATCAAAAGTAGTATTATTTGGACCTCAAAGTGATTTATTGCCTTCACATTCATTTCAAAGTTTGGGATTAAATCGCTTAGGCCCCGTTTGGTACACGAAATTCTAACTATGGAATTGAAATTGAAGACTTCAATTCCCATTCTGGTATTTGGTAGTATAAAAATATGTGAATTTGGAATTGATAGTGCAAAAAATGAATTAGAATTGGTGAATTCAATTCTAGGGAATTAAATTCCTTGGAATTTTAATTTCAATTCAATTCAAATTTCATCAATTTCGTATACCAAATGGACACTTAGGCCCCGTTTGGTACACGGAATTCAAATTATGGAACTGAAATTGTAAACTTCAATTCCAATTTTGGTGTTTGGTAGCACAAAAGTTATGTGAATTTGAAATTGGTAGTACAAAAAATGAACTGGAATTGATAAATTCAATTCTATGGAAATGAATCTTATGAAATTTCAATTCAGATAAAATTTCAATTCTATCAATTCCGTATACCAAATGGACCCTTATAGGTTTTTAATAAAGTAAACAAAATAACTATACTGCCCTTGTTTCTTGTTTCAGTGCAAATTTCACAAAAAGGCTATCTCCAAGAACGGTCGCAAGTGGAGCTATATTCGGTGGGTCCCTTGTAAATCTAGCCAATAGAATTTCCCAAACCCAAAGTGCCATATAAAACCGACCAAAAATAAGGCAATAGTAATGGCCGAGTGGCCGACTACCATCCACGAAAGAAAAATGACAGATGGAAAAAAGCTTTAAATTTTTGTTTTCTTTTTCTCATTTTCCCAATTCTTTCGCATTTTCTTTTTCCTTTTTTTCACCTTTCCTTTCTATTCTTCTTTTGCTTTTTTATTTTCATTTGCTTATTTTGTTTCATTTTCTTGATATTTCTTATTTCGAAGAATTTTTCATATAAATTTTAAATATATAAATTCTGATATGTATTCCTATATCAATATTTAAATAAAATGGATTGAAAAATTTAATCTTTTGTCTCATTTTTTAAAAACGTGGTAAACATTTAGGAGTGATGGGGTATATTCTAAGGGCTAATAGCTCGTGTGCCCCTCATAGTTTACAGGAGCACTCAAATCTTCTCTAATTGCAAAAGTTATTTGTAAAACTCATGTGGTTTCTAATTTGTGTATACACGCTTCCCAACCAATGTTCAAAATTAAAATGACATGTATACACTTCTTTCCCTCTATAAGAAGTTTCACTCTTAATTTTCATTTTTAGTTTTCTTATTTATACAAATAATTAAAATAAGATATTACTCTTTTTTTAAGAACGTTTCAAAAATATATAAAAATGAAAAATGAAATAAAATAATCTTTTTCATTACCTTTTGTATCTTTTTTTCTTTTGCTCCGTATATGTTATTTTATTTATTTGTATAAATAAGAAAAATGAATCAAGAGAAATAAGAGTGCAAATGTAATTTTATGATTGAGAATATGATAGAGGGGGGCGTGTGCATACCATTTAGAAACAACATGGGTTTTACAAATAATTTTTATAAGCAGGGGAGGTTTGGGTGCTCTTTTTATAAACCACGAAAGACACCCATGTTATTAGTCCTACTTTCTAAAGGTAAAAATAAGATTAGAAATCACCCTAAATAGAACTAAAACATAGAGAAAAGTACCAAAATAGGACTTTTATGTTTTTTTTCCCCGAAATAAGACTTTGCACCATGGTAATGTGACTTAGCACTATGGTAATGTGACAGTGTACATGTATGTGCACATTACTATACTTTTTTGGTAATGTATATGACCATGTTTGGTAATATAAGTCCTATTTCGGAAATAAAAACATGGGAGTCCTATTTTGGTATATTTTCAATGTTTTAGTCTTACTTTGGTCTTTCTTCCTAAAAATAAGAATAACACCACAAAAATAATTGATTTCATCTAGTTTTGTTTCTTTTCATTTTTCACTCATTTTTTTTATTTCTTTTCATTTCATTTTTCTCTATGCTGAATTAATTTAAGTGTCGCAACTAAGTTTTTATATATTAATAGTTCGATAAAGAATTTTGAAATCCAACTGAAATTGAGATTAATAGTGAAATAATGAAAGTCGAGAAAGATCTCATATACATTTCAATACATATTGTGTATGAATAGTGTTAAAATCAACGCGCACATCTAGAGGGGATGAATAGAGATGTTTATCAATTTTGATAATTGTTTCGCGCAAGTGTATAAAATAAAAATAAATCACGAAAGATAATGCGAAAAAATAAAGATGTAAGAACACATGATATACGATACTGGTTTGACCTAATGTCTACATCCAGTACTTGTGACACATCTATGTTTGAAATTCCACTAGCTAACCAAACTTAACGGTGTTTGGTAAACCTTACAACTCGATAACTTGAGTCATATAGGGTATGTTTGGGAATAGTATTAGATATTAGCGTTAGCATTTTGAAAAAAGTTATATAGGGGCAGCATTTAGTGTCAGCATTTTCAAAATAATCTACACTATTAAAATTTTATCTAAAATGCTAAAGTTAATCTCTAGTGCTATTTCCAAATAAGCCCAAAACCCACTAAACAATCACTTGACGTAATCCCAACGTCAAGATTTTACAAATCACTTGGTATAGTCTCAATACCAAGGTTTTCACCTAATGTTTGATCAAACAAACAAAGTAGGATTTTACCCATGATAATTCAAATGATGTATCATCATTTTAGATAAATCTATTAACAATTAATTAAAAAGTAGATTTTGACAAATATTATGACAATACATTTGTAGAATAAGAATGCACAAAAATATTGGTGAGCCCATTTCAATTTTGTTCATTGCTTTTTTGAAAACAAATTTGACTTTAATGCTCAAAATAATAAAGAGTCTCGTTTGTCATTAATGATATTGTCTTTAAATGGCCACATAGTATCACATACTCATAATACCAAGCAATATAAATACGTAATAAAGATACATCACGGATTCGATAAACCCTAATATTGGAGTAAAGGTCTCCCAAACCCCGGTCACCTTTTTTTTTTGACCGTGCTCTATCGCTGGTCAACCGTGTTCCTCCGATGGTCGACCGTCACTCTTTATGGCGGCACCGTCTGATCTTTTGGCTGCTCTCCCTTCCAGGGTAAAACTTTTACCATAATTTGATCCATGAAAAATTTACATATACAAACTGTGGTCCCTAAATGTTAAAACCGTGCTTGAAGCAAATCTTCTTCTTGTTGGATTGATGGATCCGAAAAACTTTTATCCAAAAATATTCTCAAAGATGGAGTTGTTATTCAAAATCCAGACTTTGCCTCTTGGAAAATCATTGCACCCCTTGCCGGCTTTCCGTTACGTTTTTTATGTGTTGTAAAATCACTGTAATGATGCATGCTCTTTGTTCATTAGAAACCTTGTAGGGTTGTTTTATTCTTGGTGTAGGTGTTTTGTGTTTCAGGTTCAAGTTGGGTGCCTGTGGGATCTTNGTTGGATTGATGGATCCGAAAAACTTTTATCCAAAAATATTCTCAAAGATGGAGTTGTTATTCAAAATCCAGACTTTGCCTCTTGGAAAATCATTGCACCCCTTGCCGGCTTTCCGTTACGTTTTTTATGTGTTGTAAAATCACTGTAATGATGCATGCTCTTTGTTCATTAGAAACCTTGTAGGGTTGTTTTATTCTTGGTGTAGGTGTTTTGTGTTTCAGGTTCAAGTTGGGTGCCTGTGGGATCTTATTCCATTCTTGAAGAAAATAAAATTGAAGAAAAAACTGGGTGGAATGGAAGAAAAAGACTAGTGCAAGTCAGGTAAGAGAGATGCAAAAAGAAGATTGAATAAATTGGGTGATGAACGTAAGAAAAAGATCAGTGCAAAATGAAGATGAATACACGGCTAAACTCCACCATTGGTCCTTCAACTTTATCAATTGTGCACGATTGGTCCTTCAAGTTTTAAAAGTCCATAAACAGTCCTTCAACTTTATGAGTTATGCACGATTGGTCCTTCAAGTTTTAAAAATGCATAAATAGTCTTTCAAGTACACATCAACCCTCCAGATGAGGTCCTTTTGACAGTAAATGTTAAAAGCTAAATGGAATACTAGCTCCATATAATACGGAGTAGTCGTACCTAGTGAAATTTACTCGTATTATATGAAACTAGTATTTCGTTTAACTTTTAATATTTAATGTGAAAAAGACTTCATCTGAAGGGCTGACGTGTACCTGAAGGACTACTTATGGACTTTTGAAACTTGAAGGACCAATGATGCAGAACTCATAAAGTTGAAAGACTATTTATGGATTTTTAAAACTTGAAGGACCAATCGTGCACAACTGATAAAGTTGAAGGACCAATGGTGGATTTTAGCCATGTTATGAATAGAAGAAAAAGACCAGGCACTTAGATTTGGAGGGAATTTTTTTTGTTCCTTTGGAGCCAAATTTTTGTAATGAATAAGTCCACCAAATCTCCATACGTATTGGTATGTGAACACTGTGTTTTGTATCTGAAAATTAATTTAATGTTAAAGTATGAAAGACCCCTTTTTTAATGAGTGGCATATGAATGGTGGGTCATGGGATGGAGGGCATTAGAGTAATTTTCACTGACCCCTCCACACTTTCTTGGTTTTTGGTCAAAAAAGAATGTCGACAAAGAAAGTGGGATAGAGGAGTAAAACGTAAATCTATACCAAAAGAAAATTTTCTATATTTTATTTCTAAATAGAAGTATTAATAATTTGAATTGTCAAAACTTAGCATTGTAAAATGGCATTCTTTACATAGTAATATTTTTTTAATAGTATATATTGACACCTTTGACATTATAAATTTTATTTTGGCTTAAAAAGATTGAAATCTTATTTGAGTATATTAAGCATCATAGTTAGGTATTTCTAATATTCGCTCAAGTTGTCTTTTTGCGGTCAAATCGGATGAAGTCTAATGATTTATTAAATAAATACGGAGTTTTATTTTACCCTCTAGTACAAAATTATTTAATTAGATTTATATTACAAAAATATTCGAGAAAAATTGAAAACCAATTCATCATTACTAATATGTTAATTTACTCTTGTACGAAACACGTAGTACTAAACCATGTGTGTTATATATACCTTAATGCATTGATAACATCTAGTACAAATTACCATTTGCAAAAAAAACTATTTGTCAATTCATAAAAAATGTGAGATTATCCACAACTCATATAAAAATCTATTAACAATTACAAAGTAGATTTTGACGAATATTATGACGATACATTTGTAGAATAAGAATGCACAAAAATATTGGTGAGCCCATTTTAATTTAGTTTCATTGCTTTTTTGAAAACAAATTTGTCTTTAATGCTCAAAATAATAAAGTCTCATTTCGCATTAATATGTTTTTGTCTTTAAATGGCCACATAGTATCACATACTCAAAATACCAATCAGTATAGATAATAAAGATACATCACGGATTGATACACACAACTACACAAGTACGGAGTAGAATAGCAAATAATTCAAGTGCTTCACACCTTTTCTTTATGAGAAACAATGCTTCCAAAAGAAAACATACAAACATGCATTTTGCCCCAATTGCAAAATAACGAAAACTCTACACAATATACAAAATAAAAAGGAAACACTCTAACAAAGAACATCGGGAAGTACGTCACGCAACTAAAGAACGCGACACTAACAAACATCTAAACAAACTAAAAATTCAAGCCACGCCGAAATGTTTCATATAGACTGCGTTGCAATCACAGAAAGGGCGCCAGGCTCGCGTCCGTGAACCCTAAAACGATATATACACGTGTAAGGGTTCCCATGGTTTGATGTGAAGTCGAGCCTTACCGTGTCAACAACACCAGCACTGCCTGACTCTGACACATCAAAAGTCTGGGCATTGCTCCTTTCCAGGTCGTAAGTAAATTCTGATAACAGAAACATCTTCTCCTTCTCCATAACAGAGCCATCTTTCTCTCCTTGCAGCCAGCCAGACACCCTGCAGTCCTTGGGAGCACTTGATCTATCATACGCGACACTCTGGTGAAATACAAATGTTTAGCATAAGAGACGCGATGGAACATATGATAGCATATGGCAAAACAAAACCTTCTTGATCAAAGGCATAGGTGACTGTTGAAAAATTGAGAAGAACAGAAAGGCCAAAATCTTCGTTGTGGTGAACGTTTTTGCCAAAAGGACTTAAAATATGATGATACTTTCGGGTTTGAAAGAATACTTTCAAAAAGCTGAATATTGAAACCTGAAATACATTAAGTGCTAACTTCTCATTAAAAGATCCTTGCTTTTCATTTGTTTATTTACTTTTCATTATCATGCGAATTCATTGAAAACATGAGCTATTAATCTGGCCAGTTTTGGTTTTCTAAAGGATCTGATAAAATCATACGTAGTACATTACACTAAAACGAGCGATATAACTGTTAGTAGAACGCTCAAGTAGAATAACTATGTTACAGTTAGTAAAAAGTTCTTTAGCCCATATCAAGAGTGACCTGTTTCCAAGATTGTCAAAATCACAGATAAATTACAAATGAAAAGTGTTCTGCCAATGGCCTTGTTACCTAGTGGCATGAGAGGTTCCATTTAACTTTAGGCCATTAGTCTGCTCCTCTAAGTTGAATGAACTTTTTTAACTAGGTGGTCCAATTTTTTATACGGTAAGTCGAGGTAAAATTGGCTTGTAGGATTCAACGAAATATAAAGATGGTTTAAGAAGATGCAGATAAAACACAAGAAAGCATTACTTAAATTTTTTAAAATGACAAATATTAGAATTAACATAATGCATCATGTATTATGCAAGGCCATTTGGGTCATCATTGTACAAAACAAACTCTTAATTCCAAATTGAAGTCTGCACATGAAATAAAGAATAGACAAAATAAAAAGTACAAATTCAAATCATGTGTCACTTGGGCATAAAAAATATCACACATAATGTCCATTAAAAATAAAGCCAAATAAGTAATGAATAGTCATCCTTTCATCTTTAAAACTTTCCAAAACAGTTATGAAGAGGTAGTGTCAAAATTAAAAGGCTTCAATATATGGAAGAGCATGAGACAATCCATGCTTGAGGGGTTTGATTGACAATGCACAGTACAACTTAAAACTAAACAAATCCATCCACAAGAGAATAGGCAAAACACCAAACCTAGGTCTAATGGTTATTTACCAACAAGAACGCAGGCATTCGGCAGACCAATTAGTTCAACTTGCAAGACCATGGATTCAAGTTTTTTAACAGAAGTATATAAGTATATTACTACATACGGAGTATTATATACGGAGTATAATAAAACCAAGCCACCCAATCCAAGATACTGACATCAAAAAGGAAATTTATATTCTCACTGCCCCAAAAGGAAACGAGGAGACTTTTTTGGGATGGAGGGAGTAAAATTCAAGGAATAAATATGGCACCAATATACACAACGGCATAAAATAGAACATGGCAGCTTCTCTCCTGAACGACAAGTATACAGAAATATGAGCAGAAAGATGACGATCCCTCGACTATGTTCATTGCTATCAATCAGTTTATAGTCATTTCATGTATAAAGCATCTTTACAAACCAATGCCAATACTCAAGAACTAAAACCGTGAAAACTATATAGGAAAGCATGTTTTGGGCAGTATATAGTATATACATTCATCTAGAAATTTGTCAACACTGTTTCTGAAGACATCATCAAACCATCAAAATTTCAAAAACAAAAAATATCTCATCATTTAAAGACAGTATTTAGCACCACAAGAGCATGAAAAGCACATTGTACCCTCTAAAACTAAGAAGCAACCAACTACACTAATAAAAATCCAAAACAAAGGGATGGTTATGATCTAGTTGTATTTAGTTGACATGTACTACTCAGGATGTTTAATCGTGTTTCATAGCACATCATGCCTATAAATAAACTTACTTTGGTGCATAAAGAGAAAAGGCATAAGTGTGTGCGGCCTGTGTGCACGTGAACTAAGTGTTGGGTCAAATATAATCAACAAAAATGCACATAATATTTTGCTTGCTTTCTTGTCATGACTCATGACACTAAAAAAAGCATACCGATATTGAAACAGGCATGTGTATAAAGACATCACCTTTGCAACATGCTCCAAAGTAACAGCCTCTGGAATGATAGCCGTACGCAGCTTGATCTGCACATACCCAGTGCTCCCTTTCAAGGCGAAACACTGACCTGGTTCTCCAAAGCTTGGTTTTAACATTTTATCAGCATTGGTATGAACACCATTTTCTGCTGATAGTAAAAACCAATTAGTTCCCCTACCCACTGTATATGGTTCTGAATGCTGGACAACCCTGCCTCCACCGCTTGAAACTGCATAATCTGCCCTGCCAAGCCCATCTGCAGCATGCTTCTCAATTTCCTTCTCAATTGTCTCTCTTGCGAACCGTCTTACCTCATCCAAACTTGCCTCCCTAAGATCAGCGCCCATTGACTTCTTTAGTTCATCATAAATACTCAGAAACTCTTCCTTGGACAACCACTCCACTGCCTTCAAATCATCCAACGACTTCTCAAGTACTTCACTCTTGGCTTCCAATTTCCTCATCTGGTTCTCTAAAACGACACCTTGATCATCAATTTTCTTATCCATTTCCTTCTTCAAACCCCCAATCTCAGTCTCAATCTTCCTGTCCACAACTTCAACTTGCACCTGAATCATTTTGGCCGTTTTTTTCAAAAGTGATTCCACATCGGCAATTCTACCCTCGAATTCCACCAGTCCTGGTTGGGGCCCCACCACATTTTCATCAGACTTCAGAGCCAGTCTCCGAATCAATTGAACCAGCCCCACAAGAAGAAGAAGAAGCACAAAATTCTTCCCAAAAACACTCAAAACCCGAAGCCACATAGGCTTAGCAGGCTTCGGAAGAACCTTACTACTTCGCCTTTGAACAGTGGTCGAATTCCCCACCGCTTTCTTGGCTTGCACGAAATCCTTTGGAGATCTATCCACAACTGCCTCCCCACGAAGAGAGTGGTGACTCAAATCCCTAAAAATCCCCGCGGATGCCAGTTTCTCATCTCCGCCGGGTCCCGGATTTGCCGTGACGGGAGAAACACAAACATCATTGGCCACAATCTCAATGCTCGTAGTCTTCCTTTCCGTAGAGACAACCGGCCTCCGACGCGCAGTCGGGTTCGCCGCTGTAATCGACACCGTCGAAGTCGACATAGGGACCACCAAGTACTGGTACGAAAGAAATTCAAAACCCTAACCTACTAGAGAAAACGAAGAGGGAAAGAACACAAAGAACGAGGATGAAACACAAGAAATCTGTAGAGAGACAGAGAGAGATCTGAAAGAAGGATGAAGAAGAAGATGGATTATAGAATCGGAGGGGCGTTCGTGCGGTTATCTGTGGGTAGAAATTAGATTTGAATTGAAGAGAGATGAAATTTGAAAATGGTGCTTAAAGACGCCTCGTTTGATGTATTGGATCTGGATGAGCCCTGTGGGGCCTGTACCGGTTTGGCCCAACATTTAGATTTTTTTTCCTTTGTAAATATCAACATATGCCCATCGAGAGTCATTGAAAATTGTGGATTATTTTAGACATATTTTCTCATAAAATGAGAAAATCTTATAAATCATATAGAGTACTTCTTATTTTTATTTTTAGAGAGTTTTTGAAATGAGATGTTAGACTTATCCAAATTGTTCTTGGATGTATTGATAAAATTAGGATGTGATTAGTGGATTAATAGTGAACGTGATAGATACTGACATAGCGTAAAAATTAGTAGAGGTGCAACTGACTTTTTTATAAATAATGAAAAGATTTTTGAAGCATATAAGATGTTTAAGCATAAATGTTATGTGCGACTGTGTGGTATATTTTAGCATGCCTTTTGCATGTAGATGTAATCGCTTCAAGCCATTTACGTGAAATTTTAATTTAAAAATAAAAATTAGATCGTAATAATGCTTGGACTCGTGACCTCATGGTTCATAAACATTTAATATTATGTCAAATAACACCTCAACCAAAAGTCAATTAAATTCTACTTTGGATAATTATTATTGTTTTTATTATGTAAATCTTTATAAAACCTCTCACTTTCCCATTGTATATTTCATTATTGTATTGTATTTTTATTTGATATGCATATAGAGACTTATTATTTTAAATAACAATATTATATACGAGTATAAAATTCAAAACTATGACTATTTAATTAGTTGCTCCATATTAAATTCTAAAAACATATAAAATTTCATTGTCATAGACTCGAATAGGAAGAATCCTAATATTTGTATTATCATAATTATATTCCTACATTATTTAGAATTCTCTATGTTGCACTATAAATACTCTTGAGATTTCATTATTCAATAAAACAAATATTTTATCAAATTGTATCATGATATTAGAGGTAAGGCTTCAAACCATATTCTTCTTCTTTGATCGTGCTTAGCATCCGGTCTCCCCTTTTTTCCGGCAACCGTCAACCACCCGGTACTCTGTCTTCCGCGATGGTGGACCGTTTGACGCTCATGGCGTCAACATTAGATCCTCTTGCTTCCATGTCTTCAAGAGTTAAGCTTTGACTCTATAATCTCCTTAATCTTGTTCCTGAAAAAGTCACAAATTCAAACTACCTCGCATGGTCTCTTAATGTCAGAACTTCGACACTCATGGCGTCAATAATAATAATAATAATAATAATAATAATAATAATAATAATAATAATAATAATAATAATTTTCATCATCATCATCATAATTATCACGTTATCTTAATGAGTAAAAAAAGTATTGTTATTTTTCATACATAAAAAATTACTTTTACAAAATAATATCAATAATGTAAAGTTAGCATAAATATCAAGATATTAAATTTTAAAAATTTTAAAAATAATTATAATATAAACTTAGCATAAATATTAAAATGCCCTCTCCCATTCTATTTGATGGAGCTATTAAGATGTTCATTTAATTTGGTTTGTCTTTTAAATATGGTCATTTTTTCTCCATCATCCAAGAACTGTCCCATTTTGACCTGTAGTTGCAGCAGCCGCTTAGCTTTATTTTATGAAAGCATTTAAAGAATAAATAAAACATTATCCATTGTAAAAAAATTGTAGAGCCTCTAAAATTGTAAGTTGAATTTTATACCTTTATTGATAGAATTTTACTTTATTTTGCAGGATTATATGATTGATTTTGTAGAAATTGTGGATGGTAGCCTAATGTGGAGATGAAAATGAAATGGTCAATTGCCAACAAGATGAAGACTCTTAAAGTAGAAAAGATATAGTCCTAAAATTACTTTGTTTTTACTATTATTTTGATTTTATTATTGAATTTAATTATTAGACAATCTATGCTTTATAATTTGATTGATAGATAAGTTATGCGTTATACTTGAATAAACATTCTTGATGGGTTAATTTCAATAATAATATGACAGATCTGAATTATTGTTTAATTTCAATAATAATATATCTCGCTTCATTTTTAGAGTATATGATGATTTAATTTCATTTCATGCTATTTTTAGAGTATATGGTGGTTTATGGCTACTCTTTTAATATATTTCTTCCGTCCCAAAAAGATTTACACCTTTCAAAAAAACGGCGTCTCACAATTTCCTATCCATTTCTATCAAAAAACCACTTTTACACTTTACTTTTTCAAATCCTACTCATCACATTATACCGTTTTCCTTATAATCTACACATCACACCTTACTTTTACACATCAAATCAAAATTATTTTTGGAAAGTCAATACAAAATTATCCATCCCTTAATTTCCACTTTAGTCAAAATGTGTAAATCTTTTTGGGACGGAGGAAGTATATGTTACATTTACGTAGTACGGAGAATATATTAATTCTCAAAGTTTCTATTTCTAAAAAATTTCAAACTTAGGTACATAAGCATTTCATTTTTTAAAAACAATAATACCTAGCTAGAAAGAGTAATTTTAAGATATTTTTCTTATTAATTGAACATAGTGACCAAATTAATATTTTTTTTGTGACTTTGATGCGTTTAATTTTACAAATTGATCTCTATTTTTAAAATGAAATCAAATGTTTGGAAAAAAGAGGTACCAATTATGATATTGACGAATAGATATTGACCTAACATCTGGATTATGTAATGGGATAAGATTAATCGTTGAAGAGCTGCGAAAAATATTATCAGTGCAATTGTGAATTAAAAAAATTGAGTTGGGAAAAAGATTTACATCCAAAGATAGAATTTGATACCATCTGGAGAAGAAAATTTTCGATCGTCATATATGTGGCTATGATTATTAACAAAAGTCAAGTTCAAACATTATCATTTGTGAGATTATTTTTAACAAATTAGTGTTTACACATGGTCAACTTTATATTTCTATTTCATGAGTAAACACAAAGACACAACTAATAGTCCAAAAATAATAATTCGAGATGATAATGAAAATCCTTGCAACCATAACAAAAATTTTGTATACCATGGATAAAAGTAATTTTAGAAAATTTAGTACTAAAACAAACTTTGATGACTCTACGTTCAATTCCTCAAATGATATTTATTCTTCTTTGGCATTTTTTGTATATACTATTACAAAACATGCGAGAGATATATTTTCTTTATTCCAGTGAAAAAATTGCATTGAAAAATATTTTATAAATTGACAAAAAATTTATTCGACTCCGTGCGTGGCAAAGGTTAAACAGTAGTATTTAACACAGCCAAGTACACACATAGTTGAAATGTTGAAATATAGCATCCGCTCGATGTCTTCAATGAGTTTGGTACAAGTGCTCCTTTTTTTAATTTGCTAGATTATCTTGTCTATTTTTCATATTATGTTTTCGGGGGAAAAAGGGGGACAAAATGTAAAAAAATTTGTTTATAGAAATTAGAAAAATGAAAAAAAATTGAAATAAATAAAAATGAGAAAAAATTGAGTAATAAAGGTAAAAGTGAGGGGTCTTATTAAACCTGGCAAAACTGACCCGGACCCGATAACCCGAACCGAATAACCCGGAACCGAACCCGAATTGACCCGAAAACTGAAGAACCGAAATAGAACCGAACACCCGAAATGATCCGAACCGAACCCGAACCCGAACCAAATGTATTCAGACCCGATTCAGACTCGAACCCGATTAAACCCGAACCGATTAAACCCAAACCCGGTTAAACCCGAACCCGATTAAACCCGAACCGATTAAACCCGAACCCGGTTAAACCCGAACCCGATTAAACCCGAACCCGATTAAACTCGGAACCGATTAGACCCGAAACCGATTAGACCCGAAATTGATCAAATTCATTAATATTTCATTTATCAAATGAATTTGGAGAAAAAGAATTACCTATATATTTTTACATATGTTGATGTGTTTCTAAAAAAACATATTTAAATTATGGGTGCAAACCATGTAACTACTTTCATGTACAAATCTTTTATTTTATACTCTATATTTTATAACCTAAGTTAAAATATTTTTGTATTTTTATAGAAAGTATATAAAAATTATAGTTACATTATAATACATATTTTATGTAAAGAATTATGTTACCAAAGTTGTTTTTGTTTTTTTAATATGCCAATTAACACACTATAAAAAATATAAGTGTTTATTTTTTATGTACGTCCGTCTTAAATAATACGGAGTAAAATAACTACGAAGTATGTCATAAATTAACTAAATTTATTATGTGGTATTATTCATTTATTAGTGATGGGTATTAACCCATGGATGCCACCCGGTTGGTTCACCCAACCGGGTTATTTGACCGGTTGGATGGGAAGGCTGACGCCAATAGCTAAAGATCTATTTTTAGAAGCACGCCTGGTTGACCGGTCGGTCGGCTGACCGGCTGGATAATCAGAGACGTGCTTGACGTGCTTAGGATTATTATAAATACCCTAAAAACCTCATTTGTGAGGTATGCTTTAATTAATCCACACGGCTTGTACTTTGTAATAGCTCCTATTATCAATAATAACAAACCGAGTTACAGGTGTTTCCACCTACAACCCTTCCGATTACTCATACTTAGCATTTGCGTGGTAATTTACATTATCAATTAGTATGTGTTTACATTATACTTGAACTAATATAAATTTAAACCGATATAAACTCAAATCAATACAAACCCGACCTAATACAAACCCGAACCGATACAAACCCGAACCGATACAAACCCGAACTGATACAGACCCGAACCGATATAAACCCGAACCGAAACCGAACCGAAACCGAAAACCAATCAAACCGAAATAAACCCGGAACCGAACTGAACCGACCCGAACCGATTATAACATATATCCGAAAGAGACCCAAACCGAAAAGACCCGACCCGGAACCGAACCGATTGACCCAATTGCCAGGTCTCTTATATAAAGTTAGATTAATAAAACATTCTATATAACTATTTTATTTTTGATATAGTTTAAATTATTAATGTTTTACTATTTTATCATGTATATTAATATAAAAAAATTGTCTTATACAAATTAAAAGTCGTAAAAATAGTAAGATGAAAAAATAATTTATAAACTATAGTTATGAACATAATAATTGTAATAATAATAATAATACTCACATTAAAAATATATCATTTTTAGGGTAATTAATTGGGGAGTAGAACGAGTTTGAAGAAAATGAGAATAGTTGGAAGAAACTAGAAGAACGGGAAGAAACTGGAAAAATTTTTAAGAAGCTGGAAGTTAGTTTAAATCCTAAAAGAACAGGCTCTAATCTTAATTCAAGGATAGTTTTTATTTATTATAGATATTTTTTATAAGTTTTTTATGTCTTCGTCAATAAGATTTTGTTTTATAAATTTTACATGCGGATCACATTTTTTATTTAGCCTTTGATTAAAACATATGAGGTACAAGTAAGTGTACAACGATACGACATTGATGCATGCTAGGGCGGGGTGAGCAATCTGAGCAAAAATATTGATCCAACATTGTTTTGAAGCAGACCGATATTGAACCGAACCGAAAAAACGGAATATTAAATGACTCTAGTAATTTTTATTCCAAAGCATATTGAACCGTTTTCAAAATGGTACCCAATGGGTTGAAATATTGAACCATTACCACTAAAATGTTGTTAGTGAGTAAATTATTACTCCATTAACTATACATTTGTTCATTTGTTTTCTTTTAGTAAATTTAAATAATATTTATTTGCTGTGAATCTAACATAATTAAATTTATATTTTTATAGTACTTAATTATTTTGGAGTACAAATCAAATTATAAATTTACTTCTTGAAATATCAAAAAACAATTATGTTTGTCAAAAAACTGTAACCAAACAATAGTGCATAAAATGCACAATTAGTGTTCAGTTAAAATTACTCATTACTTTTTTCTTGAAAAATCAAATAAATAAAAATAGTGCACCAACTTTATTTAACTGCTCCGATTGTTTTTTTTTTTAAAAATATTTTCAAAGCGGAATAATCAAAACCATATCAATTGTTTAAATAGTGATGATATAGTATATATGAAATAGGGGCATACTAGGGGTACACCAAAATAATTTATCCGGTCATTTGTCCACCATGCAAACACAGACAAATACAGACATTTAGTGTTTATAAATCAAATCAAAAATATTAAATGTTCGTGTTTGTTTGTGTACAAATAGAGTACTCCTTTTTGGTGTACCCCTAGATTTATTAGGTGAAATATCACTAGATTACGTTTTGCAAAATGCTATATTGACAATTGTGGTTATGACATGAAAGTAGAAACTTTGGTCACATTTGATAACAATGTTAGATTTTACTGTTAGTGTTTTGAAAAAATCGTTGAACGATAGATTTTTGCATTAGTATTTTGTAACATTATTTAGTGGTATAGTTTATGATGAAAGTTAATCCTTTTTAACTAGAGACACAATATTTTGAGACGTAGATGACATTCTTAAGTTTATCAACACAATTGAAATTTCAATGCAAAGAGACCAACAGAGCATTTAATTAGTTTAGTATTTTTTGTATGCATGTGGATCGTACCTTATAAAGATAAAAACTTCAGTATATTTTATTTTGTTTTTCGCTTCTCTATCTTTGTAAAAGATAGCTCAACATGTTCGATCAAGAGGATATACTCTTTTAATTGCAACCAAACTTTCACCGAACCACCCATATTTTTTGTGTATGGAGTAGATCAACTAGACCATATAAGGAATCTTTTCATGGGTTAGGAGACCCAATTGGGTCTGGGCCTGAAGGCACCAGTCTTTTTATGCCTTCGTCGTTCACCCACTCTGAAACCTCTGTAACGATTTTTGATGGGTCGGGAGACCCAATTGGATCTGGGCCTGAAGGCACCAGTCTTTTCATGCCTTCCTCGTCCACCCACTGTGAAATCTCTTTTTCAATTTTTGATGGGTCGGGAGACCTGATTGGGTTTGGGCCTGATGGCACTAGTCTTTTCATGCCTCTCTTGTGCACCCACTGTGAAATCTCTGTTTCAATTTTTGATGGGTCAGGAGACCCGATTGGGTTTGGGCCCGAAGGCACAAGTCTTTTCATGCCTCCCTCGTGCACCCACTGTGAAATCTCCATATTCATTCCTAATGGGTCAGGAGACCCAATTGGGTCTGGGCCTGAAGGCACCAGTCTTTTCATGCCTCCCTCGTGCGCCCATTGTGAAATCTCCATATCGTTTCCTAATGGGTCAGGAGACCCAATTGGGTCTGGGCCTGAAGGCACAAGTCTCTTCATGCTTCCTTCCTTCACCCACTGTCCCGTATTGAACGAGGCTTGTAGATTGGAGAGACCAGACAAAATCTTAGATGAAATAGGTGGCTCAATTGGATCCGGACCTTTAGGTACCAGCCTTTTCACATCTCCCTCCATTAGCAATTCAGGGTAGTGAATGAGGTGGCATAAATTACCTTTCATTGACCTTTGAGACTGATATTTATTTGTGGATTCTGATGAAACTATTAAAAAAATGAGTGAGAATATGAAGATATGAAATTCATATCGTAAGTTTTTGTTTGAGACCCAAGAAGTAGAGGTTTTCATGGTGGTGTGTTTTGGGAAATGCAATTGCAACTCTACGAATGAACAATTAGAGCAATCTCCTCTTATATAGATGCATACAACTCGTAACGCATATTCATAAATATTTTTGATTGATGATTTGTAATTGGGAGAAGGTGAGTAAATGATTAAGATTTTTGAACGATCGCAATAAATCCCATCATATGCCATGCGGAGTAATTTGTTCATTGATTTGGAGAAATTAGTATAACGGAGAATCAATCATAAGATCATTACTATTCATTAGATTGAAACGTTTGTGGCACTCAAAATATAATGTGAAAAGGATTAGTCTTGTTTAAGTATAAGTGTAACGGTTAGTCCTATTTTAGTAGTGAGGATTATACGGAGTAACTAGGATCGAAAAGATAGCAAATTAAATTAAACCACTCAAATATAATTAATGCATAATATTTATTTCAAAATAAAAGTTTTATGTTTTTATTACTAAAACTAGTATCACACTCATGCGTTGCACGAGTCATTTTATGTTATTATTTAATTTAATTATTTATTCTAATTGACTCATTACCATTTTAAGTGAACAATTACCATTTTTTGCAATACCAAATGGACGGGATTAATAAAAGTAAGTTTACAATAAAGGTAAGTAGGTTAATAATTAATTACCAATTTAAATTACTCACCTTTTTAATCATTTTCAATTTAAATTAATGACATTTGGAAAGTTTTCCATAAATGGGAATGAGTCAACACCGTGTAACATTAATGACTCGTGCAAAAGAATTATTATTCCTTTAAATTACTTACCATTTTAATTGTTTCTCATAATTAGGTTGGCCATTTTAACATTATTTTTTGACGTCACGTTATTATTTAATTTAATTATCTAAATTACTCACCTTTTTAATCATTTCCATAAATGGGAATGAGTCAAAACCGTGTAACATTAATGACCCGTGCAAAAAAATTATTATTACTTTAAATTATTACCATAGATGGTTTGGAAAGTTTACATGTAATTTTTATTTAATTATTACTTTAAATTATTACCGTATTATTAAATTATTACTTTAAATTATTACCGTATTATTACTTTAAATTATTACTTTAAATTATTCCACACGTAATTTAATTATTACTTTAAATTATTACACGTAATTTTAATTTAATTATTTAAATTACTCACCTTTTTAATCATTTCCAATTTAAATTAATTACGTGTGGAAAGTTTTCCATAAATGGGAATGAATCAAAATCGTGTAACATTAATGACCCGTGCAAAAGAATTATTATTACTTTAAATTACTTACCATTTTAATTGAGTCATTACCATATGGAATTAACGATTACCATTTTTATTGGAACATCAAATGAGCGGGAAAACCAAATTGAGAATCCATGGCTTTTTAAATAAAGTATGAATTGATAAGAGCTCACAATCTGACAGTGTATAATGGCATCCAATTATATTTTTTGATACTATATATTGGTATTATTGATATTGTACTCCTATTTCATTAATAAAAAATAAAAATCTTATTTTAGTATTTTTTTCATGTTTTACTTCTAATTTAGTCCTTCAAGATAGATACGGATTGGGACAAAAAACGGGACTGAAGTAGTCATTGGGATTGGTCAATTCTTGGACCCATTGTCTCATTTGGTCCTTATATTTATGAAAGACTAGACCGGTCTCGGATATGATAGTCTTTTCTGAAAGACAGGACTTAGACCGGACTATGACGAGAGATATAATGTACTTGAAATATAATTTTTATACATTAATATTTATTTTTTAAAATTAATTAATTATATATATATATATACGTCTATCATATCAATATAGAGCATAGTACTTTAATTTCTTTTATGAATTTACAAATAAGACTTTACATTTTTTTGTGAATTTACAAATAAATGAACAAAATAAAAATATCACACATTTATAAAACAATAACACATACACATTAATTTTTTTTGTTGATTATATCTAACTTTCACCTTACAACAACAACATTACCCCAATGTATCGAAGGCTCATGCCCATTGCAATGTAAGGCGAGTTGGATGTACGCACTCTGACTTTTATATTTAAAATATAAAGTGACTGTTGCATAATTATTATAAATCAATATAAAACATAAATTTAAAAAATTAAATATTCAAAATTAAGATTTTTATTTTTTACAATTGTTTTTTTGAAGAACAACATTTTTTAAAATTTTACATATTCAAGACTACCCTGTCCAAAAAAGGATCTATTTTTTATGAAAACTGGAGTAGTCTATAGTGATTTTTTTTTAAAAAGACTGGACCGATCTCGTTCTAAATAGTACCGATCTTTTCAATGAATCAATCTGGCCTAATTAGTCTGGTCCTTTTGCTCATGTCTATATTTAAGTAGCTTAGGAGAACTTCCAAAATAAGAGTAAATGATTATGAAACTTCCTAAATAAGTTTAAATTTATAAGTAATGTATATCTATATCTATAGTTCTATACTATATTTGAAACCAAGGGAATTTTGCCCTGCGTTTTCCCGCCCATTCATGTTGATTATAGAAATGGTAACTTGTCTAATTATTATGGGGTTTTCACTAATTATAATAATTATAATGATACACTATATGAATCACGGTACTCGGTACAAGAATAATACTCCCTCCGTTCTCAAAAACACTTCCTCTTTCATTTTTTCTACTTCCAACAAAACACTTCCCCTTTTTATTAAAAAACAACTTTTACCCTTACTTTTTCATACCCTACCTATCACATCATACTTTTTTTCTAATAATCTATCCATCACATCTTACTTTTACCTATCACATCAGGGGCAAAATTGGAAATCAACTATAATTTAACACTTCCTTATTTTTGCCCCCAAATCAAATGGGAATGATTTTTCCAAACGGAGGGAGTAATAATAGAATACCATGTAATAATATTATCGTCATAAATCATGTATTGCCATGTAACAAGAATAAAAATAATATATCCGTTTAATAGTATTGTCATGTGATTATTCTAAGCAAACAAGCTTTCAATTTAATTATGTTTCCATTTAGAGATCCGATACCAATCTTTTTATGAAGGCAATTAAATTTATAAGAATAATACTAGAATCACAAACATATAGTTCACAAACTTCACAAACCTACCTTTTGTGGCTTTTAAATTAAAATATCTTTTATTATTTAAGTCCATCTTATTTCAAGGAAAGTGTTAAAAAAGTAAATTTGTGATTTTTGTGAACTGTTTTGTTATGAATCCAGCATTACTCAATTTATAAATCTACGCATTTGTGGAAAGCACAATTAAAAAAATTAAAAAATCAGAAATAGAAAAAGATGGTTAGTGTGACGTTTTACCCTTTCTATTATACGGAGTAAATAACTATACGGAATTTTTTAAAAAATGGTAAGGGGTACGGAATAATCTTTCAATTTTAAAATTGTGAGTGGCGCGTTTTACTCTTTCAATATTAAAACACTAAATGGAATTTTTTAAAAATGGTAGGTGGGATGTTTTACTCTTTCGGTTTTAAATCACTATACGAAGTTTTTAAAAAATTGTAAATGGCACGGAATAATCTTTCAATTTTAAAATGGTAAGTGGCACGTTTTACTCTTTCAATATTAAAACACTAAACGTAATTTTAAAATAATGAAAAGTGGCACGTTTTACTCTTTTAATTATAAATAACTGTACGAAATTTCTAAAAAATGGTAAGTCACACGGAATAATCTTTCAATTTTATATAATGGTATGTGGCACATTTTACTCTTTGGTTTGAGCGAGTACCGTGTTTTCAACAGTGCTTTAATAATTAAAAAGGTAATTTCAACCCTGTTTTCGTACTTAATTACTAGTATTATTCTTATTTATTATTCAAATCGGAAAGTAAACCTATTTACTCGTAGTAATTAGTATTCTTATTTAATGGAAAGAATGTTTTCATATTTAATTAGTATTCTTATCTATACGGAGTACAAAAATAAAACAAATCTGATCTAAAAAATACTCCGTATATGACTAGTGTTTTTTCCCGCCTAAGGGGTCATGCAATATTAATCAACCGCAGTGGATTTATTAGAAATGCAGGAGTTATTAATGCCGTCGTTGTTAATTGGGAGCAGACAATTAGATGATTAATCTCAGTTAGGGGTGTTCGAAAATATCTGATCCAAAATATCCGTTTATGATCCGGGCTGATCCGATACGAAAAATGGATATCCGATCTGATATTTGAGCTTTCAGATATTTCAGATCGGATATCCGAGAAAAATCGAATTGGATATGGATTCAAATTTCAGTGTTTTTCTGATAAACGAATATCCGATTTTTTGGCTATATGTTTAATGGAATTTTATGGATATATATTATTGCTATATGTTTAATGCAATTTTATATTGATTTTGGAACTTGAAGTTGGTATCATTTTTATTAGGTCATTAGCTAGTGGTGGAATTTTACTTTTAGTAAATTTATATTGTGGTTTGATTTTTCTATTTACACTTTTTTTGTAAATTTTGGTTAAAAAGTTAACTTTTTGGAGAATTCAGTGATCCGATCTAAAAATTTGGATATTCAAATTTTTGGATATCCAAATATTTTCAAGTTGGATATAGAATGAGTTTTACATGATTTGAAATTTTCGGATATCCGAATTTTTATGATCGAATCGGATCGAATCGATTGAACACCTACGCAAATATTACTAAAATATAATGACTTTCCTTAAATAGCATCACATGTGTTTTTCCCAATATAGCACTTTTAGTCATTATCTATTAGTCATTGTTCAGTAAATGTTTGTCATCACTCGTCATTAATCCTCATTATGGATATTATTAAGTGCTATTTAAAAAAAAGTTTAAGTGCTACTCCGTATTTAAAGAAATGACTTAAGTTTTAGTGTTATTCCGTGCAAATATTTCCAATCCTAAATTCTCATTATCTCACTTCTATATTTGATAGTCCTATCGTCATTTATCCTCTCGTTAATTTTTGTTTGTTTACGTGATTTTATTAAGTATTCCGTATTTGATAAAATAAAATATTCTTTTCATCTCTTGTTTTGTAAAATTTTTGAAGTAGTTTGTTAATATGTAAATTTATATCTTATTGATATACCAATTTATAAATAAAATGATTTCAAAAAGTAAAAAAATATCCGCAATTTGTAATCAAATCGGGGACGGAGGGAGTAAGTCACATACCCCATGTGTTATTTAATGCACACATTGGGAATGCTTCCCTAATCTCATTACACACTTTGCATTTTTATTTTTTTTATTTCTTCTCTCTCAATTTAAATCACATATTACTCCGTATTTCTTATTATGTTTGACTAAAAAAAATTCAATTATATTTATTTAAAAATTGTTATGGAATACGTAGTAGTTAACAAATAAAATTTATATATTTAAAAAAATACTAAAATTCTACAAAATAAAAGGTGACACAATTATATTATTTTTTCAATTATGTTGCGAAAATAGGTAAAGAACGTGATCAAAGTTTGATAATTTGAATAGGAAATAGAAAAGTTAAATTGGGACGGAGAGAGTATAAGAAGACATTATTACTAGTTCTTTAAATTAGGAATGGAAAATGTTTGAAATTATATTTTAGTCGCAGATTGGTGACAAAGAATGGAGTTTACACCTGGTACTTGCAAAGGTCTTATGTTGAGCATACTTGTTATCTAGCGTAGTTGTTAGAAAATAATGAGCGGTAATTTTTAAAATGAAAATTAGATAATGGAGTGAAGAATATCAAATTTCTTCATATATGCCTTTCTTTCTTGGTGTTATCTACTTACCTCCCACATTTTCCCAACAAATGTGATAGTGTAAAATGAAAGCCCTGTCTTCATTTTAGTTAAAAGAAAAGTTGTAGACCTCATATTTTATATGAACTGATAAATGACTTTTTCTTTTCATAAATATCTTAAATTTATATGGTATTAATGCACTAAATTTCATAAAATAAGTCTAAGGACAATTATGCCCGTTTGTGTATTTTCTCTCGTTTGTGTATGGTTTTCTAGTCATTATGGAAGAGACTTAGAGACTTCCTCCCACTTTTCTCTTCCAACCAAGGGAAAAATGTGCAGAGAATTGTGTTTTCTGCCATCTCTTCAACCCAACAAATCATATATACACCTTAAATGTGACCGGCGAGTATTTGTTCAGTTTTTACGTTTTAACAAGACATAATTTTATTATTCTGAACGAGACAAAATAATAGGTCTTTGTCTTTCTCATAATAAATTAAATTATATAAACTATTTTCTTCAAAATAATGATTAATTTTAAAGTAACATACATAATAAAATTATAGTTTTATAATTAAATAAAATAATATTTTCTTTGAAAATTTATATGTTTTAAACTTTCTTTATTGAAAAATATATACTCCCTCCGTCCCCCATAGATCTTCTCAATAGCCCTTTTTTCTTTGTCTACAATAGATCTTCTCATTTCATTTTTTAACAATTAAAATATCATAACTACCCCCACTTACTTTATTTATTACACCTCATCCACCTCATTTAATACACTCCACCATATTTCATTAAGGGTATTATGGTAAACTTTCACCTTTTTTCAACTCTCCTTAAAAACCATCAAAAGTCAAAATGAGAACATCTTAGGGGGACGGAGGGAGTAATATATATTAAAAAATTAAAAATATTGGGCGCCTGAAAAATGGGTCTAGGCCGGTAGGACATATTGTCCCACCCTTGGGGCGGTCCTGTTTTTTGTTGTAAAAAATGATGAACTACTAATTAAATATAATTGATATTAGATATTAGTACACACATAATTTTATTATATTTGTTTCATATTATAATTTTAAAATATTGTTTTATCTAAGCAATATGTTTTATTTATCATAAATTCGTGACCCTCTCAAATAGAAGGTTAAAAGTTTTAATCTGAACGGGACAGTAACCTTACAATTGGCCCAACCTATGTTTAGGCCTAACCTACGCAATTATGTTTAGGCCCGTTAAGCCCATGTTAGAAAGGCTACGAAGACTCAGACGGGAGGCACGCCCAATGGCTCATTCTATAATTCATTCAACTGTAATTGGGCCGGATAATACAGTGGGCGTATTTCGGATCAAACCCAACTGCAACTTTTCTTTCTTCTTCTTCTAAAATCACTTCACCTCGAAATATTCCATTGATTTTCCACTCAACTTCGGCTCTGGCCTCCTTCCTTCCTTCCCGTTAGGCGATTCTGCGTTCTTCAGCGGCCACAGGTATATCGTCTCCGGCACTTCATCTTCAGTCTTTCCCTGCTTCCCTTTTTTCATCCGATCAAATATTCTCTCGAACACAAGTTTTTGTTTATCTTTAATGGATTCTCAGATCTATGGTCGGAATCTCAAATCTGAATATCTACCATACCAGAACCATATTATGAATATCTCTATGAAATATGGTGTAATTTTCAAATTTTTGATTTCAGTGTAATTTTATTTATAACGGAGTGGTTCGGATGGGGTTCTGAGTATTAGGAGTGTGTACTGAATTAAAATGTATTTAATTCGATTTTAGATATTGCTTATTGCATTGACAAAGCTGCATCTTTTGTTTGTTTTTTTAAATTATTGCTTAGGTAAAACTAAATTTCATCCCGAGATGTTGTGCTGGTGTGAAGAAGTAACACCATTAGTTCTTCAATTTTAGGGTGAAAGCTAGAGCTTTTTTTAAAATAATTAACCCCTCCGTTTTTTTGGGTGGGGAGATATATTTCACATAAGTTTGATTTTTTTATTATTTGGAACTATAAAATGGGTATTTTAACTAAAAATTTCAGGTGTATATATGTTATTGAAACAACACAATGCTAAAAACTAAAGAAAACTATAAAACTTCGATAGGTACTTTAGAAATAGAGGTTTCTTTACCGCAGAGTCTACTTTCAGCTTGGTTAATATCTTCTTCAGTCAGTTTTGGTGGGAGAATTGCAAAGCAAACTGCATTTATATTAATACAATGTACAGATTTTTGGCACAAAGTTAATAATAAAGATGCAAAAATTTCACATGTTTTGTTTTCAATAGATTTAAGTCTTGCTAAAATGTTCCCTCAATAACTTCTTTAGTCGGTACTTGGTTGATCAGTTGCTATAGCTCTGAAGATCTTGGTGGCCTGGAATATAAGTCAATCTCAATGGGGAGCAAAAACAATAAACCACTGCCTCCTTTCATGCGACACCCTCCTCTACGACCAAACACAGTGCACCCTGATCCATATGGTCCTTCAATTCGACCCCCACTTGGTGGCTTCCCTCCTTTTGAGATGCTTCATCGTCCAGAAATATTGGAGCAGAAGATTACCACACAACATGCCGAGATGCAAAAACTTGTTACAGAAAACCTTAGGCTTGCTGCTACACACGAAACCTTGCGGCAAGAGCTTGCTGCTGCAAAACATGAGCTGCAACTATTGCACACTCACATAGGGGCTATGAAAGCAGAGAAGGAAAACCAGACAATGGGGCTCAAGGATAAAATAGCCAGGATAGAGGCCGAACTCAAAGCAGCTGATCCTCTCAAAGTGGAATTGCAAAAGGCACGAGCTGAAGCTCAGAGTCTTGTTGCTGAAAGGCAAGAGCTTATTTTGAAAGCACAGAAGATGAATCAAGATCTTCAGAGGACTCATGCTAGCACACAACAGATTCCTATTCTACTATCTGAGCTTGAAGCATTAAGACAGGAGCTGCAGCATTGCAGGTATTTATCTTTTTCCTGGATATCTTAAAATGTAAACATTAATACCATAAGGGGCGAGGCTCAACTTTTGGACGAGGTGCCAAGCAAGGGATTATCCACCTTATTCTGTTCTTCCATAACATTTTTATTTGCCCCATAAATTATGAACTTCAGTCTATTCTTTTATATTATAAAGTCAATACTCGTATATAAAGCCTATCTAGCCATCCAATTATTAAACATATAATTAGGACAGTATCCCAACAAAAATATGCATTAGCTTTTGATGATGATAACAACAACGATGGTAATATTGATAATAAAAGTTGCATGGCAGAGACAAACGGGAGTTATCTTATTCCTTAGAAATTTAGATGAAAGTGTTCTTTTCTGTTCTGATTTTTTCATTCTTATTTGTCTTGTCTTCTCCTCTGTCTTCTTTCTTCTTTCTCTGTCTTTTTTTTGAGTAGTTAATGTTGGAAGTCTATCATGAGTAGTTACTTTTGTGGCCTTGTTTGTTCATATATTTAATCTGATAGTATTAAAATTCTATGTTTTTTAATACTTGAAAGTGCTCTACTGTAAACAAGTGCGCACCTCACTTGAGTAGTTCAAGTGCTTTTGGTGCTTTGCTTCTTAGGCAACATAAGACTTCTTGTGCCTTTACTGCAGCTGTTGCATTTGACTACCTTGGAAATAAGGTTCTTGAATGCTATGGAGATTTTTGAATGTATATGTCTTATACGAGGTTGATGGTTAATGTATTCATGTAATCATTTTTAGTTTGGCATGACAAGGCCAAATTTTCCCTCTTTTCTTATGGCTTTGACCTTTTTTCTAACAGAAGGAAGCCCCTTCTCTTTTAAGGAATAAGCTTGACATTGTATTATTCCCATTACATTGTACACCCTGAATGAATTTCAAGGATTTTTAAGTATTCAGTTAATTCGCATTTTAAAAATGAATTGTTAGTTCTGGCCCTTCCAAATCGAACATAACGATGTTTGATGAAGCATAAGCTCGCTGTATTCAGCTTGCTTATATTGGGGGAAGTATTTGAGGTAAAATAATGTGGAAGTAGCTGCGTGCATTAGTGCCTTTGTAAATAGCTGGCATTCATAGCCCATTTTTTCATTGCTGGACATTGTATCACTAATTAACATATTATTATCTTTAAAAAAATCACCATATGTTAAGTTATTATTAACAGTGGACAGCCAATGCCTGATATCTTCCAATTTGATCAATGCAGAGCTACTTATGAGTATGACAGGAAATATTACCACGATCACCTTGAGTCCCTTAAGGTGATGGAAAAGGAATACACGGCCATGGCAAATGAAGTGGAAAAGCTTCGGACAGAATTAAACAACACTACTAATTTAGAAAGAACTGGTATTTTATACATACATCATACATGTACATTCATAAGACAGCTGTATACATTATATACAACATGTGCACTATTTTTGCGACGAAAATCACAAGTAGTACATTCCTAGGCATATACTCTCTGTCCCACTAAAGTGCCTTTCTTTGCTTAAAGCGCAACTGTTTATTGTTGCTCAACTCAATCAAGGTACAAGCTTTTACAAGTTATGAATATTCACTTCAAGCTGTAAAGCTTATTTCTGAAAATGTATGGAGTCATTGAAACCTTTTCTTACTTTGCTTTATGAGAATTTTACTCAAAAATGAAAGTCAACTTTTAAACTGTAATTTAATTCTAGAACCTTAATTTTTTTTGATAAAAGAAGTTCTTGAAACATGATTTTTTTGGGACGGAGTAATATATACTCGTTCGTGTAGTTACAGTTCTGTAAATTGCATGTGGTAGCTTTTCCATTTATGAATCAACTAAGTTTGGGTTATTATACAAATGCAGGTGTGGCGTATGGTAACTCTACGGTTCATAATGAAAGTGATGCTACAAACAATTATGCTGTTACACAAAATGTATATGGAGATGCTTATGGCATTGCTCAGGTGATTTTAACTCTTCTTCTATACTTTGTGTTGCTTCCTTTTTATCAAGCCATTTTATTGGGCGATTCCCTAAGTGAGGATTTTATTTTTATCAAGCCATTTTATTGGCTGATTGCCAAAGTGAGGATTTTTGTATTTTTATTGTTTATTTGTAAAAAAATGTGCTTTTTATACTGTGAACTCCTAACGAGCTCGTGAATTTTGTTATTTTCTGAGATGGCATGTTGAAACGACCAAGTAAACAAGGAGGGAATTACCTATTTAATAACCCAAGTCTTTAAAATGATTTACGTAGTAGTTAGTAATTAGTGTTGATAACTGTTGATAAGTATTTAAAATGATATACGTAGTAGTTAGTAATTACCTATTTAATAACCTAATTGCGTAATTTTACTCTATGTTTTGTCATTCTCCATGCATGTAGTAGTTTCTTTACAGTTGTTCATTGTTCCTTGGCTGTGTCTCCCTTTAGCATTGGCTTTAACGTTTCACTTCAACGTTTTGGAAATGCTCTTCAAAAGTACTCCATAGTGTTTCCAAAGTTAATATGTATCATTAACAATTATCCGAAATACTAATTCTAATCACCTACGACGTTCCAAAAACAAACTCTATGATTCCATGTCTTAAAATAGTCCAATCTTTCTGTGAATTTGGCCGTGAAGTCAATGTGGATGTTGTTGACCGACCACTTTTCTAAAGCAGGGACGAGGCCCACCTCCCACCATGGGAAATGCCAGTGGAGTCGCGGCTCCTGCTAGCAATTCTCCAAACTTTGGAGCCCGTGCTGGGCCACCTAATTCTTCAAAACAAGCTCACGACCCATCAAAAATGCCCAACTACGACCCGCAAAGAGGAAGGCCTGGGCCCGGGTACGATCTACAGAGGGGGGCTACTGGAGCTACATATGATGCACAGAGAGGTGGGCCAGGGTATCCTGGATATGATGCGTATAGGTCACTCGGTTCGGGCTCGGGCTATGAATATTCGGGTGGAACCAATTATGAAGCCGCTGGCCATGAGGCAATTGCCGGGGTTGGGACTCAAGGGCAAATTGGGCATTCAAGAAATATGGTGTACGGGTCAGCAGCACCACCGTCTGGCAATACTGCAACAGGGTACGATGGAGCACTGCGAGGGGCGCATAGATGAGCGAATCGCCTGAAACATCAACAGTTCTGCCTTTGGAACAGCTTTTTAATCAACTTCTCAAGCCTCATTTGTACTCTTCCAATATGGTTTTCAGTTTAATGAGTAACACTAGAGCTTTTTGAGCCATTGTTTTATATGTTCTCTCATAACTCTTTTTAAGTGGGAAAACAACTGAAGCCTGTTGATAGAGCTATGTAGGAGTATCATTTGCCTGTGTTGTGAACACATTGCTGTCATCATGTAAGCTCTGCTAGTCTGCTATTGTTAATGTTCTCACTAGAGAAACCCTATTACTCAAAGAAGGAAAAAGTAGAGGCTTGGCTCAGTAACTATTTCTTATCAAAGATCTTGTAGTATGCTCTCTTTGTCCTGTTAAAGACTGGGGGCATGCTAGGGGTATACCAAAATGAGGAATCACATTTGTACATCAGGCAAACACAGACACTTAGTGTATGTGGATCACAGATACTAAGTGTCTGTGTTTGTCTGGTGTACAAATGTGATATTCCATTTTGGTGTACCCCTAGGTTTATTTTAAAAACTGAAAAATATTTGGTTAGAATTTGTTTGGCAAGAATTATATTGTGAATGATGTAGTCTCTCCGCCCTAATTTAAATTGCTTGTTATTTATGAGGTTTGAATGAAATTATATTTAATGCATTTTAATTGAAAAAGGGTGTGGAATTAAAAAGCATTCATATATTAAAAAATTTAGGTTTATAAAATTAGAAATGACATGATTATATTATTTCATCAAATGAATAATGAAAATAGATAAAGAATATGGTTAAATTTTGATTATGTAGATAGTAAATACTCCGTAAGAGATTTAAATTGAGATGGATGGATATTTTTTTCTTTAAAATGAAATGAGTGAAGTGTGAAGTTTATTTTGAAATAATTAAATAAAAAGTGCAAAATACTTTATGAAAGAACCATGAGTTCTTTTCTCTTCTTCCACATCACTCCCCTCCTCGATCATGCTCTTTTTTTCTCCCGTTTTGCTACCCTGTGAAAAAAACTAGTTATTCACCTCTGGTTATATTACTCCATATTTATACAGTATATAAATAAATTTTATTCACCTCTGGTTATCATAAAAAATGTTGTTAAATTTATGCCAATTTATGTTTTCGAGGATGTAAATTTCCCATAACTTTCGTTAGCCGGTATAATGTATTCCGTTGCAAAATTTTGTTCCAATATTCTTCTTTCAAAGACAAATGTGGTTGAGTTTCTGCCTATTTTCAAACATAAATAATTAATTAAATAAATAAAATGAACCATAAAACTTAAAAGCTATTAAAATGTGAGCCATCTCAAAATATATACTCTACATGGGGAAGATAGAGTACGTATACTCTCACCCCCTAAAAATCTTTACATTTGCTTTTTTCATGGTCACTAATGCGATACTTTGATCATTATTAATATCTATCATTTTACACAAATAAATGTTATACTCTCACTTCGTCCCGAGTTAAATTGACTGTTTCGATTTACGATGTTTGACCCAAACTATTTTGATGATAATTTATTTGAGAATTAGTGTGAAATTAAAAGATAAAAATTACGAGTACTTATTTAAAATTAATATCAAAAGTTTTACGAAATAAAAGGTGACATGACTATATTACTTTATCAAATGGACAAAGAGAGTACAGTATTACTAAATAGAGCATATTATATGAAACAAAAAATTCAAGAGAATTCAAAACGGTAAAAAAAATTCCGTATAAATTTTATGGGATATGATAATAATAATAATAGAATAATAACATCAAGAAGATGATTGAGAAACCAATTAACACAAATCATATACTACCTCCGTCCCACTCTTTTTGTCCAGTTTTGACTTTTGGAACTGTTCATCTAAGCTCTTTGACTCATCAAATTCTCTCAATGTGTAAGTCTAAAAATAGTCATGTGTGATCTTGTTTGATTTGTCTTAACATATAGATTATTAATATATAATTTTTATAATTTTTTAATATATAAATTACAAGATAAAATGGATTAAAGAAATGCATTGGATGATGTGCAAAAATGAAAGTGGACAAAAAGAGTGGGACGGAGGGAGTAATATTTTCATAAACTTAATTATAGCTAGGCTGGTTGTGGACTTGGGGGTGAGATCATTTGAGTGGCGTAATTACTTGGGGCTATATATATGTTGTTGGACTCTGATTTCATCTCATCAATTATTCTCATGCTTTGGCTCTTCTCTATCTTATTGTATGCACCAAAGAAGGCCAACTCCTTTCTCTTCAAACTCTTTCTTTTCTTCTTCTTCTTCTCCACAAGTTTACTCCTCGCCCTAGCTCGTTACCAATTTCCTCAACGCGCTTATCACCATTCTGTACGTATATGCGTATTATTCTCTGTTCTTGTCTCTCTGCAACTCAGTCATTACGTACACGGATGTCTCGCCGAGCCTAAAATTTTTATAGAGTTCGTACAATGAGAAATTAGTGTTTCTTGTCTTGTGTTTGATGGTTAATTAATATAATTACTAACATATATAGGGAGCATACCAAGATGATGCATGAGATGTAGAGCCAAATGTATGCATGTGTTTTTTTTATGGGTTTAATTGTTCAATGAATATAATTTGGCACATTAGTTTCATACCTATTTGATTATGAGAGCATTGATTAAGGTACATCCATCCCACCTTTTATGGGATCTTTATCTTTCATGTACACTTCGCACATATTTTGGTACGTACTTTGCGCACGTTGACGCACTCAAGTACTCAACCCCTTGCCACATTAATTAGCTTTCTCACTTTCTAAAATACATCAATTTTAAAAAAAGGAGATAATTAAATAATTGAAAATATTTTGTGATGGAAGAAGTATAATAATGGTGCATTGAATTTAGATATAGAATGGCAAATTTTCAATATGATGCATGTTTTTGGATAAATCTTTGAATTAGCATGGGGTATTTGTATACCAAGCTAATACATATACACACAAACACAAAATGTCTGTGCTGCACAGACATTTTGTGTCTGTGTGTGTCAGTGTTCGTCTGGTGTATAAGTGAGGTATCCCATGTTAGTGTATCCCTATCATTGCCTTAAATCTTTTGTAAACCAAAGATGTACGTCCATCAATGTTTTTGGTAGATTGGAGACGCCGTGCCGGAGCTTTGTTGAATATTGACTTGATTGGACCGATGAAGCGAACAGGATGGGACTGTTCGACCGATTTTGAAGAGGCCCTCGGTAATAAGGTTCATTCTTTTTTTCAAATACTCCCGGCGGGTGATTAGAGGGAAAATAAAAAAATTCTAACAAATTAAATAACGAAAAAGGTAGGGAAAAAATAATTTTACTTAAAAATTACTTCTCCTTGAAAATAACATTTTGTAAAAATATTCTCTCCCAACCAAAGAGACTCAAAAATAACTCTTGTTTGGATATACTCCGTAATAATTAAGAAGAAAAATACTCCTTCCCTTTATAACCCTTCTTTAATTTTTTCATTGTTTACCCTTTCTACAAAACACTTCCATTTTTGAGTAAAATGACTAGTAGCATATATACTCCATCAGTCTCTGAAAAAATTTCTGTTTTATTTTTCGCGCATTCCAAAAAATACTTCTATCAATCTAAAGTATCTAAAATACTCTAAAATAACTTCTACCCACAATAAAGGAGAAATTAAATATGGTGAATCATATCTTGGACATTATAGATATCTATAAAAGTGTATTTAAACCACAAGTTTAAATATAAATCACAAGTTTTTTAAACCACAAGTTTTTTTTATCATAAATATAAATCTCTTTTCATTTCAAAAAAAAGGAAAAAAAAAGAACAGAAGACTGATTCTCGCGGTGAAGGGTGGTAAAAGAGAGGATTGCGTACGTCCACAAATTAACATGCATGTAATGGACCATTTCATGCATGCATGCATATATATATATAAGTACCCTACCTGACCAATTAATTAGCACAGAATAATAAAGATTAATATTATAAGCAACAAATTATTAAAAGTAAAAAGTATTAATTATTATTAAAATATAGAATTGAAGATGGATAATTCACAGAAAGCAAGTTACCATGCAGGTGAGGCCAAGGGCCAAATGCAGGAGAAGAGCAGCCAGATGATCGACAAAGCTAAGGATACTGCTCAATCTGCAAAGCAATCTATGCAAGAGGTCATTAATTAATTAATTAATTAATCCGTAGTTTATTATTATTATTATTATTATTATCATCATCATTATTTTGATCAAAATAGTTATGTTCATTTCTTTTTATTTTAATTTATTAATATTAAAAGTATCATTTTTTCAGATTATCTATGTTCATTTCTCATTTATACGGTTTATTTGGGATCATAGTTGGGTTATTAGTTTTCTAAATCTATTATTTAGATATTCATTATTTTAATTAGTTGATACTTTTTAATTTATTTTTTTTGGACGTATAAATTTATACTCCGTAATTTAATAGTTAAAGTAATATAAAAGTAGTTATTGAAAATCAAGTCTAGCATTAATTTTAAAACACAAGTATTCCATAAAGAGCAATATAGGACACAACATGTACAGGTGAATTTTGCACAGAGCCAATCTTATTTTTTCACATTTTTGGAGCGGCCCTAGGCCGTTAATTCAATACTTATTAAGGAATCTAATACATATGAGTAATATAATTAATTATAATTGATTATTTAAATGCAGACTGGCCAGCAGATGGCTGCTAAAGCACAAGGAGCTGCAGATGGGATGAAGAATGCCATGGGAATGAACAAGTGAATTGATGAAGAGCTATATATATTTACTGATGGCATAGATTTTATTTTAATAATCAATCTTTACCCTTTTTTTGTCTTTAAATATTATTTCATTCTTTTTTTCCTAGAATATATAGTGCCATAGATCTCCTCAAGTTAGAATAAATTTCACTCTCATAAAATGGGTTGTGATTTTTTATTTATTGGATCACATCTCAAATAAAATTATTACTCATTCCAGAAATATTCTTAATTTTCTTATCATTGTCTCTCCGTATTTGTGTTTATTAACATATATATTCCAAGTTCAATAATCAGTCTGATCTTATGAAAAATTTGCTCCATATAAAACTTAAATAAAGTAAATACATTTCTTTGAGCATGACCAAATATTTTTTATTCTCTTTATGACACATAATTTCATATGACTTGTCACATTTGCCCTCAATAGCAACAAGTATTGGATAATGATTGATTATATGAATAACTCTACGAATGTGGTCATTCGCAACAAGTGTTGGATAGTGAGTGATTATTTCAATGACTATTCAAATTGTTTTTAATAATGTCATATTCTACTTGAATTGTGTAATATGTCATTTTTCTCAAGGCATAACATTTTAGGACTTTTCATTGTCAAATACTCTCTCCGTCCCAAAAAAGCTTTCTGGTTTTTTATTTTTAAAGAATCTAAGGGGGGTGTATTTCGGTGTTGAGTTTTTAAAAATGCCCTTAGATGTGGTGAGTAAAAGTAAAATGAGATGAATAGATTAATAGTAAAAAGTGTAATGTGATAGGTTGGTTAAAAATTAGTAAGGGTAAAAATGATTTTTTAATAAAAATGAGAAAGATTTTTTGAGACGGATGAAAAAAGAAAGAAGAAAGATTTTGTGGGACGGTGAGAGTATTGCAATTGTAGTAAATAAGACTGGTCATATTTAGGAAAAATGATACGTTTATGTTCCATTTACGTGAATTACTCTAGTTTTATTTAGTCATGCAATTCTTTTTTAAATTAATGCAGTTAAAAAATGCAATGAAAAACTATGAAATTAAAGTACGTCCATTTGTTAAACATTGGAGATAAGTGTGGAAATTTTGGTATGAATAGCCATTTAAGAGTCGGGCTCAACTTTATCCATAGGGTCTATAAAGAGTTTAGTTTTGATCGTTAATTGATGGGTGGATTTCTCCTACGTGAGATGAACATTTTGATACTCTCTATATTACTACCTCCGTCTCAGAGTATTTGTCTACTTTCATTTTTACACACCATCCAATACACTTCTTTAATCCATTTTATCTTGTAATTTGTATATTAAAAAATTATAGAAATTATATATTAATAATCTATATGTTAAGATAAATCAAACAAGATTACACATGATTATATTTAGGCTTACACATTGAGAGAATTTGATGAGTCAAAGTGCTTAGATGAACAGTTCCAAAAGTCAAAACTGGACGAATACTCCGGGACGGAGGGAGTATATGATAAAGTGATAAACGAGAGAAATTAATTTTCAAAGTTCATTTATTAAGTAGAAGAATTGATTTATTTAATAAGTCAATGTAGGAGATTAGGAGAACATAAAATGTACAACTCAACGAATTGAACTTTGTACTTCTCCGGAAGCGATGGCGGCAAGCGTGGTGGATTATATTGCTCTCTTGCCGAATTCCGATCCAATTTCTGAACCAGTTCCAGAACGGTTCAGTTCTTGCTATCCCATTGCAGGGGAAACCGTGCCATTTTGCTTGGAGTATAAGTTGGTTGAAGGGGATGGGGAGATCTGCTAATGCTTGCACATCCCCTTCATCTCTTAGACTTGGATTGATTGAGATTATTTTTAATTTATTTTTTATGAAAATTGATGTGGGATGTAAAAATAAAATTTATTTATTTTAAAAACTATATTGAAAATTATATACAACAAAAGGTAATATGACTATATTATTTTATTAAATAAACATAAAAAATTAGTAAAGAAAGTGGTTAAAATCCCCCCGGGTAACGAGGAAAATAAATCTTTAGGTCCGAGGAAAATAAATCTTTAGGTCTTTTGACCGAGCCCAATTTTCGACGAATGAGGCTGAGCAGGCCTATTGGGCTCAATTACTTGAGGCCCAGTTGATTTCCAGTTAACCTATGAAACGATGAGTTTCATAGGTTAGTCTCCGAAAATTGCAAAAAAAAAAAATAATAATAATAATAAACCTGCATACTCATCCGTTAAAGTTACTGATTTCGATTTTGGATTCCACTAGAAAGACGAACAATTGATAGAGGAGTAATGATTTCGATTTTGGGTTCAGAGTTTCAAACTCAGCGACGGGTTTACGAAGGAGTACGAGAGGAGGGAGGAAGCTTAATTGAGGAGAGAGAAGTGTGAATTTACAATTTTATCCATGTCTTAATGTCTTAACGGGAATGTTAACAGAGGAACATTTGCAGAAAACAATTTAATAATTGGGAACTAAATTATTAATATTTAATATGTGGAGACTAAATATTAAAAACGACCTATAACTGAAGATCTTTTATAGAATTTACTCTTTATTTTATGTTGACAAAAAAGAAAAAAGTAAATTTCATTAGGGGACATATGGAGTGCTAGTTAGGGTAATTGATGAGTTAATCCTTGGATTAACATCTTATTCAAACTCTTTTTTCAATTAATATGCTATTTTAAAACTAGAATTGAAATTCATTTGAATTCTAGAATTTCAATCCTAAAATTTAAATTCTTGTAATTTAAATTACAATGGAATGTATTGATTTGTAATCGATAGCTAATGGAAGAATAAGAACACTAATAAATACTCCGTACTAATTACATTTTTTTTCAGAAATATAATATATTTAAACGTAAATCTACTATTTTAATTACTGCAGAGTATATGTACAAGTATTACATTTGCTTTACTGTTTCTATTTATGGGCATGAAATTTTCATTTTCTGCAACTTTTTTTGGCTTGCCATGCCCATTATGCATGCAAACAGCTTATGATCAGTTTTAGTCCAAAGATAAATGACTATGGCCATTGGCCCAATCCAAACGCTACCATGTGTAACATGTTAGAGTATACTGGGCTAGTGGGCCTAGAACCACGAGCTTGAACTTTTGGTTGAATCACTTTTTGACATTAGAACTGTGCAGTGGATTGGTGTTTGCACAGGCCAATCAATACATGGAATTGATTTCTTTCTGAAGTTATCGAAAAAGGAAATCGATGATTGACAATAGAGACGAATCAGTAATATAATCTTTTTCATTCTGGTCCATCCAAGCTCTATTTTAGTTACAAATTGAGTGAAGTCAGGACAAGAGAAAGCTCCAGTATCTAATTATTCGTGTTCTCAAACTATTTCAAACTGCATAATGTTAATAAAATTTATGTACCAGAGATTACAAGCTCATAAACAGCCAATTCATGACTAACCCATTTGGTTTGTTTGACTCATGGATGAGCTTTGATGTTTAAATTGAAATTTTGATGAACACCAAGATATGTAGAGCGAAAATATAGATAACAAAAGCTGACCTGAGCAGAATTTGCTTCGGAATGCCCTCAGTTCGGCCAGCCTCCTGATGCATCATCGGCTTCTGACGAGGGTCAACAATGTAATCTGACATGAGTCCTTTGTCAAAGCTGCTTCTTCCATACCTGCTCCTTGCACTTATCATATCTGAGTTGCTGCTTACAGACCTCTTCTGAAGGCCATTCAATCTCTCTAACTTCATCTCTTGTATATGAATCTCATTGACTATGCCTTCTGCTTGGGCCTATAAGCAGGAAAAGAAAATTGAACTGTGAAGTAACACATTTACCTGTTTGGCAGCAGAGATGGGTAAACTGATCATTAAGATTACCTATGAAAGAAGAGATTTACCTGTTTGAAAGCAAGCTGTTCAATCAAGCTGTGAAGCTGTTTGTCCAGTATTTTCTCACGCTGAGCTGAAAAATACTAGGGAAAAGATTAGGCAAGAAAACATAGAGGATAATTAGAAGGATTTAAAATGTGGCGAGGTGAAGAGCTAAAGGATAGGCTAAAACTCAAATTTATTTATTATGGATATTCGTAGATACTCTATTTATTTAAATATATTACTCCATCCATCCCTAATTTAGTGCCCGGTTTGACTGGGCACACAGTTAAAGAAGCACTGATAAGTGTAAAAAACGTGATTGGAATTTTGGGCCAGATGTGAAGTTCAAATAAGTAAGGTTTAATGAGAGATTATATAACGAGTAAGAAATTAAAATATATTTAAAATTTTAAAAAGAAAAAAAAGTTCATATTGTGTACTTATGCATTTTCAGTTGTAAAACTAAAATGAACACAATTATCCGTAGCATTTATATGATCCAAAGATAACTTGAAACTTCCTTTTTATCACTCGACAAATATTATTCAAATAAAGAGGAGATGATAAGTCATGTTTGTGCTGAAGTACCTGCAGAAGGTTGTTTCAATGCATTATCCTGAACTTGTGCCCATTCTATCTCAAGGTCTTGAATGTGTTTTTCCATTGATGCCTAGCAATCAAGATAAGCTTATCAAACTAAATGAAATGAACAATTGATAGTGATACTCATAAGGTGGATGCAAATAAGTTTCTTACCAGTTCCTTTTTCTTGAGCTCTAATTTCTCCAATGTCATGGAACTAGAAGATTCTGTACCATCTCCTGCAGTAGAGTTTGTTACAGTTTCATTTGTTTCTATGGAATGGCTCTCCAATGCAGCTTGCACACTCTGTAATTCCAATTTCAAGTTTTCTTCTGCCAAATCCATTTCCTTTAGAGCAGTGTAGAAGAGTGCATGTCATTTTGCATTGAAAAAAATATACCAAAAGTATAAAGTGTGGAGTACAATTCACACAGTCAGATGGCTGTAAAATAATACTCGTAATGATATAGACCTTGGGGGAGGACAGTAGTAATCAGAGCTTTGGACCATCAGGGTATGTTTGGGAGGGGTACTTAGGAAGGGAAGGGAGGGAATGACACATTTTTAATTTTTAAAATTAAGAGAATTATATATTGTTTATGGTCATAAATATATTATTAGGGCATACTAGTAGAGTTTAAGGTAGTTATCATATTACATTTTCTACTTTGAAAAATAAAGAATGAAAATAATAGCCATTCCCTCCCTTATCCCTTCAACTGCTCTAGTGTGGTCGGTGATATGTGTTGGTTAACTACAACAACAACAAACACAGTAGAATCCCACAAGCGGCACAAAGTAGGGAGGCAGGGAGGCAGGGAGGATGTATGTACGCAAACCTTACCCCACTCGAAAGTAGAGACGCATGTAAATCATAAATGGTTAATCAAATAAATCTTTTAGGAGTCAATGAACTAAAATTTTTAATTAAAAGAAAGACATAAATGTGACTACCCACTAATTATTAGGAAAGGCTTGAAGTGATTACATGTAATTAGCCATGGTTTGCATAAAATTTCCTACGGAGTATTTGCTTTCCATCTTTAGCTATAGGTTACCTTTCTGTCCTAATTTCCTTCTATAGCTTCTTCTATAAATCCCATTGTAAATCAATGAATTGGAATGAGCTTTACTTCATAAAGTTTATCACTAATGAAATTCCTTAACACTATGTTTGGTTCAAGAAATTTGAAAGGGAAAAGAAAATAAAATAAAATGGAAAATAATTTTTCTTGTTTGGTTAGAGAGGAAAACAAAAGTGGAACGGAAAGAAAATGAAAAGACAAAATGTACTAAGAGGATAGAAAACCATATTCCTCCCATTTTAGCTAGGAAAATGAGAGAACCATTTTTTTGGTTTCCTTCCAAATTCCTTAAACCATAGTGTAAGACAAATTATATCTACATACAATTTCCAGGATGCAACGTTCATATACCGCCCTTTCCCTCTTCATCAAATCTTTTCAGAATGAAACTTGTCTCTAACCTTTAACTTAATTTGAAGTTTATCAGCTTCCCGCTGCTTCTCTTCAATTTTGTTTCTACAATTCGATATGGCCTTCTCATATTCAGCATTTTCTTCCAGCAATGTAACTTCTCTTAGTTGTGACTGCCATAAGAACAAAAGCAACACTGAACTATAGAATCAGAAATAAAAGCAGTGATTTGTCTAAATATAAGGCAGCTACATATGAATTCATAAATATCCTCAATGTTAAATCAATCATTAGCCATTACAAGAGTGGATTATATAGCGAAAACACACACACACACATATAGATCGATAAAATGGATACGAGAAGAGGGCAAAACAAACAGAAAATAAGGTGAGTGAGCAACGAGATAGAAAACCTGTTCTTTGGTGGCGGAGTGGGAATTGAGCTGAAGAGCAAGGTCGGCGTAGGATGCGAGGGAGTGGGCATGGAGATCGGGAAGGCGTTGGGAGATGTCCGGCGGCGGAAGGCGGAGGCGTAGATCTTGGATCTCGCCGCTGAGAGAAGCGGCTTTGCGATTCAACTCTTGGACGTAGGCCTGCTGTTCGGCGGTCAAAATCAGAGGGATGAAATTCGGATCGTCGTC
>OOIL02004480.1:2685193-2711861 GCA_900332095.2 Cuscuta campestris | reverse complement strand
AGCTACGGGTATTTTATTTTATCATAATTAACCTGTAATATTGATTGAAAACTAAAAAATCATTTTGCATTTCATTTTACTCTCCCTATCCCAAAAAAATTCAATTTGGCTTTCATTAAATTTTAAAAATATATTAAAAAAATAAAAATAGTATAAATAAAAAGAAAAATTATCTCAAATAATATCACCTTTTCGAGCTTTTTAAAACTTAGCTCAAATTTTATCATTGACTAATAAGTTTATTTTTAAAATTTAGCTCAAATTTTACTAACAAATCATAGGAAAATAGAATTAGAATTTTCTAGAAAAATATTTTTTTCCCAAACAAGAAGATCCTAAATATTACAATTAAAAAAAGAGCATTAGAAAAATAGAAGAAAAACTCCTTAATTTTACTAATTTTTGTTTAACCTCGTGCATCATCCGTGTTTATATATATATATATATATATATATATATATATATATATATATATATATATATATATATATAGGGTCTGGTGAGAATGAAATCTTAGGAGAGAAATGAGAATGAATCTGTTGCTTTAGATTGTTAGATCCAAAGGTCAAGATTTCATCAAAATTAGATGCACCAAAATGGTTCGAAAATGCATCACGTCGAAATGCACCGTAAACCTTTGAAAATGCACTATCTCAAAATCTAAGCACAGGATGCAATCTGAGCCGCACGATGCATCAGATCTGACGGCTAGATTTTATTCTCATTTCTCTCCACAAGGTGCATTCTCACAGGAACCGGCCCCTATATATATATATATATATATATATATATATATATATATATATATATATATATATATATATATATATATATATATATATATATATATATATAGACACACACACACATGCACTAATATATTAAAAATATAATGATATTTTTTCATTGACTAATAAGTTTATTTTTAAAATTTAGCTCAAATTTTTATTATGTGTACATTGTACTTTTATTTGAGTTTCAATTTTTGTAGAAGAATTTAAAAATAGTAACACTCATTTGAAATATAACTTTGTTATCATCCGTTCGCTGTAGTTTGTGAGATATAAATTAAGTTTGATAAGCATTTTTGCATTTAATTTTTCATTTTTTGTGTTTTACATTTTTTTGTTTAAATATACTTTCGATTTATAAAGTTTAAATTATGTATGTATGTTTTCATCCCGGTTTATCCTGAAAGTTTGAAATCGATGACGAACTATCTTGAATCGAAATTTTGGTACGACGTAAAATTTGATACTGAACTGAAATATTTTGTACGACATCGGTTGAGGCTAAATATCGTATCATTCTCACCCCTATCTCTTACTCCCTCCGTCCCAAATTATTTGCAACGTTTGCTTTTTCAGCAGTCGCGGGAACTTTTGTTTATTTCTACGTTTTCATTGGTTATTTGATAAAATAAAATATTCTTGATACCTCTTATTTCGAAGAATTTTTCATTTAGTATTTTGATATGTAAATTTTATTTTTTATTTCTATACCAATATGTAAATAAAATGAATGGAAAAATTTGATATTTTACTTCGGGAATACAAGTGTGGCAGATATTTAAGAACGGAGGGAGTATTTTATTATTTTCATAGAGGGAGTTTGTTTAAATTTTAAGTCAATGTTAAAACCTAAAAGCACACCCTATGAAAAACAAGGAAAAGGATAAAATCACCATGAGGGTAAACTTGGTTGGTTTAATTCATCTTCATTTTTTCCCCTATAACTTTGCATTTTGTAGGAGGAATCTCTCTGTTGGTATGCTTGTTTTGTAGGGGAATCTCTGAGTTGAAAAATCGCATCGCTTCCAAAAAAAAAGTATGGAATAATGTATCGTAGGCTTTTTAACTTCAGCCATACACCACAAGTCATAAAGTTAAGGATTATGCTATGTGTACCCCAAGGCTTGTACCCCAATTTGTACCCCGCAGTTTTGCACCAACATTTTGTGTTGGTGTAAAACTAATTTTTGTTAAACGCACCAACATTTGTGTCCGTGTGAATTTTTATTAACGCACCAACACTTGTGTCGGTGTAAACCATCAAAATGTTTGTGCAAACCTGTGGTGTACAAATGGGGTATATTTTTTGGTGTAAGTGTAGCATGGTCCTAAAGTTAAAGGTTCTCTTATAGGTGCTCCATTTTCTTAGTCAAGAAAGATGAAATAAATAAAGGTCCTTTTTGTACATGAAATTAATAGAATTAGAATAGAATTGTGAGTTGAAATTATATTGAATGATTTGGACGGAATTAAATTTTCCAATTCCAATTCATTTTTGAAACTATCAATTCCAGATCCACATATTTTTGTGTTACCAAATAGCAGAATTTGAATTGTTGTCTCCAATTTCAATTCTATAGCTTGAACTTCGTGTACCAAACGGAGCCTGGCACTTCCAAGAGGTCTTTGAATTAGCTGTAATACACATTCGGAAGCTGCTTTCTTAATTTTTGGATACTTTTTTAACGATGTAGATTAATTATGGAAATATTAATTAAAATTAAATATTGTCATTACACAACTTTTTTAAAACGCTAAAAACTTTTGCCAAATGGACATGGAGTGAGAGAAGTTGAAGTTAAACCCAAAGTAACTCGTTTAATTAAATTAAAAATTACTCATAGGGTCCGTTTGATATACGGAATTGATGGAATTGGAATTGAATTGAAATTAAAATTTCATGGGATTCAATTTAGGGCTAGGTCGGGAAAACCGAAAACCGAACCGAAATCGATTGAAACGAGCTAGAAAAAAAACTGAAACCGAATGTAAAAAAACCAAACCGAACCGTTATTGTTTGTGTTAAATATATTCTATATTTAATGTAAATATATTATTTCCTATTATTGTCTCCTACCTTGTATAGGATTAGGAATATATTGTTTCCTATTATTGACTCATACCTTGTATAGGATTAGGAACTCTTATGTATATATAGACATGTACTCCCACATATTTGATCAATGAAATTAACCTTTCTACAGTTTGGTTCCGTTTTGGTTTTTACTTTGAAAAACCGAACCGAACCGAATAAACCGAACTTATTTATATGCTTCATTTTATTTATATGAGTATATGTGATATGTATAAAAATCATATAAACAAAAATGCAAATAAATTACTAGTCAATTAAAGTTTTTTTCTTAACTACTCCGTATTAATTAAACATTTTAACCATATTATAAACTTTACAAAATCTAAGAATATAAACACCAATAACTAATCCTAGTATAGAATTATATAACATTAAAAATTAAAATGAGTAGTTAACATATTTAAATAAAAAAACTTTGATGTTATAATGAAAATGAAAGTATTATATAAAAAATCCAAATTCTCTGCAATTGATTTTATATATGATATCTTTAAGATTATTTAGAATCTTCTAGATGTTTGTTAGGCACTTGACACATATCTTGTATATAAAATTGAACCAATGAGAACACTAACCTTCCGCTCGGCTTTTTTGTGTGTAAAAATCAAGCAAAAAACCAAACCCAAACTTATGTATCGTTATTGCTTCGTCGAGTTAGTATTTATACAATTTTTAATGCTTATAAATATTTACTTTTATAAACCGAAAAAACCGAAAGAAACCAAGATAAAAACCGCATAAAACCGAACCGAATAACCAACGGTTTACATATTTTTTATGCAAAACCGAACCGAACCGCCAACTTACCTTCCGTTTTGTCTTTGGTTTTGGGTAAAAACCGAATTGCCAAAACCGAACCTACCCCAAATTCAATTCCATAGAATTGAATTCATCAATTTTAATTCATTTTTTGCACTACCAATTTTAAATTCACATAATTTTTGTGCTACCAAAACCTCGGAATTGGAATTGAAGTCCTCAATTCAAATTCCATAATTCGAATTCCGTATACCAAACGGGACCATAACAAAATTGTTTTCACAACTAATCACTTTTCCGTGACTACAACAGTTTAATATTTAATCACATACAGTTATTTTTAACATTTTGAAAAGTTATCTAAGGGCAATATAATGTTTAGCTTTAAATTTTTCAAAGCTGACCACTACCATTAAAGAATTATCTAAAATATTAACGTTAATTTAAAAAATTAAAAAAACTTGTTCGAGACAAGCTCATATGAGCTTCGTCCAGAAGTATTTATCCAGTTTTAATTTTTCTTACCGTTAAAATTGATCAACACTAACCATTAATTAAATAAATTAAAATTTATATTAAATATTGATATAAGAACAATATTATTAGATCTGTTTTGTATAATATTTTCAAAAATATTATTATTATATATATAAGTAATCTATAATGTAATTTTTTTAAAGAGTAAATTCTCAAAATGGTCCTTTGTAATAAGGTATTTTCCTAATTCAGTCCTCAATAAGTTTAAATTACCTACATAGTTCTCTATAGTTGAGATTTATTCCCTAGATAATTCTTTGTAAATAATGTTACTTAAATAATCATTAATTGGAAAGTATGTTGGTATTTTATCATCTAAATTTAAAGTATATTCTCGATATGGTCATTTTTGTATAATTAAATGCAAAATTAAAAAATACATTGACTATAAACAATTCATGAATTATTAAAATTTTATAAAAAAATATTTTAAATTTTGAATCAAATACACATGCATGCATCTTTAATTAGAAAAAATGCCTTTAGGAAAGTACTTTATTATAAATGATCATTTTAAGAACTCATTCTAAATTTAGCGGATAAAAAACCAAAATACCCCCAATAAATTATAATTTGAGTAACATTATTTATGAAGGACTAGTTTGAGAATAAATCTCAATTATAGAGGACCACGTAGGTAATTAAAACTTATTGAGAACTGATTTGTCTCCTTCATTTCGATTCGTCTCCTTTCGTCAACCTCCAAACGACATATGTTTCTTTTCAAGAGATTTTTAAGGGATCGATATCTATTTTATGTCGGTTCTACATCATCGATTCGACAAAGATCATGACGATATAAATTAGCGAGTGCTACCGCGAAAATATTAGAACACTATTTTATTCACCAAAGGGAATTGAAGCTTGCTTTTTTTCCATTGCTTTGAGGAAGACCGGAAGGAGGGAGGAAGCTAAGGATACATTTTCTACTTTGCTTTGATTTGCTTTTGCCGAAGGGTGGATGTTTCCCTTGCTTTTTGGAAGACCCGAAGGGGGGAGGAAGTATACTTTTCTTCTTTGTTTGCGGAAGGGTGGATGAAAGATGCCTTTTATTTTTTTTTCTTTCAATTTCTTTCTTCAATTTTTCTAAAAAAAAAAGAAGAAAAAGAACGCTGGACATGCTACGGACGTGTATCAGATAGAGAAGACTTCGAGCGTCTTCGAAGTTAATAAATTGAGACGTGAAGCAGAAGAAAGATCACACACCGGCTCGAACCATGCATTCTCAAAGACGAGAAGGAAATGGCGAAATGAGAGAGGAGAAGAGAATTAGTTGTGATTTGTTTGTTTATTGATTGATTTTTCTAAGGATAATATCTCTATATATGATAAAGATAGAAACCCTAATTCTAGTCCCGGAAGAGCTTATAAGTAAAAAATAAAAAAAAATTTCGGAAGAACTTATAAGTTTGCTCACCTATATATAAAATAGAGACTAATTACATTAAATAATACTCCGTAATAATAATGCTAGAATAATAACTAATAAATATAAATATTTTTAAATAATTACCTACTCTACTATCTATAAGAGAACCCCACTTCTCCAACCTTCCAGATCTCCCATTATCGATTCGAATAGTGGATTAAAAGAAAATAAATTGACTAATAATTTCAATTTAATTTGACAAATAAAGATAAAATCGATCATTCTTTACCGTCATTCGCAATTTGCAAAAATAAAAATAGAAATTACGACATTCGCATATGTTTATAACCGATTGAGCAACGGTCACCAAGCAAAATTTTCAATGGTAGTGCCAGAAAATTCCCATAAAACCTTATCAGAGGCGGACCCCACGGACCTCCACGTAAGATCTTATATATATTAGGTACCTTGATATTTTAAGTATATAAATAAACAAAGCCTTTGAGTAGACAATTCCCTAAATGGTGCAGTGGCAGCGCGGCCTAACACCTAGAGCGGTGGCCCATGGATCGACTCCTATCTCCTTCATGTTCTTTTTATGCTACTCACTTTTATCCTCAGGTGCTCTAAAAAACATTTTTAATGTAAAATATTTTATTGTATTTTTTGAGGTAGAATTTTTTGTATTAATATGTATATCTTCATTAGACTTTTAGTTTAAAGAAATATTAAACAATTATTAAAATTCTTTCAATTTGACCATCAAACTACCCAAGCATGTGCTATTTAAATTTGGTTAGTTTAATTCTTCTATCAGTTGTTTCAAAGTACTCTAAAAAAACATTTTTATGTAAAATATTTTATTGTATTTTTTGAGGTAGTATTTTTTGTATTAATGCGTATATCTTCATTAGACTTTTAGTTTAAAGAAATATTAAACAATTATTAAAATTCTTTCAATTTGACCATCAAACTACCCAAATGCATGTGCTATTTAAATTTGTTTAGTTTAATTCTTCTATCAATGGTTACAAAATTTAGTAGAGTTGGAAAATCAAGTGAGAACCACCAATCTACTAAAACCTCTATCCTCATACTTTAGTACAGTAGTACACAAGAAATACAATGTTGATCTCATTCTCCATTGTTACAAAAAAACCTAAAAAACAAACTTCGAAGTTTTAATTTATTATGAATGTAAAACATTAAAATTTCAAACTTGTACTCTTTGCGGTTATTCACAAAATTGTGGGTATAGAATATATTGATGTACGTAAAGAGTTCACAATTTTTATTGGTCTTTCTACAAGTATTTTTTCCCTAAAAAATACCTAAACAAATCTATTTTTCATTTTATTTGTATTCTTTTTACAATTTACTTCCATTTTAAAAGTGTGACAAAGAAGGATTATAGATATGTCTAAATCTTTTGTTCTAATTGGAGGTTTTTGACAAAAAATCATCATTCTATCCAATTAATAAATTTTATGTTAAAAAAATGTCAGGTGTAGAAGTTATGACTCTAAAAAATCCATTAAAGAATCATATTTTGAATGTTCATTTAAATAGTAGATTTTTTAGTTTATTTTTTATAACGTGTGAATAATAACATAGTATATAAATGTATGTTTACAATTTAAGAAACGGGACCCCATAACATATTTTTACTTCAATAAGATTAAACGAAAAATTAAAAGTTAGCTTAATTAAATAAGGTTCCATTCATTTTTGTAGGGAGTAAATAATGTGAGATGTGGTCAATCCTATTTTTAGATGAGGGCATGCAGCCTAAAATATAATAATTTTTTGTTTTTAAAAAAATTATTACTTTAACACCAAAATTTAGTTGGGGGCATTTGCCCCCAATTGTTTGGGAGTAGATCCGCCCCTGTCCTTTGGTTTGGAAAATCAATATCAAAACCTCATATTCAATGAAAAATAAATAGAAAACTTTCAAAGGGGTTAAGTGAAAAAACCTTTTGAAACAATAGAAACTTATAAATACGTTTTTAAAATAAATAAGATATTCGTACTTATTTTCCACAGGTATATTCAACGTGTTTATAAAATCTATGCTCATTTTATAAATATTAGTATATTAATATCATAAAAGAAATGAATCTCTTGCACAAATAAAAGATTTACTTACCATGAAATTAGCAAAAGAACCACATTTCAAATATAAATGTTTGAAACAAGAAAAAACATTTCTTTTCCAAAACCCAAAGAACACTAATTTGGCAAATGTCACACTTCCAAAAACAAACAGACGTAGTGGAAGTAAATTCCCACAGAACGCGTGGCGTAAAATGATTGGCACGCCCTCGCTATATAAGGCACCCCCGTCATTCGAAGCTATTCGTCCTCATCTTCTGCCGGACTCGCCATTTCTGAGAAGCCAAACCCTGTCCAGAAACCCCTCCATCCATCCATCCCTTATTCCGTTTCTCGTCTCTTCCAAGTAATTTTCTAATTTTTCCTCTTTATTTTTACGAAATCTATTTACAATAACATAGTTTTTTGCGATGATGATGATCGACGATATGCCTTTGTTGTTGAATTTGAATATCAGTTTTGATTCCTCGAGCCTCGAGGTGTTTGAGAGAGGAGGCTTAGACAGAGATCAGGCGCTGTAATCATCGATTTAATCTGTATGTTGCCTTATTTTTGGTTCATTGATTCTTCATATATATATGGGCATGATTAGTTTTACGAAACTTAATTTCATCATCGTCTTTGTTTTACCCATCAATTTCTATATTTCGTGTTTGTATTGCGTAACAGATTGTCTCCATTTAAGTCATCTCAACTTTCATACTTCGTATCTGCTAGAATTCTGTAGATCGTTGGTTTAGTGATAATAGGATGAGAACTTAGGGTTAGATTCTGACATCGTTGAGTGCTTTTGTGTTCGTCTTCAATTCATTTTGCCAGTAGGACTTTTCTTCCCTCATCAATTGCATGAATTAAAACCAGTTTCGTGTTCATGTTGAGCAAAGATTTCCTTTTTTCAGCCTCTTCATGTTGACAAACAATTCCTTTAATCAGGATAATATATGCAAGAAAACTAGCAACACAAAAATGCCCAATGCTCTTTAAAGTAGTTCGGTGTTGCTAATTTTCTCTAATCTTGCCTATATTATGCTGAATAAGGGAATAATTTTTTCCCAACAATTTGAAGCTGGTTCAAGAATTTTCGGAGTTCATTTTCGATGATTCAAGCATTGCAAATTGGACCCTTATGTGTGTTAGATTTGTGGGAGTTCATTTTCAATGGTTCAAGAATTGGAAATTGGACCCTTGTCTTAGAATTGTTAATATTGGATCTAATCTATGTGTGATGATTCAAATATGCAGGTGTAATGATCTGATGGAGTCAAAAGGTGGGAAAAAGAAGTCTAGCAGTAGTCGGTCCTCGTTCTACGAAGCGCCTCTTGGTTACACAGTTGAAGACGTTCGACCAAACGGAGGAATCAAGAAATTCAGATCTGCTGCTTACTCCAACGTGAGTTTGTTTAAAAAATGTGTCTTTATGTTTCATGGAGTTACAAATCTTCCGTGTTTATTTTGTAGATCATACATATATCATCCTTATTTATGTCTCTTTGCTTATCTGCAGTGCGCCCGCAAGCCATCCTGAGATTTCCCGTGCTTCCTAATAATAACCACCAATAGTGGTGGACTTGTAGTGTAGTTATAATATACTATCTCATCTCTCGCTCTTTTCTTCTTCACCTCGTCCTCGTTGATCTCTCCTCTTTAGCATCACAACCCATTTCTTTAGAAACAGCAATTGGATATTAGTTAAGTCAAGATGGCTGTGACAGCATCTGCAATTGGATTTGAAGGCTATGAAAAGAGGCTTGAGATTTCATTTTATGAGTCTGGGGTGTTTGCTGACCCTGGAGGCCGTGGCTTGAGAGCTCTTTCCAGGGAGCATTTGGATGAAGTTCTTAAGCCTGCCCAGTGTACTATTGTCTCATCATTAGCAAATAACAAAGTCGATTCATATGTTCTTTCTGAATCTAGCCTCTTTGTTTACCCATACAAGATTATCATCAAAACATGTGGCACTACAAAGCTCTTGCTCTCTATTCCACCTATCCTTGCTTTGGCCAATGGGCTCGGCCTCGAAGTGAAATCTGTAAAATACTCTCGTGGGAGTTTCATCTTTCCCGAAGTTCAGCCATACCCACATCGTTGTTTCTCTGAAGAAGTGGCCATTCTTGATGGTTATTTTGGTAAACTTGGGTCGGGAAGCAAAGCATATGTGATGGGTGATTCTGGAACTAAAAAGAAATGGCATGTTTACTCTGCCTCTGCAGAATCTGCGGTGAACGAGCCATTACCTGTCTATACCCTGGAGATGTGCATGACTGGATTGGACAAGAAGAGCTCATCTGTGTTTTTCAAGACACAATCAAACTCTGCTGCCCAGATGACTGAATCTTCAGGAATCAGGAAGATTCTCCCTGGTTCAGATATATGCGACTTTGATTTCGACCCGTGTGGGTACTCTATGAATGCTGTCGAGGGAGGGGCAATTTCGACAATTCATGTCACTCCGGAGGATGGATTCAGCTATGCAAGTTTCGAAGCAATGGGCTACGATTTCAAAAGCGTCAACTTGGATGCCCTTATTGAGAGGGTGTTGGCCTGCTTCCAACCTGCTGAATTTTCTGTTGCCCTGCATAGTGATGCTCTTGGAGAGGAACTCAATTCTGTTTTCCACCTTAATGTGAATGGGTATGTCTGTGGTGAAACGAGCTTTGAAGTGCTTGGCAATGGAGGATCAATAATGTACTGTGGTTTGAATAGCGTCGGCTCTGGCAGATGCGGATCCCCAAGGTCAACACTTCTCTGTTGTTGGAGTGAAAACGAGGACGAGGAAGGAGAGAAGAAACCCTTCTAATAATAAAAAGTTCCTTTTAGTCTTTCTTTCTTATTACTATAAACGTATTGTGTTAAGTGTGGTTTTTATATTTGCCTTATGTGTTGTTTGTGTGTTTGTTCTATGTTGTGATGTAATAAAATGGAGTAAATGATTTACTCCAAACTCATGTTAAAAGTTATACATTATCGTTTGCTTGTGCCATTTTTCTTGTTTCAAGCATTTGCGTTGTTACTCAAATTATACATTATTTGTTTTCGTGTGTGCGTGTTACGGTTGGTGCAAATATACGGAGTATATTGTCATTAGGTCTAATAAAGAGGGTGAAGAGAGTGGGTTAGGTTTGATTAGGTCTGTCTATGGGGTAACTTGTTGCAATTGGTTCGGAGTACATGTGTTTGATGCTTGGCCAAATTGTTAAACTAATCTCCCATCCTAGAGTTGACAAATTGGTCGATCAGGTCGCATTTGTGTTCGGTCACTTCATATTCAAGTTATTTCAAATTTGGATTGAGAATTGTATGTTAATGACCTAATATCATCGTGTTCGGGTTAACTCAATAAGTTATGACTTTAGTTTTTTAAAATTTAAAATTAATATTAACACTTGCATTTTGAATTTTATTTTAAATTACGAAAAAAGTTTTAGGTATATAAATCAAAATTAAAAAATTTAAAAAATGCATAGTTTTTTAAAAAAGTAAAATAATTATGCAATATTATTAAAATTTTGTTTGAAAAATATAAATTTGTACACTAAAAATGAGTAGTAAAAAAATACACCATTATAACCTAATTTTTACAACATAATATTTTCTAGAAAAATATAATTTTGAAATTTTTTTTCATAAGCCGGTAGGTCATGTCAGATTCTGGTTTGGTCGAGTTTGACCCATTTTTAACGGGGCATTTCAGGTTCGGTCGGGTTTGACCCATTTTTAACGAGTCATTGGGTCAGTTAGCTTCGGGTTCAGCCAATCAAACCTTTGTTTAAAACCTAATTTTTCAGATCAGATTTCGGATAAAAAATAAATCTGATCATTTTTTGCCAGATCTATTCAAACTCACTTCTTTTAGGCTGTATTCTCTTCATTTGATTGGTTCATATATAATATTTTCATACTTGATTGTAGTATAGTTAATAGTTACGGAGTATTATTGATCTGATCATTTTTTTAATATGATTTTAATACGAATCAGTAATAAGTAGAAAAAATAGATCGAAGAAAACGAAGAGTTAATATAGTATGTGTTTATAATACGGTTAACAATGTGATACTTTTACTATTTATAAGTGGCCAAGTGAATGTCATAAAAAATTTATATATCATAGATTCATAACTACTCGTATTTCTTTAAAAAATTCTAATTAATTATATTAAATTAACAATACATTTAAACACAAATTTTGAAAAACATTGTGGTAAGAATTTATAAAGTTTGACTATGAAAATTCAAATGTAAAGATTTGTCCGGAAGAAAGGACTAATTGTACTGTGCATTTCACTATTTTCCTTGAGTTTTACATTTTAGAAGCCGAGTATATACTTCGGACAAATCAAAAATTAACTACTTTTTAAAATTTAAAATTATGACATCCAGTCAGTTAATAATAATAATAATAATAATTAAAAAAATATTCCTACAACGTATTTAATTATTTTGTAGTTCCTTATTTTTCTTGAGTTTGGAAAATCTCTGAAAACCCTAGTCTTAAATATTAAAACAAAATCTTCCTTCATAGAATCAAACCTTTTCATCTTGAAAAATTCAAAAAAAAAAAAAAAAAGAAAATATGGAATTGTGCAAATTAACTTTGGGTTTCAATAGGCTTCATCCCACACCGGCAAATAAGGCTCAGATCATCTCCTTCATATACTCAAGAGTCACAGTGAAGATCGTCCCTTCGGGGACATCCGATAAATCTGCAGGTTTTGGATATTTGATTCCATTAAGACATGCTGATCTACTGGGTTTCGTTGAATTGCTAACCCTAGAACATCGAGGATTCATCCATTCAGTGTTAATGCTTTCAATTCTGCCCTGTTTGGATTCTGAATTTAATATGTTGATGATTCCTTGCTATTATTGCGGATTAATCACCTAATTGCTTAGTTTATGATTCATCCATACAATAATAAACTTATATTGCAGAGTTTTTACATAAAATAACTGTCTTCTTCTATTATATTATTACATCATTTCTATATAAAAAACATAATCTTACTTCCATGTCAATAGGTCTGAGAATGAAATGGGAGGATTACGGGTTACGCCCATTCTTTTCTTTTCTTCATTGTAAAAGGCACACCAGGGAATCCATTGACGGTTAATGCTTTCAATTCTGCTCTCTTTCTTTTTTTGTGGTTTCTGAATTTGATCTGCTGGCATTGACTTTGATCTAGGGGTTTAATTTTCAGAGATTTTCCAATTTATTTTCAACTACTTTCAAGAATGTAAGTCACACTCTGTATATCTTGAAAAATTGAAATGGGTGAAAGCAGTATTACTTGTTAATTAAAATTGGCACCAATGTTTAGGGCTGGCCATCCTGATTTTTTCCTTTTAAAAACATAATCAGTGGATACTCTGCATTTCGGTTACTTTTATCTTTATATGCTAATTTTAAGTTAATCCAGCAGTTTTTTAACTTTTTATTGCACTGCAACTCTCTACAAATACTAAAAACCAAATTGTGGGAAAAGTGGAACACGGATTAATTAATTAATTAGAAAATAGGGAGGGTTATAAATAAATTAAAATTTGAATAGGATTGGACACTCCCACAAACTATGACGTACGCTTCACCACTTGGATAGACATTCTGCTCTCTCGCACATTTTTTTCTTTCCCTTTCCAACGCTAAGCTTAAATCTAGCTAGTGCTGTATGCATGAGTGCCTCTGGAATTTATTCCTCTTCCCAGGACTTATTATATTGGTCATATTTTTATTACTACTAGCGAGTAACCAATCCTTCACAAACCCTGAACAAAGATTGCAGCAGCTCTGTTTCTCCTCTACACCACCTGTTCTCAACCACGTTCTAGAACTCAACAAACTGTATTGAAAATAATTACGTGATTCATTTTGATTCAATTCTCTGATAAATTATATTAAAAATAATTTCAATCAAACATGACAAACTAATACTGATAATTTTAATTAATACATACTCTCTCTGTCCCATTTTAAACTTGCCTGTTTGTCTTTTTTTCTCCGTCCAAAAATAAGTTTTCTGTTAGTTGTTTTCATATACTTTTAAAAATAAAATACCTAAACTACCCCTAAAATAAGTCACTCTTCTTCCCTTTATCTTCTCATTCACCATCATCCCTCTTAGAAAGTAATGGCAATTTCAGACAATCAACTTTATATTTTATTTTATTTAAATATGCTCAAAAGTCAAAATTGACGATTTAAACTGGGACGGAGAGAGGAAGAAATAATGTCATAAAATCACCAACTTTCAAGATAATTTACGTGATTTTTTTTTTAATATGAAGGTTTTGTCACAAATGAAAAGAAGAAAACAAAACAGAGTAGAAAATTAGGAAAAAATTTCACACCAAAACATTAATAATTTATTGTTCATATCACGCATCAAGTAAGTGGCATATCGGAAGTCAAAAAAAGCCACAAAAACAACACCGCATGCTGGCATCCTACTAGGGATTGCAGTTTGATATACATAAAATCATCACAAAAAACAAGAGGATATTCATATTCATATTCGTGTATCATGCTTCCACTTCAAAGGCAACGCCGAGATAAGAACCCTCAGGACAGATGCACTCTCTTTGATAATAAATCTGTATCTCAGGTTGCTTCTTCATCACTCCATCATCATCTTCATCATCAACTCCTTCATATCCCCCAACCGTAAAACAAGTCAAACGGATCCCGTAATGACGTTCTGATGGATTAAGCCTACGCATATGTTTGACTTGTTCCAACTTATCGCCAACAACATCTTCTGCCATCATATAGACGAGATTGTCCATCCAAAAAAGTCCCAACTTGTTCCCACCCTCCAAAGAACACAGCCTAGGGTCATACCTATCGTTATCTGATGAAGGAAGCAACCCAGCCTCAGCCATGTCAATCACACAACACTTGCCCTTTCCCATATCCCACATCACCAGTTTGGTGCCGATATAACTATCCACCCAAAACATCCTTCCCTCACAAACTACTCCAGTAGCTCTTGGGCTAAAGGTGTAACACTTTTGAAGGATAGTTTTCATAACTTTACTAGTCATAACAAAACCAGTAGCCTCTTCTAATCCCATCCATTCAAAGCCCCGCACAGCTTTCTTACTCGTCTTTCTTCTCTTCCTCCTCCCATCATCACAACAAATAACACTACAAGAATCATCATCATCATCAAATATAACACGCAATGCTATAAATATACCCAACTTCATCAGACCAATGATGATGGTATCTTTCTCCTCAATGGCTCCACAGACAACGTATTTCGTCAAATAAGGTTCTTTTACCCATTTTCCTCCATCAATCTCAACTGGATTGCTACTCACACCAATCCACCTGTTCTCATCCACGTCGTAGTACTCAACAAACGGGTGGGACGCAAAATAGTTTGGGTTCACTTGCCCACCTACTACAAATACTGTCCCTTTAAGGGCCACTACAGCACCGCATCTAGCACGTTCAGCACACATGTTGCTGGGTATGGAACTAAACTGACTGTCCCCACATTCATCACCACTCAGAGAAGGCTTCCAGCGTACACCAAAATCAGGAATGCAGCTAGGGAGGCCTTTCTTTATATGGTCAGGTATCTCCACATAGCCACCAAAACAATAGAAATCGGAGCCAGAACAAACCATGAAAGCGCGCTCCTGGCAGTGATGGTAAGACGCCACTGGTTTTGCAGCCACTGCTTTGTTGAATTTAAAGACTTTCAATGTATTCCCCTTCTCCTGTGCTGCTGGTAGCGTACTCAAATCCATTACGCCATTGCCAGAGAATGCATACAAGTCTAGAATTGCTCCAAACTCCTTTTCCGGCATATCTTCATAAGGTCTAGTATTCAACATTGCAAAATACACCCTCCTTCCACTACAAGACTTTGCTTTCCTGTCTCTGCATGTGTTGTAAATATCACCCAAAGCAAAACAAAAAATTACAAAGTGGATCAATCATCATCATAGTCATCATCTATCATTACCATTGTTATTACTATTATTATTACTATTATTTCAAACTCTAAAAAATGAATCTCATTCCACTATAACTATATCCTGCTTCCCAGAAACAAACTTAAATTTATAGTAGAGAACAAATAGAGCCTTGCACAATAGACCTATTTCAAGCTTCTACCTCTTTCTTACTTGGTTATCACTGACATATGTAGTGTTTAAGGAAAAAAAATGCAAATAATAGACATCTTTGTCAGAATCATATAAGTAGACTGTAGATATCACCCACATAGCACACATCATTAATTAAAAACTCCGTAACATGCAAAAAGTTGTGATTTTTACTCGTTGTGTCTTTAAGAAAAACTTCAAAAGCAGATAGCGATTCAAATTTCACATGAAAATGTTTCCAAAAGCATATTGGTTTGGGAAAAAGAGAAGTCCAAGAAACGTTATGGTTGTCTGTTCGGATCTGAATGTTAAAACAAAACCTTAATATGTTTAAGAGTGTTCGGTTCAAAATAGGACATGGATTGTGGAAGATTTGCTTTTAAACAGAGGGGAGAGATCCAGATAGAAGCTTACGTCGGACTCCTGGGAACGATGAGATCAGCGGATTCTGCGTCCTTCTCGGGCGGCGGCAGCGCCGCTTGGTGATTTGCCATTGAAATTGCAGCTTTGAGGTTTGGGATTGAAGGGACGGGTTCATCCTTTCTTGTTCTTTAAATAGGCACGCCTAGCAATCGGATCAACCGGATCAATTTCGGGTTGCTCGGTTTTCGGTTATATGTCTTAATCGATTCGGTTTGGATATAAATTATTTTCCAATTCAAATTTAACTATCCATATTTCTTTTTATGTTACCAATTCAATGTCTTATATTATTTTATATATTTTTCTAATTATATTATCCCTAACCTAAATAATCTTTCCTTTTTGACTTTTTAGTCATAGTTTACAAATTTGGACTATAAATTGTGAAGCATATATATTTTATTATGATATAAATTTAATACTCCCTCCGTCCCATAAAGTGTTACCCATTTTGACTAAAGTTGAAATTAAAGGAGTAATAATTTTGTGTTGACTTTCCAAAAAATACCCTTGATGTGATGGGTAAAAGTAGGATGTGATGTGTTGATTATTAGGAAAAAGGTATGATGTGATAGGTAGGGTTTAAAAAGTAAGGGGAAAAAGTTGTAATATTCGAAAATGATAACACAAAATGCTATCGCTAGAGAGCCTTTTCAAAATGCTAACACTAGCATCTAATTTTATTGACTAGTATTAAGTGAATTAGTTTGAAACTAATCAAATTAACCCTCAAATCAATAAAATTTATTATAATAGGATGAAATAAGGATAAAATTCAGTTATTCCGTATAATTCATCATATAATCCTTTTGTCTCAAAAAGAATATCTCACTTCACTATTTAATTTCAGTTATCATTTATATGTATAACTTATCTTTAATTTCTACATATAATAAATTTAAGGCATGAACTTTTGTACTTTTTTTCAAGAATATAATTCATTTTATGAGGGAATGAGCAAGTAATATATAATTTGTTCAAATGATAAATTAAAAGTAAATATTTAAAAATATAATATGCTTATTGAAAGGAGAACAGAGCTCTAAATTTATCGATGTTGATTTATCGTATAGAACGGGCAAAAATAACAACTAAAAAGAATTCCTTGTAAGTAGGGTGTCAAATTTCAGGGAGACACGAGTTAATTTAATGTAAACAAAAGTTTATAAAAGAAGTTGTTAAATATTTTGGTCTTTTTGGTTTTAGAGATTAAATAAAAAGTGTAAAAGTTGTAAAGTATTTTGGTCTTTTGGGTTTTAGAGACAAAATAAAAAGTGTAAAAGTAGAGTGTTCCAAACAATACAAAGTTTTTAATGATGAAAAGTGAGGGATAGAAATTGGTAAATTAATTGTCCAATGTTTTTATAAAAGTTGGATTGTAAATTTATTTTTATATAGAATGTGTGGGGTTGCATAAAATATTTAGGGAAGCTCTCACAGTTCACCTAAATAATAACTACTCCAACTTTAATACGCTAATGATAAATCCGGAGTAATTATTTAGTAACAACGGCAACCACAATTATTTTATTGTATGTTTACCCACAGTTCACCTCTAAATTTTTGTTGCTCTTGATTAATTTACCAATTTCCTTAGAGAGAATGGGAACATACGGAGTCTGATTGCATCAGTTGGCACACCATTGATTTTGAACGTATTGCACGCTCGGAGGAATTTAGTGATAAGGTTGTGTGGCTCCTTGGTTGGTCATCCACCAAACTGATCAGATGAGACCATATCGATGACAGCAGGTTTGATTTCAAAGTTGTTTGCTGTGACATCCGGCGGAATAATGCTGTTGTGTTCGGCCACAGGAGGAGTGACATAGTCAGAAAGAGTTCTCCTGTTCGGAACTTCATTTTGTTTCCCAGGCTTTTACCATGGCAGCATCAGGCAGTGTCAGTATCGCCAAAAGAATATATTATTCCAATTTGGGCAAATGAATTATAGCAAAATCCCGAATATCTTGCTCTTTGAGGAAGTGGTTGATTATGTATCGCTGGAAACTGATCTTAATCGATCTATCTGTCGAACAAGAAATGAGCTTCTGTCAGTCCTCCTCGGACGGATTGGTTTTCAACACCACCACATTCCTCCTCGAATCTTATAGCTTGTGACTATCCTTGATTCACCCTTCACGCTTTACAACAATTCCTAGACTTATGTCGTAAAGCTTAACCATGTAACAAGGAGAACTGAAACCCTAGTAAAAATACCGCAAACGGCGAAGGACAAGATTGCCCTGCGCCGCTCAATCTCTAAGTACGCAGAGTAAGTTCCCAACACCTTCGAACGGCAAGGGACAAAATCGCCCTGCGCCCTTTAAGGTCACAGTAGCTTATGGTGCGTTCCCAACACCTTCGAACGGCGAAGAACATAATTTCCCTGCGCCGTTTTGGCTCTCAGTTCCTAACCCCTTCGAACGGCGAAGGGCACAAATTTCCTGCGCCTTCTAGGCTCTAAGTGCTTTCACCATGTACCCAACACCTTTGAACGGCTGCACTGCACCGTCTGACGGATTCTACGTGGTGATTTCCCTTGTTTGCACTTTTGGTGGCTTCATTAGAATTTCTTTTCATCTTTGCACAATTATACGTTTAGTAGGCATTGTTATTCGTTTCAAGTCACAAACCTAATGTTCTATGAAGTAATAAAACAAGCGTGGCATGCATAATCTCCGTGAATGAACAAATACAGCATAGCAGTGGACTTTCGTTTTTCTCAAGAATAGGTCAGTCAGAATACATCATGCCTTTGACAATTTGTTGATGCCATGTGCTGTGTAGGTTTTGGTATTGACAAATTACTGTGTATAACAAATCAGTGTTGAACAAATTGAAGGCGTGTCAAAAGATCATTTGAAGTATACGTTGATTCAAAAGCAAGACTGAAGATGTTTCGAGTCGTAGACTTGGTAGTTTTTTGTATTACAAGTTCATTAGCATTCATTAAAGTGTTGGCTCATGAGGGGGAATTTGGAACCTTACGGTAATAGACCATCCATCCAAACGACGAAGGACAAGATTGTCCTGCGCCACAGCAAGTTCTCAACACTTTCAAACCGCAATGGACACAATCGCCACGCACCATTAAAAATCTCAGTGCCTTCAAAACCGTTGGACGGCAAAGGGCCCAATTTCCTTTTGTGCTTTAGGCTCTGAGTGTATTTCAGTGCGTACCCAACACCTCTGAACGGTGAATGTCCCAACTGCACTGTGCCGTCCGACGGCTTCTACATTGTGATTTTCATTGTTTGCACTTTTGGTGGCTTCGTTTGAATTTCTTTTTCTTTGTCGGATGTTCCAAATTTGTTATCTTTGCACAATTATACATTTATAACCATTGTTATTCATTCCAAGTCCCAACTATTATGTGCTATGAAGAAAATAAAAGAAGCATAAATGTGCATAAAGATATTACACCCACAATCTCCCCTTTAGTTGACAAGTGGTTTAATAAGATTTTTAGAAGTAGACAGGTAATAAACAATACACATGTTTGTTGAGAGTGCTCAAGCCAATTATGCAGCAGTCAAATAGGACATCAACGTATGAGTTTAATTTGAAGTACACTACAGACACACAATAGACGCTCAGAGCATAGACACTCAAAATATAGAAGACTGATGAAGATCCTTAGTACGCAAGCTCTCTCCTGCATCAAGCATAGATTTTCATGTTAAATTTAAAATTGTCATTCTGTATAATTTTAAGACAGAAATATTAAGATACTCACAAGTGAATCAATGTTGTTGGCCATAGAATATACGGATGCGCCTCGAATATTGTGATTATGTTCCTAATAATTATATTATAAAATTTTTTTATTAAATTATTAAATAAAATGAATAAAATATAAGTTTATAATATTCATTTACCTGTCCAGAGGATTCACCCTATTAGAAAAACCGTAGACACGGGCAATCTCATCAAACAATTCCGCAACAAAGCATGGAATCAACCTTAACATTTCTTGATGAATATCAGAAGCAGTCATTGGCCAATAATTAGAGCTTTCCTGCACATGCCTCTTGCAATTGAAGTAAAAGTGCAATGCCGAATGACCAAAGGTATAATATGGTTGGAAGTCACCAATTGCATCAAAAAGAAGAGGATAGAAAGGCGAGTCTTTTTCTACATTCTCCAAAGTAATATAACCATTTAGCTTCTTCAATTTAATATCGCTCTTAAAATCTGTTTGATTTGCTTTATATACATGCCACATCTTATCCAAAAATACCAGCTCCTCTGTCATGTCATATATAATGACATTCTTCGTAATGAAGTACACGTACATGCTGAATGAAAAAGAACAATATAATAAGTCATTAAACATATAATTTTGGAAGAAATGGTGGATGCATTAAACTCTTGAATTGACTATTAGAAAACACTTACCGGAGCTTCTCAAAACCTTCCTCCTTAAGGGCCGCATTGCACATCTTTAGAAAGTTCTTCACAATGTTTATGTGATTTGCAGGTTGGTGTGGATGTGCTGGTGGTGGCTCCGAAGCAACCACCAAGTCAACTATATCTCTTAGGGATCTAATGTCACATTTCATACCCTCAATCACATCTACTGTCTTATCCCCCCTCCGGCCATCACTCGCCACAAAAGAACCCCAAGTATTCACCTCCGTGTCAAGCAACAACGACCCATGTGAGCTATTTTCTTCAAAACCAATCCAGAAAATTTTTCTAAACATTGGCCTACAATTTAGAGAAAAAGAAGAAGCGCATCATAATTTTCGAACGAAACATGTGAAATGTAACTAGACTCTTTTGTCAATATTAGTTAGTGACTAGTGGAGACATGTGACATTAATGTGACCTGAAAATGGCCACACAAAAAGTAAACTATTAACGTGTCTATTCAACTACTTTAAAACACATTGTTTTTTGTTTTCAATAATAGTAAAGATAGGGAACATATACTCCGTATGTGTTAAAAAAATACAAAATCTTACTTTTTCAAAATTGTAGAAGCTCATATCTAAGGTTGATTGTGTTATTCCCCATCTAGAAAAAAGTTATCATAACCAAAAGTGTTCGAAGTTATTTCGTTTTCTTCTACCGGATACTTCCTAAAACATATAATGAAACATACAATGATTTCTTATAAAAATATGAAACAAATTACCTCATGACCTGTCGGAAAGTTTCTGACATTTGTACAGCACGCTCTTCATCGTCATGTAGCATCCATATGGATGGACGAGACGGACTTACGACCCATTGCTTCAAAGTCTAGAGCGTGAAATGATTAGAGAAAAGTAAACAAATTTTGAAAGAAAAGAAAGAGGAAAAAAAGTTAGTTCACCTCAGACAGTCCTGCTAGCCTATAGGGTGGAAGAGGTTGTATAGTGCGTGCATTTGAATTACCTCGCACCATTATATTATTATGCCCCCTAACAAGGAAAACCAGTTCTGATTATTCATGCTTGAAATTCTCATATCATAATCAACTAACTAAAACTGGTAAAAAATGTCAGAATACAGGAAGTGAAATAAGCTAAAGCACATAACAATCATGATGTGCTTCCGAACAAGAAATTGAAATGGTAAACAATTGAGGAGAGGTAGCACAATCCAACAAAGAAGTACGATGTTGAAAAGACTACCTCTCGAAGAGTAGGCAGAAACATCTAGGTGGAACTGGAAATAACGTAATATGTCCTAATTATCATCCCACGAAATGGGATTTAGACAAATGCTCAAATGCAAATCATAATCATTACAAGGACCTTACAAATTATATTCTTGTTATACGTTAGCACGTTACAATGTTTGATAGAAATGATTTTCAATTCAGTTTATTTAAAAAGTAGTGTGGAATTACTTTAAACAATAATAATTGCGTACTTAAAAATTATATTTAAAAAAAACTACGAAACAAGCTAAGAAATGACATTTCTATATTATTTTATAGAATAACTGGATAAGTGACGAAAATAGACAATAAAAAAGTACAATAGGTAACGTCTGTGAATATATGAATGAGAAGATATTTGTAAACGAATGGAGTAAAACATTAAGATCAATCATATTAGTATTCTTAGAGTTTATTTGTCAACTCATGTAACACTATCTTAATTATTTAATGTAATAATACTATACGTATGAAGATGGGAATAGAATGTAATAAAAGTTTAAAACACCTCCCAAGGTCTTAACTTGGGAGATAAAATGATATGGGAGAGAGAACACATTGCTCAACCACTATATTCCTTGTAATTTGAGAAATCCAACAAGGGAATCTACTAGTGTCAATCTCACATAGAATGTATTCTTTTCCATCCAAATACAAAGTTCACATCTACCAATATGTGGCTAAAGTTCCGAGCAGAGATTGTGGGAGGGGTTGTCAAAATAGAGTTTCTACAAAGAAGAATAAGGGTGGTTCAAATTAGTTCAAATAGAAAGGGAAAGTCATTGTGACCCTTGATGAGATACATGCGTACTCATACTGTCATTTTCTTTTGATGTTGATTTATTAAGACCATTGTTATAGCTCTTTTGTGGTTTTCTACCTTTAATTTTCTCGCAGTCTATTAATGGATGGATCTTCCAATTACATCTTTTGCATTTCCTTCTTGTCCTTTCATCACTTGTCTACTTCTTTGTTCCAACCATTTATGTCTTAACAGGAGAGACCTTATCATTCATAGTTCATTAAATAATCCAAATGGAAGGTGTACTATCATTTAAAATTCTTAATGCTCCTTAGTCCATCTCCTATTGTCGTGCAGTTTGTGTTTGCACAAAAAAGAAGTCCGAGTCATGAGATTGCGATACAAGAAAAGGCTTTATGGAAGGTGTACTATCATTTAAAATTCTTAATGCTCCTTAGTCCATCTCCTATTGTCGTGCAGTTTGTGTTTGCACAAAAAAGAAGTCCGTGTCATGAGATTGCGATACAAGAAAAGGCTTTAACATGGTGAGTTGAGATTTCTTAAATGAATTCTTCAAAGCTATCAGTCCCCAAAAACTTTTTCAAGTTTCAGAGATTTAGGCATGGGAAGCTCATTGAAAAGAGAAGAAAGATAGAATGAAGAAGTAAGCCGTAACAATGATCATTCCTTATTTCAGTGTTCCTTCTGTTCCTTATTGATTTTCCCCATCCACACTCTACTTTTTGCATTGTTAAGTTTTCAACCACTTGTTTGCTCATGATTTAGAAACAAAAGTTTGTTCTAAGTTCGTCGATTTTGATTTTGCTTAGTAAATCATTGTTCACTTTTATCTAGGGTATTTTCCTTTCAATTTCTTTTCCTAATGGCTTTCTGTTTTTTACTGCATATCATTTGAATAAATCTTTCAAGATTTATCAAGTTAGTGGACTTGTAGATAGGAATTTCTTTTACCTTTCCATGATATGTCTTTTATTTTATACATAATCTGTTACATGCTTCTCTGGCTTCGCATTTTCTTCAATTGTAAATTCTATGCTGATAATATAATGAAACTCTTTCATTAAAGTCACTGATGGCCAGATGAACTTTTTTCTGTAACATGCTCTCTTCTTTTGCATAAAAATCTATTGAGATGATGGAACTAAGGTTAGATTTATACTTTATATAGCTTATACCTGCAAGAAATGAGTGTCTTTGCTTGCTTTGAAGTTGATATCACATTTACTTTTCATTTTATACAAATACCAAATATTGTTTTCCCCTTCCTTTTCTAAAAGAACAATCTCAGTTTACTCTGGACCTTAATAATGTATTAAAACGATGAAGAATCTAACATACTACGTCTGTATTACTACTCCCTATCTCGCATAAAAAGATGTTTGTAAAGGTACCACTTTTTTAAAAAAAGAAGCTTCTTTTTAATATGCATGAATGGAGTTACATTCATTATGAAGCATGAAAAATTTATTGGAGTAGATTTATTATTCTGTTAATATGTATTATTATTGGTTCATGGGCCGTGTATTTGGGCCTGAGATACTCTTGAATATATACTAGGTTTATAAATTAATCTTATTCAGGTTCAAATTTATTCATGGTATCGGAGTGTTTATGGGAGAAACCTAGGTTTGTAGTTGCCGGCCTGCACGTCACGCAGTGATAGCGTCAATGCAGGAGGATACTCGTAGAAAGAAAGAGATCCTCGAGGATGAGCTATGGCGATCAACACAGTTGATCGCAAGCAGATTAGAGAGAGAGAGAGAACGAAAGAGACAGGAAAGAGGAATTGTATTATTCATCATGATTATTACAGAGGATATTAGGGTATTTAAAGGGGGTTACACAACATCAACTCGTAACTAACTTGTAACAAATCCCCAACCGCCATGATACACGTGGAAACTGTATCATTCCTTCCCCCATAAAGTCTCTTGGGAGTAGGGGACTTTGGGTTTGTATGTGTTGGTCGATTCATGACTTTTTAAGTCCTTTGAGAACGAGTTTCAGAGATCGTAAAGAGGTTCTTCGTAGAAGGTGTGAGACGGGAAGGGTAACTTGGTTTATGACTTGTCGTCGGAATAAAGGAACGAACTGATAGGTCCTTTCCAGTACAGCAACTGGTTTAATAGGGATAGCCACATCCCTTCCTTGTAACCCTTCTGGAATGTGTGGCTTGTTAGGCAAAACTCCCCTGGATTCTTTGAGCTGGGATACGTGATAGGTATGATGAATTTGAGCTTCTGGAGGTAACAGCAATCTGTAGGCCACTTGTCCCACCTTAGCTTGTATCTGGAAGGGGCCATAAAACTTAGGAGCCAACTTCTGATTGGGCCTAGATTGCAAAGTCTGTTGTCTGTATGGCTGTAACTTCAACCATACCCAGTCCCCCACCTTCATTTGCCTTTCAGACCTATGTTTATCTGCTTGCATCTTCATTCTATGCTGAGCCTTCAATAAGTGGAATTTTAAGACCTGAATCATAGCTTCTCTTCTTTGCAGGGATCTATCAACAGCCTCCACTTTAGTCTCCCCAGGTAGATATGGAAGATGAATAGGAGGTGGTTGACTGTAAACTACCTCATAAGGTGTCATCTGTATAGAAGTGTGAAAAGAGGTGTTGTACCACCACTCTGCTAAGGCAATCCAATTACTCCATTCCTTTGGTTGATCACTACACAGACACCTTAGGTAGGCCTCAAGACATCTGTTCACCACTTCTGTTTGGCCATCAGTTTGTGGGTGGTAAGAAGTTGACAGTAACAGATCAGTGCCATGGATAGTCATCAATGCTCTCCAAAAGTCGCTTAGGAATATTTTGTCCCTATCACTTACAATAGTTTGAGGCCATCCATGAAGCTTGAACACATTATCCAGGTAAGTTTGTGCCACTTCTATAGCTGAAAATGGATGTTTCAGCGTCATGAAGTGTGCATATTTGCTAAACCTGTCAACTACCACCATTATAACTTCCTTTCCACCAGATTTGGGTAAACCTTCTATGAAATCCATAGAAATGTCCTTCCATGCTTCATCGGGGATCTGCAAGGGTTGTAAAAGACCCGGATAAGGGCTGTTGTCATACTTACAGCTTTGGCACACTACACACTGCTGAATATGATTCTGTACCTCCCTGGTCATGCCTTTCCAAACAAACAGGTTTTTTAATTTCTTCAGTGTTGCATCTCGGCCTGAATGTCCCCCCATTGGTGAATTATGTACCCATGTGAGGATTTGACCCCTTAGGTTAGCATTTGGTCCAACCACAAGTCTCCCCTTTTTCCTCAACAGGTTTCCATGTAAACTGTATTTTGGTACTGCCTCACCATGCAGTAGCTTTGCTATGGTTTCCCTCAAGTTATTATCCAACTGGTAACTTTCTTCAATGGTTTTTAAAACGTCAGATTGCACCCCAGAGATTGCTAAAGCCAATAATTCCGATCCCTTAACCCTAGATAAAGCATCTGCCACCACATTTTCCTTCCCTTTCCTGTAGTGTATCTCATATTGGAACCCCATCAATTTGGATAACCAAAACTGTTGAAAGGGAGTGGAAATTTTCTGCTCCATAAGCCATTTCAAACTTTTTTGGTCAGTAATAATCACAAAGGTGTTACTACTTAAGTACTGTTCCCACCTTTGCACTGCATGTACCACAGCAAGTAACTCCTTCTCATATACTGACAATTGTTGCCACTTAGTCCCAATGTTTTGCTTAGAAAAGCTAAAGGATGATTTTCTTGCATTAAGACAGCTCCAATTCCATAAGGAGGCATCGGTTTCCACAACAAATGTCTTTGCAAAATTAGGAAAACCTAGAACTGGGGCGGTGGTGAGGGCAGTTTTCAATTCTTCTACAGCTTGTGTAGCTTCAATGCTCCAATTGAAGTGACCCTTTTTTAATAATTGTGTTAAGGGTTTGGCAATCAGTGCATAATTCCTTATAAACTTCCTGTAGTAGCCTGCCAATCCCAAGAAGCTCCTCAATTCCTTGATGTTAGAAGGACAAGGCCAATCCCGAATTGCCTTTATTTTTCTAGGATCAGTTGCAAGACCTTT
>OOIL02004480.1:2662110-2685003 GCA_900332095.2 Cuscuta campestris | reverse complement strand
GTTTTCAATTCCTCTACAGCTTGTGTAGCTTCAATGCTCCAATTGAAGTGACCCTTTTTTAATAATTGTGTTAAGGGTTTGGCAATCAGTGCATAATTCCTTATAAACTTCCTGTAGTAGCCTGCCAATCCCAAGAAGCTCCTCAATTCCTTGATGTTAGAAGGACAAGGCCAATCCCGAATTGCCTTTATTTTTCTAGGATCAGTTGCAAGACCTTGGCCAGATATGAAGTGCCCCAAATGTTCCACTTGATCAGTGCCAAAATCACATTTAGACCTTTTGGCCACCAATTTATTGGCCTTCATAACTTCAAAGACCTTCTGCACATGCTCTACATGATCTTCCAATGAACTACTGTAGACCAATATGTCATCAAAGAAGACCAAAACAAATTGCCTCAATAGTGGTCTGAAAATCTGATTCATAAGACCTTGAAAAGTGGGTGGGGCATTGGTAAGGCCAAATGGCATTACTAAAAATTCATAGTGTCCAGAATGTGTTTTAAATGCAGTCTTAAAAATGTCCTCTTCTGCCATTCTGATTTGATGGTAACCAGCCCTCAAGTCAATTTTACTAAACACCTTGGCTCCTGCCAGCTCGTCCATAAGCTCTTCCACCAAGGGAATAGGGAACTTATTTTTAATGGTTTGCTTGTTAAGTTCCCTATAATCCACACATAATTTCCAAGTTCCATCTTTTTTCCCCACTAGGACTACTGGAAAGGCATATGGGCTGCAACTATGTTGAATTATTCCCTTATCCAGCATTTCTTCAACCAATTTCTCAATCACATCCTTTTGCTTGAGAGCATATCTGTATGACTGTATGGCCTGATACTGATAGGAACAGCATTTTGTTTTAAAGGTATTCTGTGATCAAATGTACCTCTCTCAGGTGGTAGCTCTGTAGGTTCCCTAAACACATCTTCATACTTGTGTAACAGCTGATTTATCACAGCATAGGTGCCTTGGTGGGTTATACCTTCTTGTTCTTCCTTTATTGTAGGAAGGATCTGCAGCATACATAGATGACAGGCTTCCTTCATCACCTTGGATGTTTGAGGTCCTTCTAAAACCATCACCTTGGGTCCTTGAAGTCCCCTTAAAATGTGCCCCTTTCCCTTGAAGTGGAATTCCATCTGTAACTCCTTGAAATTCCATTTGTTAGTACCCAAAGTACTCAGCCACTGCACACCTAACACCATATCACAGCTGCCCAAGGGAATCAAAAACATATCTGTGCAGAAATCAGTCCCTTGCAACCTCCATTTAAAATTTTTACACATATGTTGACATTTCAGAGTACTACCATCAGCCACAGTGACTGGTTGCAAGGATATGGATTCCACTCTACATTCCAACTTCTTGGCTAACTCAATATTTAGAAAATTATGAGTGCTGCCCGAATCCACTAAGATTTGGATGGCTTTCTTACCGACATGGCCAGTAACTCTCATAGTTTGGTAACCTGTGATGCCATTGACAGCATGAAATGAGATGCAAGGCTCGGTCTCTAAAATTTCAAACTCATTGTGACCATCCAAAAGTGCCTCTTCCTCGTCATTTGCTAAATCATCTCCTGGAATCTCAACTAGAAACAATTGAGTTTTTCTGGTTTGGCACTTATGACCTTTCTCATAAGGTTCATCACAGAAATAACATAATCCTTTAGCACCTTTCTCTGCTCTTTCTGCTGCAGATAAGATCCTGGTAGGCCTGAAACTTCTAGCTGTGCTAGTAGTTGAACTAGTCTCGCTGTTTGCAGAATTTTTATATCCAGTCAAGGAACTATTACTGTTGTAACTTGCAGCTCCCTTGGGTGTAGGTAATATGCCTCCTGAGGATGTTAACCTCGAAGATAAAGGTTTAGACATGTTCCTGGTAGCTTGTAATGCCTCCTCCTGTAGTCTAGCAAACTGAACAGCTTCATCCAATGATTGAGGTTTTAAGGCTTTTACAAATGGCTTTATGTGAGATTTTAAACCACCAACAAAGCTATCTACAAAGTATTCTTCAGGAAGCATGGGAGTTCTCTGTAACATTAAAGCCTTCAACTCCTCATCTTTCCAAATATGCATCAATAGTTCCTTCTTGACTCCATTTATTGAATTCTTCCACAACCTTACTGTCAAGTTCATCTTTAAATCTTCCACACAAGTCAAAAATGAACTCATCCCAGCCAATTCCCTTTTTGACCGTAATATAGCTGGCAAACCATGTTTCGGCTTTGCCTTTTAAATGGATTGAGGCCAGATCTAACCTTTGTTCCTCTGGAATTTTACAAAGGCTAAAGTATCGAGCACACTTCTTAATCCAGTTCCTCGGATTAGATCCATTAAACACCGGAAATTCAACCGTAGGTACAAACTTGAAAGGATTCTTCTCACCTCTTTCCATTCCGGTGACTTCTGAGTTGCATCTGTGTTCGTTGCTACTGGATTTCTCCATCATCTCCATTATCTTCTCCAGCATCTTCTGTTGCTCCTCAATTTTCTGGTTCTGCAATGCCAATTGTTGCCACTTAGGTCCCAATGTTTTGCTTAGAAAAGCTAAAGGATGATTTTCTTGCATTAAGACAGCTCCAATTCCATAAGCAGAGGCATCAGTTTCCACAACAAATGTCTTTGCAAAATTAGGAAAACCTAGAACTGGGGCGGTGGTGAGGGCAGTTTTCAATTCCTCTACAGCTTGTGTAGCTTCAATGCTCCAATTGAAGTGACCCTTTTTTAATAATTGTGTTAAGGGTTTGGCAATCAGTGCATAATTGATACAGTTGTCACGTGTATCATGGCGGTTGGGGATTTGTTACAAGTTAGTTACGAGTTGATGTTGTGTAACCCCCTATAAATACCCTAATATCCTCTGTAATAATCATGATGAATAATACAATTCCCCTTTCCTGTCTCTTTCGTTCTCTTTCTCTCTCTCTCTCTAATCTGCCTGCGATCAACTGTGTTGATCGCCATAGCTCATCCTCGAGGATCTCTTTCTTTCTACGAGTATCCTCCTGCATTGACGCTATCAATGGTATCAGAGCCAACTCGGAGTGGTGGCCTACGGAGTGGTGGCCCACAGAGTGGTGGCCTGGTGAAACCAGTCGTGACCAACGTGGCCGTGACCAACGTAGCCGTGACCAACGAGGACGTTGGGCCTTATGGGGGGGTCGAATGATACGGACTGATTTCATTATCCCACACCGGTTATATGGGGGACTTGGTCATGGGTTTATATAGCCAAGGGTTCTCCCACCTTATCAGCTAGCTTTTAGGGTGTGGCTCTCCCTTGTGCTGTATCACGCAGCCATTCCGCCCGTCCGTCATCAGCCAGCCTGTCGAGCAGCTGACCTCCATCCGTCGACAACAGCCCGTCATCAAGTCTTCATCGTTCAGCAAGCCTCACCGGTGTGTCACTTGTCTGATATGTTCGTCTGTTGAATTTGGGGTTCACATTTAAGTGAGCAACCCCTCCTCACCGATCCATCTTCAGAGACCAAGCAATAATTGCAGCAGCAATTCCACCAAAACTAAGCTCAATTACAATTGTTCGGGAATAGCTTTAAAAAAACCTCTATTTGTGTTTGGTGTGGCCTATTTACATATTATTTTCCATCAATTCTTTCACAGAGTTGTATTCGTGTGGCTAAACATTACAATGTCTTCTTACTCTCTTGATTGGTTGATTGCCAGTGGAGCCTCTCATCATATGATAGGTCTTCTCTCTCTTTTGTTTAAAATCGAGCAAGTATTGCCTTGCTCTATTAGTCTTCCGAAACTGATGGTTCACGAGTGGAAGCAACCCAACAAGGAAGCGTTTGCCTGTCATCATCTTTAGTCCTTGTTGGAGTTAATGTTTCAAGCCTCCCCTCCCATTGATTTCTGGGGTGAATATGTCAAAACAGCAGTGTAACTTATCAAGCGAACCCCCACGAAACTATTGGGAGGTAAGTCCCTTCTTGAAATTTTATCCTCAAAACCACAAGATCTCAATCACCTTTGTGTATTTGGTTGTTTGTGCTACGTTCGTCGTGTCCCTAAACCACTAAATAAATCTGAACCTCGTAGTCTTAAATGTGTCTTCATGGGTTATCCTTTTGGTACAAAGGGATGGCATGTGTATGATCTTGACAACCATCGTTTCTTTCATACACGTGACATCTCATTCATAGAGTTTGAATTTCCATTTGCCATTCCTAAAACCGCACCCGTTTCTCAGCCTTTATGTCGTCCGTCACCGGCGGATCCGCCCAGTTGTTTCCAGTCTCTCCGCCGGAGTCAATTCTGCAGGGCCCCACCGTCGTCCCCTCTTTTCAGATCGGTCATGTTTCTGGTCAACCTTTTTCCTCGTCTCAACCATTGGAGCAGGGCGAACCGTCTCTCTCGTCAACAAAAACTCCAGCCGTCCCTGCTATTTCGACTGTCCCTCCTCCTTAAAATCCTCCAAAGGACCATCGTCCTCCTCTCGTGTCCAAGACTATATCCTTCACCCTGCCCAGATTTCTTTTGCACCACCATCTCGCACCAACTCTTTGTGTTCAGGTACACGGTTTCCGATTACTAACTTTGTTTGCTATGATCGATTACATGGTAGGTATAAAGGGTTCCTCGTTGCGGTTAATGCAGCAAGTGTCCCTAAGACTTTTAGTGAGGCTGCTTAATTTGCTTCTTGGCATGAGGCGATGGCCCAAGAACTCTTGGCGTTGGAGAAAATTGCACATGGGAAATCACTGATTTACCTCCTCATCGTCACGCTTTGGGTTGTCAGTGGGTTTATAGAACGAAGTTTTGTTCCGATGGTACTAAAGAGTGTCACAAAGAACGGCTTGTTGTATTGGGCAACCATCAAGAGTTTGGTGTGGACTACTCAGATACCTTTGCTCCAGTGGCCAAAATGGTCATAGATTGTGTTCTATTATTTGTTTCTGTTGCTAGAAACTGAGAGGTTCATCAGTTGGATGTAAAGATGTAAATAATGCTTTTCTTGTAATCTGAGGGAGGAGGTTTATATGAAGTTGCCACCCGGGTACACATCTCATCCTTGGAAGGTTTGTCACCTCTGCAAGTCGTATGATCTTCTTCAATCTCCACGTAACTAGTTCGGTAAAGTTTATGAGGCTTTACGACATGATGGTTTTTGGCAGGCATATGCTGATCACACGCTTTTTGTGTGTCGACGGGGTCCCGATCTCTTGGTTATTCTTATGTATGTTGATGTTATACTTGTCGTAGGTAATGATGGCGAGTGGTGCAAGTCCTTTAAAAAACATCTTCATGATTGTTTTCAATTAAAAGTTTTGGTCGTGTCTCTTATTATACCCATAATTAGGGGTGTTCATCGGTCCAGGACCTGCCCGAACCAGACCGGACTGAAGACCGAAATCAAAAAAATATAGGACCGATGACCGGACCGATTCTCAATCGGTCTTGGACCGGTCCGGACCAAAACCTCTTAGACCGAACCGGAATAGACCGATTAGACCAAAAAAAATTCTTTTCAGTTGAATTTTTTAAATCTTATACAACCAAAATATTTGTTAACAGTTACATTGCTGTTTTTTTAAAGCCATTGTCATTGCTGTATTTTTTTAAACAATTGACATTTAGAGTAATTACCACTCACCAGTCACCAACATCACTCATCACTAATCCAGAGAACTCTCAAGTCTTTTTTTAACAATTGACATTGCTGTTTTTTTTTAAACAATTGACATTGCTGTTTTTTTAAACAATTGATATTGCTGTTTTTTTTTTAACAATTGACAATCAGCCACCTTAGCCAAATTTAAAAGTTTTAAATGATATTTGGAAACAGAATCTAAGAATAATAATACAATTTGGCTTAGCCTTACGAATAACATGGAAATAATTTAACAAGAAAAAAACCTAATAGAGAAGAAGACTATGGATTACAGAGAAGGAGACGAGGGAGAAGAGATGAGTACCAGTACCTGATTTCTTTCGGTCCGGGAGTCGGCTCTGCGAGACGGCGAAGGTGAGACGCCGCAGATTGGGATAGTTGGGACTGCGAGACGGCGAAGGGGAGATGTAGAAGGCGAGACGCCGATCTTGGCTATGGCTGGGAGTCTGTGAACGGCGTAGACTCTCTGCGAATCCCTCTCAGTCTCAAGCTCCGGTGGGCAGTTAGGCCCACTAAATTGGCCAAGTAGGTAAAGAGTTTAGCCCATCAAATTTGGGTCTGGGCCAAGTACTCATGCAAATGGGCTAATAATTTGTATTAAGCTCGGCACAAATCTAGCCCGGATACTTATTTGGACAGGTCTAGTGTGAAGTAATATTCATTATCGCACCAACATAACTATAATGTGGTACTCATTCTAAAACAATGTAGTACTCAATCTAAAATAATGTAGTACTCACTTTCACAAATTTATTCAATACAATTATAAAATTTATCTACAAATAATGTAATGTACATTCTGAAATAAAATAGTACTTATTCTTAAAGAACTTAGGGGGGGTGTATTCAATTGAGAGTTTGAAAGATTTTCTTAGATTTATAGAATCTGGAAGTATTCAATCAGAATTTTAAAAAGTCTATAAAAATCCTAAGGTATTTAATAAGGATTTTCAAAAGTCTTCAAAACTATTGAGGTATTCAATAATAATTTTCCAAAGTCTTTAAAAATTTGGATGTATTCAATATTTTATGGATTTTAATTAATACTCCATTGATTTTGTTGGATTCTCTCTAAAAATTATACTCCGTACTTATGTTTCACTCATCAAAATCTCTGCTTCCAACTAGAGATTTTGATAGATTTCAGAATTACTGGTAAAAATATTAATCGAAACCCATAAAACATCTCCCTTGTAAGTCGTCATCTTCTTTTGAGTTTTCTCCGAATGGGAAGTCGCCGACAACCTGCTCAGTAGAGGGAGCCATTCTGTAAATTAATTTGCCTCCTCAAATTAACAATCCGTCAAAACATTTCACCCTTCTTTTGAGGATTGTACACAATCCATCAAAACATTCTCTGTTAATTGGCCTCTTCAAATTCCATTTAATCTGTCTTCTAATACTCAAGGTTTGAGGAGAATCAGATGCTACAAAAATTATTTCACTCTCTTTTACTTGAGAAATTAAAGAAGGTTGGAATGACAGTGGGCCAGTAATACAAGTTCACAAGTTCAGATCTGAATGTTGTTTATTCAGATCTGGAATGTGGTTCAATCAAATACGGCTTAACAGAGAAAGAGATGAATAAACTTGGAAATAGAAATCCATGTGAAAATCAATAAAAAAATTCCAATCAAGACTATGAAAATCCACATCTATATCTATACTATTCTTAAAAGCATGAGAAATTTTTCCCGCCCAAACGCACCTACGTTGTGAACCGTCTATTAGCATTAGAATCTTGATTCACGGCCATTATTCATCTTTGGAACGTTTCCATGTATAATTGTGCTTAATAATTAATACGGAGTAATGTTTACATGTGTAATGATTAATAATAAATGTGCATATGACGTATTATATTATGTAATTTTTATAATATATCAAGTTTCCGTGTTTAATAATTTTGAAATAGAATGCTCACGTGTTTAATAATTTATAATTGTTAAACGGTTGAATATTTTTATATAAATATATTATTTTTGTTAGGCACGTATCTATATATATTATTTAAAAAGACATGAGTTTTTCCCCGCCCATTCATGAGACTCATATATAGAAAGTGTTGACAACATAAATGGTAGTTTAATTATTTTACCTTAATATTTTCCTTCCATTTTAAGTATGTTTTCATTTTTATTTTTATTTAAATGTTACACCATTTAAGCATTTAAATTAAATAGTAGTAAACCATTGGGGAATTGAAGTATGGAAATAAAATACACTGCCGTTTAAATATTAAAATAAAATTTTAAAATTACAAACTAATAAAGTATAGGTAGGATTAAAATGATTTATTTCAAACAAACTATAAATTAATTATTTATCATTAAAAAATATTGTAATTTACAAGCACAAACACGTAAAAATGGTAAGTTTCTAAAATAGATTAGAAAATAAATATGGTACGCTAAGTAGATGATAACATTTAAGTAAAAGAATAAAATAAAAAACTACAAATTAATATTTATACTATAATTTAAAAAATGGAAACATTTTAAAAATGACAAATTTTCTAATTAGAAAATTAGAAAATAAATAGATATCATATGGTAAGCAATTAACACCATTTAAAAACGAAAATAAAATAAATGGTAAGTTTTCTAAAATAGTTAGGTCAGTGTTATAAAATAAAAGAGAAAATAAAATACTCCCTCCGTCCCCAATTTGATTACAAATTGCGGGTTACTGAGTAAAATTTCTCATTTTTTGAAATCATTTTATTTACAAATTGATATATTAATAAGATATAAAAATTACATATTAAACAACTACGTCAAAAGTACTACAAAACAAGAAGTGATAAGAATATTTTATTTTATCAAAGACTTAATGAAATCACCTACCCGGCGCTGTAGGTACCGAGTTGACCGGAATTATGGTCGTATGTAGTGATTCTGATGTCATAGAATACACTTGAGTCGTGGCAGTAGGTAGTGGCTTTAAGTCTTAAGATAAGAAAGTAGATAATGAAGAATTGGCCTTAGCCTAGAATAGGTTATGAGCTAATGTTGGATATGAGTTAATGAAATGACTTGAAAGTTGTGGTAATGACATGTGCAGGTGGGGAACCAAGGTAAGTGATCTAAAGTATGTTGTTATACCGTAGGTATTTTATCTTATAATTGTGATGTGATATTATTATTGTTGAACTTGTGTGCATGATATTGTATGAAGTTATGAGCTAGTGGGTTCGTCTATGTGCGTAGTCGAAACGTTAGATAGTTCTTAGTTAGCTTCAATGTTGAGCGTGTAATTCTATTTCCTATTTGTTACACGTAGGTAACATGAATGACGAATAAGGAACTATCCTGGAGGGCAGTGAGTGCAGAGAGGTGGATGGATGCTAGGTGGATGGATGCTAGCTGGAGGAGTCTAAGGTTGTATTTCATTAAGTACTTAAAGGCTTCCGCACCATTATGCTGACTCTGTTAGATGTTTAATAATTTTTTTGAAATAAATATTTTTAAATTGTTTTTTAAATTATTGTGTGTGGATACAAATTTTGTAGCAACCCGATCCGCTGATCCTTGTATTCGTGTCACGCGGGTTGGGGTGTTACATTACATGTGTTGTTAGAACTTACATACATAATTTTACAAATCACACAATCATCTCATTTGTCCACCAAACTATCCAAAACCCATGAATTCTCACAAAATAATAAAATGAGAGTAACTTGAGTAATATGGCCTATCCTAGAAACTTTCATGTTAATAATGTAACACAAACATCTATAGTGTTAAACTAGTTAAATTAATACAAACCAACACAAACACCTATAGTGTTAAGACTAACACANATGTTTAATAATTTTTTTGAAATAAATATTTTTAAATTGTTTTTTAAATTATTGTGTGTGGATACAAATTTTGTAGCAACCCGATCCGCTGATCCTTGTATTCGTGTCACGCGGGTTGGGGTGTTACATTACATGTGTTGTTAGAACTTACATACATAATTTTACAAATCACACAATCATCTCATTTGTCCACCAAACTATCCAAAACCCATGAATTCTCACAAAATAATAAAATGAGAGTAACTTGAGTAATATGGCCTATCCTAGAAACTTTCATGTTAATAATGTAACACAAACATCTATAGTGTTAAACTAGTTAAATTAATACAAACCAACACAAACACCTATAGTGTTAAGACTAACACAAACACCTATAGTGTTAAGGCTAAAACATAATGATTCTCCCAATATAGGACCATATATTTTTATTTCCCAATGTAGGACTGTTGGTCATTATCAAGTAGTCATTATTTAAGTAAATGTCCATCATTAGTGAATATTATTCCTCCTACTAGGTCATTATTTTATCTTATTTAGGGAATAAAAAAAATTTAGGTCCTACATTCCAAAAGTCATAAAGTTTTAGAGAATATAAAAAATTTAAATCCTACATTCCAAAAGTCTTTATTTTGTGTTAAGGAAATGTGATTATGCGTATCCCAAATTAATTTTACGGAGTACTTTTTTTTAAACGCGCTACACCCCCTTGTAGTCTTCTTCCTCTCGCCGCCGACCAACATCCTTCAGGTATGCCTTCTTCCTTTTTTCCTCCTTTCTTCCGCATCCCCACTCTCGCCCTTTCTTCTTTTTCCTTCACATACTTTCCAAAGCTTGGAATATAGTTTCGTTTTTCTCTAATTTTTTGGTTGTTTGTGTCTCAATTTCATGTCAAATTTGGGCTTTTTGTTGCATGGATTGTTTGGGTTATGTGGATTCTTTGGCCAATTTGAGTTAAAATTGTGAAACCCCCAAACCTTAGCCCCAAATTTCGAAAATTGACATTATTGCTATGTTTTGATGCTTGAGTGTGCTTCTTGTTGGGTTTGTGTCTACCATTACATTTTTATTTTATCTACTATGGAGTACTAGTCTTCTACTGCCGAGAATGTTAGACGGACCTGCTTGGTACCTCTTGATTTGATTTCTTCATTTTTTGCCTGTATTGTTCTTCTTCGCATCTACTTTCTTCTTTGTATACTGTGAATTTTGTTTTTCTTTACTCAATTTCTATTCTAGACTAAATTGGATGCTTCAGATGGAATTGATAAATTACTATTACAACAATTTGTATTAATAATGGAAACATATTTTTCATTTGTTTAGTATTTACTTACTAGAAGACTCAAAAGGGTGGCATGGTCGAGAAAATTCAAGTCAGTTAAGGAAACAAAAGCAAATCTTAATCTATCCCCCTAGTTCAAATTAATCCTTCGTTGCCTTTTGATTGAGTTCTTGTGCGTTTTCTTCATGTGAACCACAAACGCGAAAGACAGAAAATTCTAAGAACGTATATCTGCAGTCCGTATGCCTTAATTCGTGATATTACACCTTGTAGAGTATTATTGCAGTATTTGTTTTGATGTTATGGACTTTTAGCTGTCATGCTTTTTAGTATCCGCCTTCTTCTCTTTTGACTGTTGTTACTTTCGGGTGGAACCTCTTCCTGACCGCCAGTAAGTACTTATGTTTGTTTACAGATATATACTTTGGCTCTTTTTTATAAGCCTCATAAACACAGTATAGCAACCTTTCTTTTGCTCTCTAATCTACTCTCTCTCTCCATTCTATGACCCTTGCATTCTCCTGTTTTACCTTTTCCTGGCAGCAAAATCTTTTTAGCTTTCGAGTAAAATTAAAAGGCTAAACAATTAGAACAAGATCAGGATAAATGGACCATTCTGAATTTCAAGCCCTTGTTCTTCTTGCTCCTTAATCTATTTCTTCAATAGTCAACCCATATTACCATTATCGTGCTCATTAATGGAGCGAAAGCAAGTTGAAGGACCACCTAATCTTTCTTTCTTTTCCAGTAAAAAGAGGGTATATAGGCCATATCACATGCATTTTTTCTCACATATATGCACATGGAAGAAGATTATCTGTACATTATATTCTATATTCGCCAGCCGAGTTTTGAACAAGAGCTCTCATTTATATGTGTTGGGAAATTGATTAATAATCAAAAGAAAATAAAAAAATAAGGAAGAGGACAAAGAAGAAAAAGAAAATAGAAGAAAGGAACATGCATACGCACTAATGCATGTGGGAGGATGTGTTCTCTCTTAGTGATCCATGATATGGATGCATGTGATGTGTGGAAATTTTTGGCTATAAAGGAGTTCACATTGCCTAGCTATGTGTGTGTGTGGGTTTTACACACCACCAATGTAGAGAGAGAAGCATGGGGGGAATTCTACACAAGAATACCACCGGGAAAATCCAAGGGGTCTTGGTGAGTGTGGGTGAGTGTAGGGACTAACTGATTTTAGTTACTCGGAAAAATACATCCGGGCATAGGATGTGGAAAGATCTGTTTATGATTGTCGGGAATTTAGCCTTGTAAACAGGGGAGAGATTTTTGTATATTGTCCTGAAATAGTGGAAATATAATTTTTTCTCTCATATATTTTTCTTGTGTTTGTTCTCTCATTTGTATGGTGTTCTCAATATTTTTCGGTATCTTACGCGCTTAAAATCCCAACAATATGCACGTGGAAGAAGATTATTGGTAGGCTCACTTATGGTGTCTCTCTTTAAAAATATCGTATNGTCTTGGTGAGTGTGGGTGAGTGTAGGGACTAACTGATTTTAGTTACTCGGAAAAATACATCCGGGCATAGGATGTGGAAAGATCTGTTTATGATTGTCGGGAATTTAGCCTTGTAAACAGGGGAGAGATTTTTGTATATTGTCCTGAAATAGTGGAAATATAATTTTTTCTCTCATATATTTTTCTTGTGTTTGTTCTCTCATTTGTATGGTGTTCTCAATATTTTTCGGTATCTTACGCGCTTAAAATCCCAACAATATGCACGTGGAAGAAGATTATTGGTAGGCTCACTTATGGTGTCTCTCTTTAAAAATATCGTATCGTCTGCCCACCCCTATATGGTATAGGTACTTCACTCTCTTTAGTTTTTAAAGTCACATCACTTATCCTCATAACTTTTCTCACTATTAGTGGTTTTTCATGCTTTTCTATTTTCTATGGTGAGCCTCATATTTCCATCATCTCCAATGGAGCCAAAACTTCATCATTTTTTGGCTTTTGGGTGTGATGGAATAAATCAAAATGGATCTCTAAATTGTCTGCGCTTCTTTAGTTAATGAAGTAGCAGTTAGTCAAGCAATGCAACTATCGACGTTGAGCCGGGGGTCTCTTTGGAAACAGCCTCTCTACTTTCGAGTAGGGGTAAGGTCTGCGTACACACACCCTCCCCAGACCCTACTCTTGTGGGATTTAACTGGGTTGTTGTTGTTGTTGTTGTTGTTGTATGGGATTTATCCACGTAACTTTTAGTATGAAGAATTACGATAATATACTTTTAGGAAGTGACTTAAATTTATGGAAAGTATTATGATTTTTAACAAAAAATATGCTTGCACAAGAAAATAATAATCTGAATAAAAAATATACGTAGTAGTTGTCAAAAAATCTAAATCAGTACGTCATACCTACTTTCCACAACACATTGCCCATAAATAGGTTTAAATTAGCAAATTACGCAGTGCAAAACAATAATGCTTGTTCTGCTGTAGTGCAGGTTAACTGAGAAAATCTGTCAATTCATCCGAGCTCAAACCCCGGCTGTGGAGTCTTTTGACTCATCGTTATTCATTGATATTCATTTTTCATGAGCCACAATAAAAAAAATGTAAAGTCCTGCTAGATAATTTTAAAATTGTGAATATAAATGTTGATTGTTTGGGTTATGTGGATTCTTTGGACAATTTGAGTTAAGATTGTGAAACCCCCAAACCTTAGCACCAAATTTCCAAAAACTGACGTTATTGCTATCTTTTGATGCTTGAGTATGCTTCTTGTTAGTTTTGTGTGTGTGTGGGTGTGGGGGGGGGGTGTTCATCAAATATATGGATGGGGGGGATTTTTGCCAAATTTTTTGAAGAAATGGGGAGTTGAATATACCATTGGTCCTGTTATGACTTGTATGCATTTTTGCAGGAACAATGGCTCCCAAACCAGTGAAAAAGGCCAAGAAGGTGACAACCGGGAGAAAGAAGCGGAATGAAGATGGCTCATCCTCGAGCCAACCACCCCGCTTGACGTCCCGAGACAATGAAACTTGGTGGGAAGAGAGAAAGGAGACCTCTTTCATCATTGAAAAGACCATCGACCCAACCATTGACAATTACTTCAAGCTCTCCAATGCCTTTGCCACGCTTGGATGGGAAAATATGCTTACCCTTACCGGCACCTACTTTCCGGAACTTGTACGTGAGTTTTATGCAAACATCACCGAAAAGTCAAAGAAAAGGTTCTTAGTGAGAAGCTACGTTCGAGGCACGGAGGTGGAGATCGATCTCACCTACCTCCGCGAGTTCCTTGACCTCCGAGACCCATCACATCCCATTCATTACATGATCAACCGCAAGGGTGTGGTTGTCGACGACCGGGGTTACAATATTGAGGAGACAAAGGGGAAATTTGGGGTTCGAGATATGCTCACCCGCTCATTTGGTTTGCGGTGGATTCGGGCGAGGCTCCTCATCTACCTTATCGGCTTCAACATTGTTCCTAGGGCAAGTGGACTAAATGAAATCCGAAACAGCGACTTGTACCTAGTGGACAGGCTGATTTTTGGTTTGCCGCGCATTCAAAAGATCGCCCTTGCACCCATCATCATCAAATGCATACGGGAAGTCGTTGCCTCTTCACGTCGAGACAAGAACTTTGTCTTCCCCGTGCTTTTGTCTCGGATCTTTATAGCACAAGGAGTGAATACGGAGGGAGCCGAACAGAGGTCGACAACACAAAGTGACGTCTTCGACCATAACAAGATGTCTACCCTGCGGTATCAGTTCATTGATGGGGCTTGAAGGGTGAACCCGGATTATCACCGTATGCCCACACCAGACGAGGAGACTATCATATTTCCTGCGGGTTCAAACGGTCGGAGGAAAAATACGTTCCCTTTGCGGGACAATGACGACCCCATGGCGGACCTCGAAACCGGGAGCGAGGAAGACAATGAAGAAGAGGAGGAAGGGAGAGTGGCTCGGCGGCGCCCCAGGCCCAGGCAAAGCTTGAGGACGATGGTGGATGGGCTCGACCAACGCGTCCATACTTTGGAAGAAGGCATGCATGAAGTATTGCACTATATGCGTCGTTGGGCGGCAAACAACAATATCAGCCCACCTCGAAGAGAGAATGACGAAAATCTAGCCTAATCGACACCCATCTTCCTTTAATTGCGTACTAGGCATTATTATGACCTCATTGCATGCAGAGAACATGGAACAACAATACAACATTGCTTTGATTCAACAACATTTGGTTTTCAAAAAAGAAAAGAACTACGCCATTTTCATTCATTCATCCCCTCCCCTAGTACTCTACAAGACAACACCACCTCTTCTCACCCACGTTCTAGAACTCAACAAACTGTATTGAAAATAATTTTAACTGTATTGAACGAACCCTAATTGGCAAAAACACCAGCAGGGCCACAATGTGTATTGAAATTGATTTCTCCAACCCAGTCCCACAGGCCATTCACCTTCGGCTAGGGGCACGAGACTTTAATCTTCCCTTAACCATTGAAAAGCCCCTTTTTTCTGTCATACCTGCAAGCTTTTAGCCCCATTCACCTGCAAGTTTGTTATAAGAAGCCTTCTGCTTTGTTGGATTCCAGTTGTTTGTTCTGTGCCGCCATTGCGCCGCTCTGATTGTACCAAAACAATGACTTTAAGAGCTAGAGGAAAAACAATTTGTGAATTGGCAGATAAAAAAATTAAGGTTTGAGGGCTTTCGTAACGTATTATAAACTAATGAGTACTTTATTCATCATATGTCGGGGGTATTTATACGTACACGGGGAGGAGGTGAAGTTTAAGTAAACAAGATAACCAAATATTCTAAGTAATAAAAGTAATATATATGACATATTTAACAACACCAAAACATTAATAATTTATTTTTCATATCACACATCAAGTAAGTTACATATTGGAAGTCAAAAAAAAGCCACAAAAACAACACCACATGTTGGCATCCTACTAGGGATTGCAGTTTGATACACATAAAATCATCAAAAAAAAAAACAAGAAGATATTCATATTCATATTCGTGTATCATGCTTCCACTTCAAAGGCAACGCCGTGATAAGAACCCTTAGCAGGACAGATGCACTCTCTTTGATAATGAATCTGTATCTCAGGATGCTTCTTCATCACTCCATCATCATCTTCATCATCAACTCCTTCATATCCCCCAACCGTAAAACAAGTCAAATGGAACCCCCACGGTGGATATTTAGTGGGGGTAAAGTTTTGACCTGGATAAAATTCATTTTAGTTCAAATGGTAAAATAAAAGTAGTAATAATAATAATAATATATGTTTCTTTAAAATTTAAGTTTTTAGAAAATCCTAATAAATCTTTAAAAATATTGTACGGAGTATATTACACACAGTTACCAAAATATTATTGCTATTTATCTTTAAAATACAAAATATCTTGTAAATTATAAATTTTCCAAGATGCTAAAATTAAAATAAAAATATTATAGATAAACGGAGACAAAAATAAATTTAAAATATACTTACATTACAAGAAAAAATGACTTAAATTTTATTTTTGTTAAACAATGACTTATGTGTCAAGTACAAAGTTAATCATGTATAAGAAAAGTTATATGTTAATTTAGAAGTCATATGGAATGTCGCATGTACACTAGGAAGCCAAAATAAAACGCCACATGTGCACACTAGCCGAATTCTTAAAATTCCGGCAAGAGGCACCATTTTGTTACATTTTTTAAAGATGACATATATTTTTGTTACAAATTGAAGGTGAGGTACTTTTTTGTTACAAAATTCAAAGTTGGGATATCTTAAGCCGGAATTATAAACTATGAATTAATCCTAATGATAGATATATGAACCACGACTCGTCTTGATCAATTGGACAACTAAAACAAACGAATCCAATCCTCAAATAAGAAGAAACAACACTAGTGGTCACGATTTTGGGCAGCGATCATGAGCAGCCGTGGTACGGGTCTCAAACATCGACTGTATTTGTTACCCAGTGCGGCCCCAGGCCATGAAATATCGGTGTATATAATGCAGGGAAGGGGGTTTGTACTTTCGTGCCTAACGAGTGGGTTCTTAAGTTTCCAATCTTAGTTTTTAATTATTTTTTTATTATATTAGTATATCAAAAATAATTTAAGTTAATCATTCTATTGCAACATCTATTTTGTTCATAATTTTTACGTACAAGTCTAAACTTGGTGAATAATATGTTGTCGGAAATCGTTTCACGAGATCTGTCCAGCGACACCAATGTTGAATATAAAAATTTGACATTGTAACATACTGGTATTCCTATGACAAAAAAGAGGAGTAAAATTTTACTCATCACTCAATAATTGAATATTTTGTAATCCATTAATTAAAATATAATGCCTCGTAAGCTACACCAAAATTGGAAGAAGGTAGACAGTTGTTTATAGTATCAATAATACAACCTTTGGTTCACATGACATTGGAAATCAATGTCAGGAGATGACTCGTGAGCGTTCCAGTGCCCCCGTTCATAAAATTGACGGTTCCTACTCCTCCGATAAATCTCCCCACCTCGCTCCAACCGGAACACACCCCACACCCCTTCAATTGCACCTCACAAGTTAATTTTGACTTTGAAGTCAAATTTTGACTCCAAAGTCAAAATCAACTTGTGTGGTGCAATAGAAAGGGGGTATTTGTCTCAGGGCGGGCTGGGGGGTTTACCAGGGGGGTTAAGGGGGTAAGAACCGTCAATTTTACGAAAGGGTCACCAGAGTGCCCCGAGTCATCCCCTGACACTGATTCCCAATGTCATGGGAACCTTACCCAACATACAATATATTAGCCTATAATATATGAGTATATAACTGTTTTGCTTCTCAAACTCACTTCACCATAAAATATATGCCAAATCTAAATGAACTTTAGCCATGCTCTGCATTCCTTTAGTTTTCTTGACTTGCCTACAGTCCAAAGAATTGTAGAGCACACAAACATTCTCCTTAAGAGCCATCTACAGAGTCTAAAATAAAAGTCAATGGTACACATCTAACATCAGAAAGTAAGAGATAACTGTAAAATACTCCCTCCGTCCCTAAATAAAGTTCCACTTTCGTTTTTTCTTTGTCCCTAAATAAACTTCTCTTTTCCCTTAAAAAACCCCTTTTACCCCTTACTTTTTCATACCCTACCTATCACATCATACCTTTTTACTAATAATCTACCTATCACATCTTACTTTAACACATGGGTATTTTTGGAAAGTCAACACCAAAATATCCCTCTCTTAAATCTTCAAAAAGTCAAAAATAGAACTTTATTTAGGGACGGAGGGAGTAATAAATACTCCGTAATATTTTATTGCTTGAATCAAATAAGTGAGGAATACAAGACATTTAATTATAAGTGAGGGAATATATTCTAGAGTCATCCCCATTAATAGCTTATAATAAAAGTTAATTATATAATAATAACTCTAATTATAATAGGTAACAAGCATAATTATAATATATAATACTCCCTCCGTCCCCAATTTGATTACAAATTGCGGGTTACGGAGTAAAATTTCCTATTTTTTAAAATTATTTTATTTATAAATTGGTATATCAATAAGCTATAAAAATTACTTATTAAAAATTACGTCAAAAGTTCTACAGTACAAAACAAGAGGTGACAAGAATATTTTATTTTATCAAATACTTGATGAAATCACGTAAACAAACAAAAGTTATCGAGAAGAGAGAGAAAAAAAGATTGTAATCTATTTAGGGACGGAGGGAGTATTAAATATATTAAATAATTGATATATTTAACATGCTCCCAACGTCCTAAACAATGAGATTGAACGCCAACTTTAAATTTAATAACGACCAAAATTGTAATTAGAAACTAGAGATATATCTTCGGCTACAGCAGACTGAATGCATCCGGACTATAAGATAAGAAAGATTGCCGGGAAAGAAATGTGTCTGCTTCGAGTAGGATGGGAGAAATGTCCCACTTCAGAACCATATTTTTCCGAGTTCAAAGTCCAAATTCAAGAACAAAGCACGAAAACATTAAGAAAACTGAACACTACTGCAATGAAATTAACAAGTCATTTTTTCTGTTGAGTACCGGGAGCCGAATTCACTAAACCAAACAAGTGGAACGAAGCAAATACTAGTGTTGATAGCTTTAACTAAGTTAATCCCTCAATTTCACACCAGCAATTACAAACTCACCAACATGAATGGGCCTTTCAAGTGCATTTGCAACAGGCAATTTCATTGCTTCTCACTTAGCTTCAGTTTCCCAGGCTTTTACCAAGGCAGCATCAGGCAGTGTCACTATCGCCAAGCTAAGAGTATATTATTCCACTTTGCAAGCATAAAGAGTGGAGAAAGAAATCAGAAAAAAACTGCAGAAACTTTTACTTGCAGAAACTTCTAAAGCGGACAAAACATTTTTTGAAGAAGACTACTTGATTTACATCAATTCAGTTTGCTATAATCCATCTCTCTTATGCCACTAAGAAAAATAATATTCTTCACATGTACTTTGCAACCAAGGTACAACAAATGCAGCAACGATTTATCACCCCTTTGGGCAAATGAATTATAGAAAAATCCCGAATATCTTGCTCCTTAAGGGAGGGATGGCTGGTAATGAATCGCTCAAAACTTGTAGAACAAGAAATGAGCTTCTGTCAATCCTCCTCAGACAAACTGGTTTTCAGCACCAGTACATCCTCCCTCCTCAAATCTTATACTCCCTCCGTCCCATGAAACGTGGGACATTTGCTTTTTAGGAGGGATTTAAGGTAGTGTATTTTGGTATTGAATTTCCAAAAATGTCCTTTGATGTGATGGGTAAAAGTATGATTTGATGGATAGATTATTAGTAAAAAGGTATGATGTGATAGTTAGGGTATGAAAAAGTAAGGGGTAAAAGTGATTTTTTAATAGAAATAAGAAGTGTTTTGTGGGACGGATAAAAAAAGAAAGGGGAAGTGTTTCACGGGACGGAGGGAGTAGCTTGTGACTATCCTTGATTCACCTTTCACGTTATACAACAATTCCTAAACTTATGTCGTAAAGCTTAACCATGTAAAGAGGAGAACTAAAACCCTAGTAAAAATACTGTAAACGGAGAAGGCAAGATTACCTTGCGCTGCTTGCTAAATCTCTCAGTAGAGTAAGTTCCCAGCACTTTCGAACAGTAAAGGACACAATCGCCCTGCGTCATTTAAGGTCTTAGCACCTTATAATGTGTTCCCAACACCTTCAAACAGCGAAGGACATAACTTCCTAGCACCATTTTGGCTCTCAGTTCCCAACACCTTCAAACGACAAAGGGCACAATTTTCCTGCACTGTTTAAGCACTCATTGTACTTTAGCATGTACCCAACACCTTTGAACGGCTGCACTACATCGTCGAACGGCTTCTACGTGGTGATTTCCTTTGTTTGCACTTTTGGTGGATTCGTTTGAATTTCTTTTTGTTGGCGACAGAAGAAGGAAGCCGGATCAAACAAGGAAACTAAATCCCTTTGGGATTCGATTTAGTATCTTTCCTAGTTTGTTTATTTCTTGTTTTAGTAGGAATAGAAATATGGTAGGAATAGAAGTTTACTTATATGCTTTATTTTCTTCCTATATAAAGAGGGTTAGACCTTTGTATTCACAAGCCAATTCAATATACGAACTATTTTCTCTCTTATTAATTTCTACACTTTTCATCTTTGCACAATTGCACAATTACACAATTAGAAGGCATTGTTATTCATTTCAAGTCACAAAACTAATGTTCTATGAAGTAATAAAACAAGTGTGGCATGCATAATCTCGGGGAATGAGCAATACACACATGCCATTAAATAGTACATTTGAGCATAGAACTTTCGTGTTTCTTAAGAATAGGTCAGTCAGAATACATCATGTCTTTGACAATTTGTTGATGCCATGTGATGTGTAAGTTTTGATATTGACAAATCGTCATGCATACCAAATCAACGTTTAACTAATTCAAGGCTTGTGTAATTAAAATTACACAGATTCATACTGACACATAATGCTAGTTTTATCAAAAAATTACACAGATATTTTGTGTCAATGTAAGTCATCACATTAAAATTACACTAGCATAAAATATTAATATATGCCTTCCGGATATAAAATGGGGTGCAATTGTTGGTGTACAAATAGCTTAATTCTAAAGTTAAAACTAACAGTCAAGTACTCCGTATGTGAATTGTTATTTGAAAATATACTCTATATTAGCTATAACACAAATTTAATTTTCACTTATGAAAGTAATCAAGGTACATGGCATTCTACTTTTGAAAATTAAGAAATTTGAAATCAACTCTAGGATTGGGTTAGCGTAAGAACAAGAGTAAATAAATGTTGGTTAGTTGGAGGGCATTTAAGACATTTCGATGTGAAATGAGAACTCATTCAAAAGCCAACAAGGACGAATTTTTCTAGATTCTAACATAATGTGTCTTGATGGAGGACCTCTTTAAGAATACTGTTAGATATTATGGTTAGCATTTTGAAAACACCATCTACGAATAGTGTTTAACGTTAGCGTTTTCAAACTAACATTCACTGTTAAAAATTCATCCAAAACACTGAAGCTAATCTCTAACGCTATTCTCAAACATGCTCGAAGTTTTGAGAGACGGAGAAAGACTTTATTTGTCATGTCGCAATCACGTCACTTAGCTCTTTTACCTATTTGCTTCATTCCTTAGTCATTACCACATTTCAAAAAATTATATAAAATATTAAGTTTTTTCAATTCATTTTATTTAAATATTAGTATAAAAATAAAAAAATAAAATTTATATTTAAAAACTAAATGAAAAATTCTTGAAATTAAGAAATGTCAAAAATATTTTATTTCATCAAATAATTAATGAAAATGTATAAATAACAAAAGTTCATGTGACTTTCAAAAATATTTTATTTTATTCACTAATTAGATAAATAAAAATTACGGAGTATTTATTTACAATAATCTATTCTAAAGAATTAAAAGATATTTTAAATATTCTAATCATCTCAATAACACAAAACTAATCTGATTATATTTATAAAGATTTAAGATAAAAGACTGATCTGTACTAATTAATCGAAAGAACTAGAAAAGACCAGTTGGAATTTATGAATGTATGTTGATTGATTATAAAAGTTATATCATTGAATTAGGATCGATGAATCAAATCCAACAATACTAACGGATCTCAAATCGAAACAAGTGAGCCCGAAAAGATTATTTTTACTTAGACACCTAATTCTAAATTATAGTACAAAACCCTAGTATCGGCCCTAGTATATATACATATAAACAAATTCTGAACCAGCACCTCAGCGCAGTATCTTCTTCTCCCATTTGCAACACCAATTTCTTTCTTCTCCTTCTATCACCGACGGTGCTCGATAGGACGACCACGAGCAGCGACGATCAGCGAGCATATTTCCGGCGACAAGTTTAGACGGCGGCAAGGTTGACGACCCCCATATGTTTCGGCGACCCCCTATGCCACGACTATTGAAGTTGCGGGATTGGCGACGAAAACAAATACGTCGACGGCGGGGGTCTGCAATCGGTGACGAGAAGCACCAGTACACTCTCTCCGGCATGGCGACCTTTGGGCGGCACGGCCAGACTAGGGCAGAACATCTCTATTCCGGAGACTGCAAAATTTTCAGGTGACGTGGGTAGCTACGGCGACTCCCATCTCTTCTGGCGACCCCAGCGACAAAACCACTTGGCGAAATTAGCGGCAACCATGGGTTGACAATTGGAGGTCAACTCCAACTATCCAAAACAACGTTGTTGACAATCCCGACGGGTTCGGACAGCGGGTTTGGTCCGGACAGAAACAGTCTTGGTTTCGGACACTCCTAGTACTTGGCGGGATGCTATTCTGGTGATTGGGCAAGGTCACTGAGCGGGGCAGCCCTGGCAGTGTTTGGGCAGCGGGGTGAATCTGCCTGACGATAGAATCCGAATGACATTCTTTCGAATTAAATCAACGAATCGAGGTGAGTATGTAGACATCTAATACTAGAATATGCATCTAGGTTTTAATTTCATTCATAACTGTTATCGTGGTTGATCTGTTTGATTTATCTGTATAATTGTTGATTGTTATTCGAGAATTGTTATCGTTGAATCAAAAAGGGTAGTATGCATGATTAAGGCTTTCATTGATGAGT
>OOIL02004480.1:2637401-2660695 GCA_900332095.2 Cuscuta campestris | reverse complement strand
CATGTTTCGTTTTTTAAGCATCAACCCAGCAGAAATCTCATAACAAACACTTATAGATTCATATTAACATTCTAAACGATATCAGGCATATACACTCATCAATGAAAGCCTTAATCATGCATACTACCCTTTTTGATTCAACGATAACAATTCTCGAATAACAATCAACAATTATACAGATAAATCAAACAGATCAACCATGATAACAATTATGAATGAAATTCAAACCTAGATGCATATTCTAGTATTAGATGTCTACATACTCACCTCGATTCGTTGATTTAATTCGAAAGAATGTCATTCGAATTCTATCGTCAGGCAGATTCACCCCGCCGCTGCTGTTAGGCGTGTCGTAGCACCTACAAATTAATTTATTCTTTTCCTTTATTTAGTTCCTTCTTGTAAAAATAATATTTATTAAATCTATAGATAGGATAGTAAGAGTCGATCCCACGAGGAAAGATATTTTTTAGACTATGAAAATCGGTTTACTTTGTCACTTTTTATTGAGTGAAAACAACTGTCTGAAATCTATAAACTAAATTAAAAGATGGGGGAGGGGTTTGAAAATTGTTTTCTAAATGAAGTAAAAAAACTAACTAAAGTGACACACCACACCAGAACAAAACTCAAAACAAACCAAGGATAAAAACAGAACGTAACTCCACCAAAAAGCCCAAACAAAGAAGACAAGCACACATAACACAATAGTTTAGAGACTTAAACAATTTTAGAAAACCAACAAAATGTTTTATAATATAGAAAATAAATATCCAAGATCAAAACTTTGTTGAAAACTAGCATAATCATCAACCAACTATAAATTAAAACAAGGGTCCGACTGAAAAAGAGGTCCACCAACGGTTCTTTCCTATTTTCCCACTCATAAAAGCTCATGTTAAGACCAACCCTAACTCTAAACCCTACTACCCTTAGCAACCCAAAGACCAACTCTTAGATTACTACTAAGAATAGTGCATTAAGATTTGTGGAAAACATCACCGTAACAATTTTGCAGTAACACGAAGGTTATTTAACAAAATCAGTTTGAGAACCTTGATTAGCAAAAAACCACTTAACGAGGCAGCCCAGGTTAATCAAGTGACACTTGATTTCTAGAAAAGTTCGGCTATTTAAAGCACTTTGGACTTTAAAAGAATATCATTTTAAATTGGATTAGGTCGCGATCCTAATTTGACCCAACTTAAGTAAAATCAATTGAAAAATAGTTCTCAAACACCTTTGAATTAATCTAAAAGTAGCAAAAATTGGAATAATTTTAAGAGTAAACTTGAAGTAAAAGTGTAAACCCATAGACAGATTTAATTTTAAGCAACAAGATTCAATACTTCCTCTCAAAATTCTGGTTTCAAATGCTATTTTTGACAAAATTATTTCCTAGACAGCACAAACACAACAGTCCAAGAACCTGCTTCATAAATTTGCTACGAAACTGTGCCAATCACTTTCAACCTTAAAGCAATGTTTACTTCCCAAAAGCCATATCATAAACTCATAAGTAATGATCAGTAAACAAAAAGGAAGAACATTATCTCAAAGGATTCCTTTTAAAACAACACAGCCACCATAAAAATCTCTATTCGCAGCACTTATGACAAATTCCCTTCACAGTATTTATTGCAAAAAAAAGTAACTCTCAAGTAGAAGTTTTGATAAATTGAAAAATCAAGAACAGAACAAAAGGAAACCAAATTGAAAAGAAAGATCAACTAAAGTCGTAAAAAAAACTACAAAAGAAGATAACAAAAGGGGGTTTCGGATGCAAGATCCGAACCCCCTAGGGTTCATACCCTTTGGATTGAGCTCTGATTTTTACTCTTGATTGGTGGTGGTGAAGTTCTTCGCAGCCCTCCCTCAATTTATAGGTGCTCTTCGTCTCTTCCATCTTCGATTAGGACTTCCTTGTGCGCTGCAATTCTTGCTGCGGATTCTCCGGCTCCAGTTGCGTTGAAGAGCCGAACAACAGTAGGAGCGGGAGTCTCTTCTTTTTACGCAGCTTCTCTCCAATTTCTCTTCTCTTGTGTGTATTGGTGGTGGACCTTTGGGCTTTATCATATTGGGCCCGGATTGCTTTTACATTTTCAGCCCGCACTTAATGCTCCAAAAATATATCTAATAACCTTTGTCAAAGAGAATTTGGGTCCACAACAATAATATTCAAAAATAAACTGAAAAGTGTGCATTATGAACATATTTTAAGAACTATGTCTAGAATGCAAATATGATCATTTAAGTGTAAAAATGCACTTTTTAATGCCCGAAAATACTGATTTGATAGAGAATATTGAGTGAACATTTTGGACTCAACAGCTGCCAAAACACTGCCAGGGCTGCCTCGCCCTTACCCAATCACCAGAATAGCATCCCGCCAAGTACTAGGAGTGTCCGAAACCAAGACTGTTTCTGTCCGGACCAAATTCGCTGCCCGAACCCGTCGGGATTGTCAACAACGTTGTTTTGAATAGTTGGAGTTGACCTCCAATTGTCAACCCATGGTTGCCGCTAATTTCGCCAGGTGGTTTGGTTTTGTCGCTGGGGTCACCAGAAGAGATGGGAGTCGCCGTTGCTACCCACGTCACCTGAAAATTTTGCAGTCTCCGGAATGGAGATGTTCTGCCCTAGTCTGGCCGTGCCGCCCAAAGGTCACCCTGCCGGAGAGAGTGGAGCTGGTGCTTCTCGTCACCGATTGCAGACCGCCGTCGTCGACGTATTTGTTTTCATCGCCAATCCCGCAGCTTCAATAGTTGTGACACAGGGGGTCGCCGAAACATATGGGGGTCGCCAACCTTGCCGCCGTCTGAACTTGTCGCCGGAAATATGCTCGCTGATCGTCGCTGCTCGTGGTCGTCCTATCGAGCACCGTCGGTGATAGAAGGAGAAGGAAATTGGTGTTGCAAATGGGAGCAGAAGATACTGCGCTGAGGCGCTGCGGCGCTGGTGCGAGAATTTGTTTATATGTATATATACTAGGGCCGATACTAGGGTTTTGTACTACTACCACCGTACCGTGAAACATTTCCCCTTTCTTTTTTTATCCGTCCCACAAAACACTTCTCATTTCTATTAAAAAGTCACTTTTATCCCTTACTTTTTCATACCCTAACTATCACATCATACCTTTTTACTAATAATCTATCCATCAAATCATACTTTTACCCATCACATCAAAGGACATTTTTGGAAATTCAATACCAAAATACACTCCCTTAAATCCCTCCTAAAAAGCAAATGTCTCATGTTTCACGGGACGGAGGTAGTATAATTTAGAATTAGGTGTCTAAGTAAAAATAATCTTTTCGGGTTCACTTGTTTCGATTTGAGATCCGTTAATATTGTTGGATTCGATTCATCGATCCTAACTCAATGATATAACCTTTATAATCAATCAACATACATTTATAAATTCCAACTGGTCTGTTCTAGTTCTTTCGATTCAAATCAATCCTTTATCTTAAATCTTTATAAATATAATCAGATTAGTTTTGTGTTATTGAGATGATTAGAATATCTAAAATATCTTTTAATTCTTTAGAATAGATTATTGTAAATAAATACTCCGTAATTTTTATTTATCTAATTAGTGAATAAAATAAAATATTTTTGAAAGTCACATGAACTTTTGTTTATTTATACATTTTCATTAATTATTTGATGAAATAAAATATTTTTGACATTTCTTAGTTTCATGAATTTTTCATGTAGTTTTTAAATATATAAATTTTAGTTTTTTATTTGTATACCAATATTTAAATAAAATGAATTGAAAAAACTTAATATTTTATATAATTTTTTGGAATGTGGTAAAGACTAAGGAATGAAGCAAATCTTTCTATATACAAAGCAAATGGGGTGAAAATGAACAATGGCAATTCCCGCCTAAATGAACAGTGATTTCAGGTTGGGCCTAAATGCTGTCAAGTTGGCTTGCAAGTGGGGGTGGAGTTTTATGGGGTAATGTGATTAATGTGTACATTGAGCTTTATGGGAAAGAGAAAAAGCATGCATTGAGCCACGTGAAATGGGAAAGAGAAAAAGCATGCATTGAGCCACGTGAAATGGGAAGAGAAAAAGCATACATTGAGCCACGTAAAATTAATTGTGAAACATTGGAGAGTGTGTAATCTATTTTGAGTGAAGATCCTTGAGTATAAAAGCAAGACCATCTCACGTTTTAATAACCAAACCAAACCAAGCTTGCCAATTCTAAATTTAAAAAAATGTCTTCCATCACAGTTTCATCCGGGATGTGGACCAAGCTTGCCGATCTTGATAGAGATCGAAGCAAGATGGCCATTCATGTGAGAGCAATTCGTGTGTACGAAATAAGTTCATTTGGTAGAATTGACGAATCAATAGAGGTGATTTTCCATGACGATCAAGTATGTTACTTCAATTCCATTACTTTTCATAAAGAAATAATTCTTATTTTATCTTTGGTGGTATAGTATACAACAAAGTATAATTTCTAGATCAGTTATTATGTTAATTTTTGGATCCATCAATGACATTAAAAATTGATTATTGCATTGGTATATCTCATTGGCCGAAAAAATTAATTAAAAGTCATTGTATTGGATCTGAAAACAGGGTACGAGGATTCATTGTCAGCTTAAGAAACCGTATAATTCGCGTTATCGGGCACAAATCGTGGAGGGGGGAGTTTACGCTATCAAAAATCTATTGGTTCATGACAACTATCAAATGTTCAAGACAACTCTGCATCGCTTTATGTTGGCGTTCTTTAGCAAAACTGATGTCAAAACAGTGAGTACCAAAGGATTTCCCGATTTCATGTGTGACCTACGTTCCTTTGAAAGTGTTCGTGAGCAACCCGTCTTGAAAGATGCTTTATTAACAGGTATTGTAATCTGTCTAAAATTTTCATATACTTCATTATAAAGATATGAAATCGAATTACATAATTATGATAGATGTGATTGGAAAGATTGTTGGACGTTCAAGCGTGCGAACATACAATAGGGGACAGAAAGAAGAAAAGCTCATGGAGATGACTTTGGAGGATCTCGAGTACGTTAATGTTTCCATGATTGAGCATAGATTTTTTTAGTATAATCATTAATCTTACAAATTTGCAGGGGAGAACGTTTGACGTGCACTTTGTGGGGAAAGTATGTTGATCAATTCAACGATTACGTCAATCTTGACGTCCCTTATCCTTCCGTCGCACTTATAAGCTTCTGCAGGGTGAAGAGGTTCAATGGTCGGTACCTAACAACTTTTTTCCTTACATTGAATTCATTAGCCAAAATTCACATAACTTCTCACAATCTCACATTATATGCAGGAGTGGTTAGTCTGTGTACTGCATATGACGTGACCAAGATTGTTTATGATGGTGTCTCAAATGAAGTCATTAAGTTCAAGTCAAGGCATGAAATTAGATTATTAATACTTTTTATTACACACAAACATCTTCTAATTAACACATTCTTTCAGGCTTCCAGATCAAGGAGATGATAGTACTTTTACACCAACTATTTTGAGTCGAGTTGATGATGTCGAGAGTGGAACAGTTACAATCACAAGTATCAAGGCACTGCTTGAAGAGAAGGTATCGATTGTAATTATTATATAAAAAGTTTAATGGATCATTGTTTCATTTTTAAGATTATGCAATCTTTCAACTAACGAATCTAATCATTCATTAACAGGAAGGATATTTTTGGATTAAGGGTGAGATAGATTCACTTGGCCCAATGCGCTCTTGGTCCTATCTTGGGTGCACCGAGTGTAACATGAAAGTTCATCCGGAGGATGCGAGGTTTAAGTGTGATGGGTGTGATAAGACCATCCCGCATGGAGTGTACAAGTAAATAAATGATATCTCTTTTATTTTTCTATTCTTTTTAGATTTTGCTTATTGAGGGTTAAATATATTCGTAATACATAGGTACAAGGTCATTGTTCGGGTTGTTGATGAAAGTGGAAGCGGTCATGCGGCATTTGTCCTGTTTGATAAAGAGTGCACACAATTGTTGGGAGTGAGTGCTTTCTTGCTTAGGGAGGCTATGGTTGAGGTAAACATAAAGGAACACACCTTATCCTAATTTCAAATTTTTGGCTACATGCTCATAAAAATAAGTCTTGGGAATCTTTGAAATGTGTAGAGGAATATGGACCCGGACACTATACCGCAGGAAATGGATCGAATCATGTGTCAAAAGGCTCTTTTCAAGGTTCATGTGAAAAAACAACAAGGCTCACCGACTAAGCACCTGTCGAGGATTTTTAGTGTTGGACAAATTGTGACTGACCAAGTGGTGCTGGCTAAATATAACAACATTGTTGAAAGAACAAATTTGGATGATTTTTGGGAGAGTCTCGAAGACTTGAGCGAAACAGTGGAAAAGGTTATTATTATATCATTTGAACCAAGCTGTTTGAATTGAATACGACAATTATGGATAATAAGAAGTATTGATAATACTATTTTCCAAATGAAATATGTAGATTGGTTCAAATGACGTTCTTGGCAGTCAGAGTAGTTGCAGTGCTTCAAGGAAGGATATTGAAATCCAGGTAGACGATCCTATCAAGCGGAAACTTTTTGAAGACGATCCAAGTGACAAACATGACAAGAGACTCAAAGCAATCAAGGTTGAAAAGTAGATTGAAGTTGTTCAGGATGCCAATTGTTTTTGGTGGAAAGAAATAAGGTTGTCTGCTTCTATTGGATCTTTTTGTCCTATCTTCCAACCATGTCCACAAAACAGTTTTTGATCCATGGCATGTAACAAAACTATTTTCCCGTTGTTTTTGTGAAACAACCGGAGTTTATTTCTGTCTATTTTTTGCAATATTTACTATGGTGTACGTGTTTGGGATTATGTTTTGAAAATTATTAATACAAGTTTATTATATGGTTGCGTACCCAATTGAGAAATAAGTAAAGCAAATTTTTATGAAAAAATATGAAGTAAAAAAAAACTACAACACATAAAAGTTTTTCGGGCTAAGCTAGGTTTTTGTTTAAATGACCTATTAGATTAACAAACTCCGCAACTCTAAAACTGCACAATATATAAGTCGAGATGTATATTACTCCTCAGGCAACTAATAACACATCAAGACAAAAAAAAGCTGGGACTGAGGAAATGCGCGTACCTCAGGCAACCACCGGTCGTCCTCGGCGTCGGCGAACGCGATGTTGAGCCAATCGGCGTTCCGTTTCTGGACTTTGGCCACGAATTTGGACAGGGAGTTGCAGAGTTGGCACTTGCGGGAGTAGAATTCCAGCACCGTCGCGGCTTTGTCGCTCGCCAGCGCCGCCGCAAACGCGCCCTGCTCCGCTGCGGATTGTTCCTCCGGACTCGGATTTCTTCCTCATCATCCCTCCTGTTAGAGAAGGAAAAGGAATATTAGAATATTAGTCTTTGATTTGTATTAGACTTGTATATGGTAGCTTCCTTTATTTAGCATTCCTAGTTCTATTAGGAATACCTTGCTGTATATATATACTCCTCATTGTATTGTACAGGATCAAGAAGGAATACAATAGATTTTCAGCCCTAAAACACTTCTGCGTAACATGGTATCAGAGCAAACCTAAAACCTACAGCCGCACGTTACCTTTCCAACATCAAAACACCGACCTTGTTTTCTTTCCTTTGCAGTGTGAACGCTCTCCCTCCGGCGAACAACGAGCATGGCAGGCGAGGCAACCCCAAAGGATCTGAAGGCATCACCGAAGAATCATGTGGACGAGAACGACGACGACATATTGCAAAGACGTCGTCGCATATCGCCCTACGATCTCTCACCCAGCGACAATCCGGGTATGCTTTTAACCCAGGTTGTTCTCAAGGGACCAAACTATGACGAATGGTCAAAATCCTTGCGCCTTGCCTTACGGGCTCGCAAGAAATTTGGATTTGTTGATCGATCAATAGCGCAGCCGGATCCAGACTCAGACGACTTGGATGATTGGTGGACCAATCATTCGCTTATAGTATCATGGATACGCAACACGATTGAACCATCGTTGCGATCCACAATCTCTACGGGCGAGTCTGCATCCGATCTGTGGGACGAACTGAAGGCGTGTTTTTCGGTTGTGAACGGACCTCGCGTCCAACAACTGAAGCGTGAAATATCTGAATGCAAACAAAAGGGACTTAGCATGATGGCATATTATGGCAAGTTAAAGAAATTATGGGACGACTTAGCCGACATCGACAAGTTCCCAGATTGTGTTTGCACAGATTGTGCGGGCAAACTGGCGGCAGCCTTAGCAAAGAAGAGAGAGGAAGAAAGGGTCCATCAGTTCCTTATGGGAGTCGATGACACCATGTACGGCTCCATAAGGTCGCAACTTTTGTCTCAAGAACCACTGCCCACCGTCGCCAGAGCCTACAATATCTTGATTCAAGAAGAGACCGCACGTGCTACGATCCGAGGCATTGGCGACACCGAAGTTCCAGCGGCTGCCTTTGCTGTGAAAACGAGCAGCGAAGCTGATCAAATCTGCGGTCATTGTAAGAAGAAAGGACACCAAGTAGACTCATGCTTCAAACTGCATGGATTCCCCGAGTGGTGGCCACCGGGGAATGACCGCGGGCGTGGCAGCAATCGTGGACGTGGCTCCAGGCGTGGGGGACATCGGGGAGGCCGCGGCGGAAGAGGAACAGACGGGAAGGGCAGCGGACAGACGACAGCAGCGCACGCTGTAACTGCCGGCGACGGAGGAACATCCAGACTTCCAGACTTTGAAAATCTCACACCTTCTCAGTGGGATACAATTCGTCACGCTCTATCTGTGTCATCTACTCCATCTGTTACTCCCGAAACATTAACAGGTATTGCCCCCTGTTGGATTCTTGACACTGGTGCATCGAATCATATGACTGGTGATGTTATGTTGCTTTATGATATTGTGGATATGCCATCTTGTGAAATTGGGTTGCCAGACGGAAAGAAAATTATATCAGTTCAATCCGGGAAACTTAAGTTAACAGACACATTGACTTTGTTGAATGTTTTGCTTGTTCCCAATCTGAGCTGTAACTTGATCTCGGTTTCCCAGTTAACAAAAGAATCTGATTGTGAGGCCCGATTCTCCGCTAATACTTGCCTGATACAGGACCTAAAGTCGAAGACTTTGATTGGTGTGGGTGAGCAGGATGGTGGACTTTACTATTTCAGACCAATGAAGGACAAAGTGGCGTTGAGTGCAAAACGGGAGAGCAGCTTTGATCTATGGCACAAGCGCCTAGGACATCCTTCACCTCGAGTCTTATCTCTAGTTCCTGTAGTTGGTTCTATTAAAGATAGTAGTTTACAAAATACTTGTTGTGATATTTGTGTACGTGCCAAACACTCTCGTACCAGTTTTCCTATAAGTTATCATCAATCTACTGCAATTTTTGATATGATACATGTTGACCTATGGGGACCTTATCGCACACCTAGTCTGAATGGATCCACAATGTTTTTGACTCGCCACCAGCGACACAGCTCCGGAGCCCCTTCACGCCAGCGAAGACACAACACCTGTAGCAGCAGGCGACGTGACGACGTCCAGCGCTGCCAGCACTGGCGGCAGCACCAGTGCTGAGTTGAAGGACCCACTACCCGACGAGGCAGCATCCACTGCCGCCGAGACAGCACCCACTCCAGAAGCTGGTCGTGGGCAACGAGCACGCATACCGAACACCCGTCTGAAAGATTATGTCACATATACTACCTTCCAAACGCTCAGCAAGTACCCGCTTAGTGCATTCATCAATTATGACAAATTTACTCCTTCACACAAGTGCTATCTCACAGCCATCGACTCCGAGGTTGAGCCCAGAAATTTTCGTGAAGCAATGCGATCCGAAACGTGGCGCAAGGCAATGCGGGCGGAAATTGATGCATTACAGAGTAACGGGACTTGGACTCTAGTCAGTGCCCCTCCTCACAAGAAGCCTTTGAGGAGCAAATGGGTATACAAAATCAAACGCAAGGCCGATGGTAGTATCGAACGGTACAAGGCACGACTGGTGGTCTTCGGTAATCATCAGGTTGAAGGGTTGGATTATAATGAAACATTTGCTCCTGTCGTGAAACTCACCACCGTCAGAACCTTATTAGCCGTGGCTGTAGCTAAATCATGGGAGCTTCATCAGATGGATGTTCACAACGCGTTTCTTCATGGTGACCTTAATGATGAAGTCTTTATGCGCCTGCCTCCCGGATTCACTCCTCCTCGTCCAGGTCTTGTTTGCAAACTTCAGAAATCTTTATATGGATTAAGGCAAGCCCCCAGATGTTGGTTTGCCAAACTCTCTCATGCCTTAAAGAACTATGGTTTTGTTCAGTCTATCTCCGATTATTCTCTTTTTACGCTACGACAGAGGGGGGGTGTCCTACATGTTCTTGTCTATGTGGATGACCTTGTAATCGCCGGTAGTGACTCTCATCAAGTTGAAAAGTTTAAGTCCTACTTGTCTCAATGTTTTCACATGAAGGATTTGGGGCGCCTTAAATATTTCTTGGGCATCGAAGTCGCGCGCACTCCGGCAGGCATTTTCTTGTGTCAAAGAAAGTATGCATTGGATATTATCTCTGAAGTTGGCTTACTTGGGGCACGCCCACTAGGCACCCCACTTGAGCCAAACCATCGCTTGGCACTTACTACCACGCCATTACTTCCTGACCCTGAGAAATATAGACGCCTCGTTGGTCGCCTTGTTTATTTTTCGGTCACTCGACCGGAGCTGTCCTATGCAGTTCATACACTGGCCCAGTTTCTGCAAGAGCCTCGTGAGGAGCACTGGAAGGCTGCGATGGGTGTGGTTTGATACTTGAAGGGGCAACCCGGTCAAGGGATCTTCTTATCAGCTAGCAATACCTTGCAGCTAACAGGATGGTGTGATTCAGACTGGGCCGCCTGTCCCTTGACGAGGAGATCCCTCACTGGTTGGTTCGTCCAACTTGGCAAATCTCCTGTCTCCTGGAAAACAAAGAAACAAACGACCGTGGCCCGATCATCTGCAGAAGCTGAGTACAGAGCTCTAGTCGCGGTCACTTGTGAGTTAAAGTGGCTCAAGAGTCTACTTGGTTCTCTTAGGATTGAACATTTGAAGCCTATGACCATAAAGTGTGACAGTACTGCCGCATTACATATCGCAGCCAATCCTGTTTTCCATGAACGTACAAAGCACATCGAAGTCGATTGCCATTTTGTTCGAGACGAGCTACTGCGAGGAGTCATCAAGACAGATCATGTTTCCACTACACATCAGCTAGCTGATATGCATACAAAGGCACTGGGCAAAGCACGACTTGAATTCTTGATTCCCAAGTTGGGCATTTCATTGCTACATGCTCCAACTTGAGGGGGGGTGTTGGAGAAGGAAAAGGAATATTAGAATATTAGTCTTTGATTTGTATTAGACTTGTATATGGTAGCTTCCTTTATTTAGCATTCCTAGTTCTATTAGGAATACCTTGCTGTATATATATACTCCTCATTGTATTGTACAGGATCAAGAAGGAATACAATAGATTTTCAGCCCTAAAACACTTCTGCGTAACACCTCCGAGCGGAGTCTCTGGATCTCGGCGCGCTGTTGATGAAATTGACGGCCAGAGAGGCCAGATTCTAGAACGGTTTGAACGGCCAGAGATCTTGGGTTAGGAGAAAGAATTGGGCGGAATGGTTCTGGGAAGAGAGGAGGTGCGAGATGAATGCGGGTAGGAAGATTGGGTGAGAAGGGCGATTTAATGAGAGGGATAGTTTAGGAAAAGTGGGTTAGAAAACGTATACTGGGAACTTTATTTCCGGACGGAGAAAAGAGTAGAGTGGGAACTTAAAATCCGGACAGAGGGAGTAAATAATATGTACAATAATGTGTTGAAAATGGAGTTTACAATTTTTTTAAAATAATAATGATTCTCAACTTGATTGAATTTAAAAATAAGTATTAGAAAGGTAGAATAATTATGAACTCTTACCACAAGAAAAGACAACTCATAATACTCTTAAATAATTACTTCATGTTAAAAATAAGTGCTTTATTGTCTAGCCATATGAACTCCTAGAAATCATCCTAAATAGGACTAAAACATAGATAAAAGTACCAAAATAAGACTTTCATGTTTTTTTTCCCGAAATAGGACTTTGCATTGTGGTAATGTGACCTTGCATTGTGGTAATGTGGCAGTGTACATGCGCAAATTACTATGCTTTTTTGGTAATGTATATGACCATGGTTCGTAATGTAAGTCCTATTTTGGGAATAAAAACATGGAAGTCTTATTTTGGTATATTTTCAAAGTTTTAGTCCTACTTTGGTCTTTCTTCCATGAACTCTTAGAGCCACGAGAAAATCTTTTCAAAAATCTTACAAGTACTTTCATTCCTAGAGACACTAAAACTATAAGAACAATGAATTGTGCAAGTAATTGATTACATTGAGCCATGTAAAAGTTAACAAATTATGCCAACCAAAAAGAATACTCTATGAACCATTGTGACTTTAATTTAACTTTGTACTGAAAAAATCGACATTTCAGTCTAAAAAAAATTTTTGGTTTCTGTATTTGAATTTTTTTTAAAAAAAATTCCATGTTGGTCAAATTTATAAAATTAACAATTACGTATTTGAAATAATAAAAAAAATTCAAAAACTAAGATTAATGTGGTGTAATAAATTTTATGCCTAGAGCCACAAAAAAGCACCACAATTATGGTTTCTATATTGAGATGCCAACCGAAAAGACAATTCATCACCCTTTAAAATATTAATTGAAATAGGATGAATTGACTGGCAAGAGATTTTGATATGTGCAAGTAATTGATTACGTTGAGCCACTTAAAAGGTAAGAAATTATAGAAAACCGAAAAGACTACTTTATGAACCATAGTGTCTTTAATTTAACTTTGTATCGAAAATTTCCATTGTGCTTATATCAAGGAAAGTGTATATAGATTTTGAAATTAATATTTAAAATATAAACTTTAAAAAAAATTAGAAATTCATTTTAACTTGAAAAATAAAATGAGTGTAAGTATAACTGCCCAGCCCATGGATTTTGAAATTAATACGGAGTAAATATTTATTATTACCTTATCAATTTAAACGAAAAATTTAAGAAGTTTTAAAAAATTGAAAATACGTAAAAAAATTTGGTTTTAATGGTTACTTTAAAAAAAAATTGGTGAATAGTATTTACTTGACAGAATACTCCGTATTCATTAAAAAAATCAATAAACAAAAGGTATACTTTCGTGTATCCCAATGGTAAACTACCCCTACATCATTACTCATTACTACCTCCGTCCCAGAGTATTTGTCCACTTTCATTTTTACACACCATCCAATACACTGCTTTAATTCATTTTATCTTGTAATTTGTATATATATTAAAAAATTATAGAAATTATATATTAATAATCTATATGTTAAGACAAATCAAACAAGATCACACATGACTATATTTAGGCTTACACATTGAGAGAATTTGATGAGTCAATGTGCTTAGATGAATAGTTCCAAAAGTCAAAACTGGACGAATACTCCGGGACGGAGGGAGTATTATTTATAATTTTTATTACATCTCAAAGTAGGGGTAACTTCCCAGAAAGGGAAGAATTTGGTGACTAAATTCCAAAGAAACTAAAACATTTCCAATCAGTGACAAAGGAAGTCGATGACTTCCTTTGAGAAAAAAAAATCACGTGTTCCCCACTTCCCCCTCCCTTCTCCCATTATTCCATCCCTACTTCCCTTTTTTATTTAAACCATTCAACCTCTTTTCAAAATTAACCATTATCCTACCCCTTTCCCCTTTTCACACATTCCAACCTCTTTTCAAATTCAAACACTCTCCTCTTCTTTCCAACACATTATCTTTAATTTATACCTTTTAAATTTCTTCCTTATTCAAATCATTTAAATTTTATCATAATTCACAACACAACACATCTTCATTCTACTCTCAATTGAAAGGTATGTTATTTATTTTTTAATTTTTATTCTTTAAAATCATTATAATTTTTTTTGGCTAAAATGATTAGACTTTGATTTTAGTATCATACTCCGTATAAATTTATTTAATTGTTAGAAATGTGGTATTTAGTGTATGAAAAAATGAATCAAATAAATTCTTATGATGGATATATGTTGCTTTTATATTATGCATGTGTAAATAATAACTTTAGAGAAGTTTTGTATATATAGTAGAAATATATCTAGAGTATATTAGAGTAATTTTTTTTTGTTTCTTTTATGTTTCACACATTATTATGTTCCAAGATGGAAGTTTTGTATATATGGTAGATATATGTTTCTTTTATGGAGTATATTTTCTTTTATTTCTCTTATATTTTCTTGTATTTGCATTTAATTTTAATGAAGCAATGGACCAAATTGAACGTGATATTGCTGGTCCTCGAAACGATGCTGTGTTAACGCTTCAACAGAAACATCGTTCAAGACGTGTTTGGGAAGAGGAAGATTTTCTTGATGCAAAAGTTTTTTGTTGTCGGTATGACGCCGGCGTTGAAAGCTCTTACGAAGATGATCGGATAGAGACAAATCTTAGAACTGCTAGTTTTTATGGGGTCCATCGTGTTCAACCCATTAAATTGGATCACAGTTTAATCACGGCCCTATTGGAAAGATGGAGACCGGAGGTTCATTCCTTTCAGTTCCCTTTTGGCGAATTAGGGATTACCTTACAAGATGTTGAGTGTCTTCTTGGATTACCTGTGGATGGTGAACCCATTGTTTTTACGCAAAATGTTCCGCGGGAAACCTATTCACAGTTATTTTTGAGGGTTCTTGACTTTCCGGTGGATGACACTGATTTTGGGTCGTTGGTGTTTACATATATAATATTTATTATGTATAACTCTGAACAATATATTTTAAATGTCTATTGGGGTGGTGAGATTGAGTCTAATGGGTTAGATGTCTCATACTCTATTATGTATAAAAAAAACTCTTATTATTGAAGATAATGTGACTTGGGATCATATTAGAGATCAAATTCAAGAGTATTTCTTGCAAGATGGTTACGGCCAAATTACGAGAGTCGATGGAAAAGTACCATATATCATATGGGCTCCAACCACGGGAGTCGGCTTATGGGCATTGAAAACCAATTAACTCCGGCATGCGCACCTTCATGTACGGAGTATTCAGAGTTTTGAAAAAGAATGGCCCTATCTACACTGTACAAGTCTGGTCAAACACGAAATTATTGAGGTCTGGACCAAATGGCATGGACTTATGGACTAAATATCCCTATTGGATCTATACTACTCCGTAAAATTCGATGGAGTACTTTTTATACTCTGTATTACACTTTGATGATCTATTTTAATAGATATCTTAATTTATTTTATTAAAAGGCTTTTTATAAATTAATTTTAAAAAATATTTAAAAAAATTCATATTAATTTTTATGATTCTACATAGAAATGGTCCATTTTATGCATATATTTTTAGGTTGTCTATTTTTTATATTTGCGTGGTACAAAATAAAAGCATAAAATATACTCCGTAGTATTTAATTGATCAAAATAATTAAAGATATATTCCTTCCCTTCTCAAAAAGAGTTCATACTTTGAAAAAGTGAAAAAATAAGGAAGTGTTAAATTGTAGTTGACTTCCAATTTTTTCCTTGATGTGATGGATAAAAGTAAGATGTGATAAGTAGATTATTAGAGAAAAAGTATGATGTGATAGGTATGGTATGAAAAAGTAAAGGTAAAAGTGGTTTTTTAATAGAAAGTGGAAGTGTTTTGTTGGAAGTGAAAAAAATAAAGAAGAAATGTTTTTGAGAACGGAGGGAGTATATTTTTTAATATGTCCAGACCAATTGCGTCATAAGTATTTTGGTCCGGTCCCGTCCAAACCTGGACAAATTTAGGTCCAGTTTCTAGCCAGTGATTTTGTTCAATTCGATCTTCTTTCCCATCTAGGTCGGTCCAGTCTTGGATCGATGAACAACTCTAGTCCTATCTTGCGGTCAGCTAAACTGCTAAAGAGCGTTAAACACATGTTAGCAATCAAAATATAAAGCATGCACTTGCATTCCATACTTACATACTCCCTCCCACCTCGTGGGTAGCTCAACTGATCTAAGGAAAACCTGTCAAGCTCATTGATCTTAGGATTGAATCCCGACAGTAGAAGTCTAGAGTTTTATTCTTTGTAACAACTTCTTGTGTGTACCTAGCACGGGGCAACTTCTCTAAAAACCATATTGAGATTATAACATTATTTACCCCTTCACGAATTTTGCCAGACCGAGTGGGCATTCCACCATTTACATACTCCCTCCTTCCCTCACAAAAAGAATGCAACGATTATCATTTCGCTATGTCGATAATTTTTATTTAATTACACGTTTTATGTAACTATTTTATAAAATAAAATATCCTTATCGCATCGTGTTTTGTAGAACTTTTGACATACTTTTAAACAATGTAATTTGTATTTTTTACCAATCTATAAATAAAATAATTTTAAAAGAAATACTCCCTCTGTCCACTATAGATCTTCTCGGACACTATTCACAGGGTCAAACTTTACTTACTTTGTTTGATTATTTTTACTAGTCATTTCGTAAAATAATATAGTCTTGTCACCTCTAGTTTTGTAGAACTTTTCATGTAGTTTATTACTATATGAATTTTATTTTAAAATTTTACTCCTATAATCAATTAAATTGAATTGAAAATAAACTAGGTCAAGTCTCGTAACACGTAATGGAAAGATCTTAGATTGACGGAGGGAGTAACATTTTACATGTTTGAAATGTGGTAAACAATTTGAGACGAAGGGAGTATGTTTTTACTTTTGTACTCCATCCATCCGAATTTAAATTGCTTGTTTTGATTTATGATATTTGACCGAAATTAGTTACAAATCAATTTACATGAAAATAGTGTTAAATTTAAAAATAAAACTTACATACTTAAAAATGACATCAAAAGATCTACAAAACCAGTAGTAACATAATTACATTATTTTATCAAATGATTATCAAAAATAGAGAAAGAAAGTAAATGAAGTTTGACCTGTAAACAATAAATATGTAATTTAATTTGGGACAGAAGGAATAACATAATTATCTTCTAACGCATTTGTAAGGAATCGAGCTTGATACTTATCCAATGGCAAATCAAGAAATCAGGAAATGCTGCCTCGATTATTTTTTTTAAGACACTATTAAATTAGAATGAAGGAAAAATTATATAAAACAAATTTAAAATAAATAAACCAAAATATTTCATAAAAAGAAAAATAAAACTAAATATTACAAAAATTAGAGACGGAGGGTGTATATCATATTTAAAACATCGTACATAACAATAGCTAGAAAAGACTTCTTCCCTAGCTTGGGTGGTAGAAAGTCCACTCCCCATGATTAATAGGGATGTAATTAATTATTGTTTTTTTACTAGGGTCACAAATATATTGTTTTTTTTATTGGGAAAAATGTTTAATTTATTAACTTTTTAAAATTTAACACTATTTTTTTTATAAATTTTACCGGATGTGGGTGGCCTCAAAACGTGCTATGTGGATCTACTAGTGTACTTAGAGCACTGGGTATACATGTAACGCCGACGGGCGTTAGGGACGTTTTAACGCCCCAGGGGCGTTAAACACCGCCCCCCGGCGGCGTTACACGGCCATGAAACGGCCTGCGTCAAAGGAATGACGCTTCGTCATTCTCTTCCCCTCCCCCCCTTAACGGCTATAATAGCCGTTGGACTCAAAAAAAATCCTTATAAATTCACCCCCCTCCCAATCTCTCACACGTTTTTCTTCACTCTCCTTCAATCTTCTTCTTCCTATAATTTCGAAATCACCCCCTCTCTTTTCAACATGAATCCTTCTGGCTCCGGCTTCTTTCCGACGATCTCCCGTCGAGCGACGCCGCGATGTGGTGGTACCAAAAGTGGGGCGATCGATCGCCGATCTACGAGACGCAGCAATCGGGGTACGTCGAGCGAGATTCGGTTTTGGAGACTCAACCAGAACCGACCGGGTCGAAAAAAAGTATACACCGGAAAAGCCACAAAGCCAAAGGCACGATGACTGAGGCGGCACGGTCAATCCAAAAGTGGACGCAAGAGGATGAGTGCTTATTGGCGTCGGCTTGGGTTGACGTCTCCGAGCGTCCTATCATTGGTAAAAAAATTAATTTTTCTAATATATTTATGTTTTTATTTATTTATATTATATTTAAAAAATTGTGTTATACATTTTTAAAGGTTCGCAGCAAACGAAGGATGCGATGTTGGATCGTATCGAGGAGAAGTTCTTCACGGCGATGAACAAGGACGACTCCTACCGAAACAGGGACCAACTCACTTCCAAATGGAGCCACATCAACCGTAAAGTCCGAAAGTTTATCGGAGTTTACGAGGAATGCTCTCGATCCCAGAGGAGAGGGACGAACGACGCCGATGTTCTCCGGCTTGCCATGGCCCGGTATCAAAATTGACGGGCACCAAGGCAAGGTGCCCATCGATCTTTAGAGGTTTTTGAGCCGTTCCCCGAAGTGGCAACAACTCAACAATCCCGACGGCGGATCATTCCAGAAAAGATCCACCGTCGACGCCGAGGTTGAGGTCGACGAGACTATCGGTTCGACCGATCAAATCTCTCCCTTCAACGTTGGGGATTCCGATAACGAGGACCCCATTCCACGGCCGATCGGAAAAAAGAAGGCAAAATCCATTGCCTCGGGTTCGAGAGGGTCCGGCTCTGTTTCTGTTTCTTCCCGCGACGAAATCAGTTGGGAAATCGTTGAACAACTTCGGGCATTCAATTTCCGAGAACAAGAGAGGTTGAAGCTAAAGGAGAAGAAGTTGAAGCTAAAGGAGCAGGAGGTCGAGATGAAAGTCATGGAAACCGACATTTCTACATTGTCGGAGATTGGACGAATGCTCTACGAGCAAAGAATAAAAGAGATCAAAGAGAACTATAATTTTCCTTAGTTTTTTTATTAATGTATCTTTTTTTATTATTGTCACTTTTTTTATTTAATGAATGTATTTTTTTTATTATTCGTGTTTTAGTATAATTAAATAATAAATTAATTGCATTTTATTAATTTAATTTTAGAAGATGTATATTTAAAAAAGTAAAAAATGAAGGTTTGAAGCCCCGGTTTGAAGCCCCGGGGCTTTAAACCCATTTCAGTGAATTTTGGGTGTAAGTTAAAGCTGACGTGGAAGAGAGAGAAAGTTTGAGGCCCCGGTTTGAAGCCCCGGGGCTTCAAACGTATTTCCAGTGCTCTTACCTCTTCTTCAATCCTTGCCCTACGAATACAAAGTACTACGTATTTAAAATTGCATTATACTCACTCTCTGAGTATTTGTCTACTTTCATTTTTACACACCATCCAATGCACTTCTTTAATCAATTTTATCTTGTAATTTGTATATTAAAAAATTATAGAAATTATATATTAATAAATTATATGTTAAAACAAATCAAACAATATCGCACATGACTATATTTAGGCTTACACATTGAGAGAATTTGATGAGTCAAAGTGCTTAGATGAATAGTTTCAAAAGTCAAAAGTAGCAAAAACTGGGGGACGGAGGAAGTAAGAGTTTTGTTGAATTGGTGTACTGTAGGGGAACCTCAATGTATCCATAGATCTCACACGTCGTTGAAACAATAGACTTGGGCCCAATTCAACCCCAAAAGTTAACTCAAGACGTTGAGGTACCCAAGCTATTAAATAGCAGCACAATATAAGGCTGCATTGCCGATGTGGGATGAACAAGTCAACACGCCCTCACACGAGGCGCAGATTACTGCGGGCGCGGTTCAACATCAATGGCTTAGCTCTGATACCATGTTGAAACAATAGACTTGGGCCCAATTCAACCCCAAAAGTTAACTCAAGAGGTTGAGGTACCCAAGCTATTAAATAGCAGCACAATATAAGGCTGCATTGCCGATGTGGGATGAACAAGTCAACACGCGGCGGGGGTACATTATCAGACAATCTGGGGGCAACGCCCTCGGTATTTTAAAAAAAAACAAATATGAAACGATGAATCAAATATTTAAAAAATTATCTCAAATGTTCAAAATATAATAATAAACTGACTTTATTTATTACCACACAAAACTTATTTTTTTTAAAAAAACAACTTTATTTAATCAAATAACACACATTTATCCATGGCTATAGTTTCAAATATAATATCATTAGTTGAACACAAAATGAAGCAATTGTATATGGAGTAAAGAATAGTATCTCAAAATAGTAAATACTCCATATTTATTACGGAGTATTATTAAATAATAATCATAATAATTCAAATTCAAACCAACTAAGACTATACAATTATAAATTAGCACAATTTATCCCTTCGAAATAACAACAAATTAAAGATTAAAGGTCATAATTATTACTCTCTCCGTTCCTAAAATATCAAACTTTTTCAATTCATTTTATTTACATATTGGTATAGAAATAAAAAATAAAATTTACATACCAAAAAATTACATGAAAAGTTCTTTGAAATAAGAGGTGTCAAGAATATTTTATTTTATAAAATAACCAAAGAAAACGTAGAAATAAACAAAAGTTTCTGCGACTGCTGAAAAAGAAAATGTTGTAATTATTTTGGGAGAGAAGTGGTAAATAATTAAAGTTTTAAAGTAAAAAACATGTGGTGAGATTGAATTAAGATAGAGGTGGAAGATGACAAAGACTCTACTTTCTGCTCCTATGAACTGTGGAGTCTAGATTGAATTTGGGCCTTTTTGGGATTTAGCAAGAAGCAAAGAAGTCAAAGATGTGAGGTGGAGTTCGGCAATTTTTTCTATAAACCCTAACATTTCTACGACCGTCGTTTAGAGTTTTATCCTTATTAAAATAAAATGTAGAACGACACCGTTTGACGAAGAGGAAAAGTTATAGAAGAAAATAGCACTCCTCTGCCCCTGCTTTAGTTTCCTCATCGCTCTTTCTTCTCTTTCTTCCTGAGTTATCATTGTTATTCTCTTCAGCATTTGTTGCATTGCTGTCTTCCAAGCCATGTCGTCCACCTTCTATTTCATTAGGTTGGTCGATATCATCATCGGCTTCACTTTCCGTGGAATCATCATTCCCCTTCCTATCCATTGACAATTTCTTCTTTTTCTTTCCTCTGACATGTGTATCTACATCATCTGCTTAAGGATTCAGGAATCAGATCATGAAAAAAAACTCAGTCTCATACAAACAGCAATACATACCCTATTGAATGTGGGGCAAAAAGCCTTAACTGGTTTAAATTAAAAGTTATTAGTACCTAACTACCTGCCAGACACCAAATATGGGAATGATAGGAATGCAAATAATGAAATGAGCCCAAATTTGCTGTCTATACATTAGAAATATGGATGCAGACATGCTCGCGTTTTAAGAGGACACTTTTTCAAAAATAGTGTGTTGAAAATATATTAATATGAGCAAGCATATGAAGAGGCTACAGAGTGTATATCAATGTGTGTGTGAGTACACAGTCACACTGAGCAAATTTGAAATTCTTCAAAAATATCGCAAGTTCGAATGCATCATCAAACCAAATACTGGGTTCTGCTTGATTATACTCTCATACTAAATGTTCAGGTAAAAACATTTCATCACAAGCATTGATAGTTTAATACACATATTTCCTGATCAAAATCACATCAAACAATCAGATATGTTTTTTTCACTTGTAACAACAACCTTACCCGTAACAACAAAAGGAATTCAATACATCAACATTCAACACAAATTCTAATCCAAATCAGTGCACTCGTGTTGTCATGATGCTCACATACATCTAATAACATTAAAACCATCAAGATAAATACAATTGGCAATAACTACGCACCAACTTGTTGCGAAATCACATTTCACACAACAACATACACTCACAAGTAATGAACAAACCCTAAATCACAATTAAATGGGGTGTATAATCATATTCTATAAAGCACTTGTTCTTTGTATCATCATCTCCGATGGAGCCAAAACTTCACCATTTTTTGGCTTTGAGGTGTGATGGAATAAATCAAAATGGATCTCTAAACTGTCTACGCTTCTTTAATTAATGAAGTAGCAGTTAGTCAAGCAATGCAACTTTCGACGTTGAGCCGGGGGTCTCTTTGGAAACAGCCTCTCTACTTTCGAGTAGGGGTAAGGTCTGCGTACACATACCCTCCCCAGACCCTACTCTTGTGGGATTTAACTGGGTTGTTGTTGTTGTTGACTTGTTGTTCTTTGTATCCTCAGTCATTTTTACTTTTCAAATTCAAGCAAAACCCCAGAATTAACTACAAGGGAGACTAAAACGCATGGAAAAAAAGGTTACAATTAACCATGACTAAATGCTCAATAGAATTCCCTATTAGTACACTCACAAAAATATCAGGCTCCTATACCCTACAACAATAAGGCCCTAATTCCAAACAAGAAAATCAGAGGCGGCAGACTGACTATTGCATAAAGCTTATTACCTTATTTTGTATTATCATTTGATGAAAGTGTATCTTCAATTCCCTGATTATAATAGGAGGTTCTCACAGCCTTCCACCTTCAATTTTGGCTCATTTCTTAATTCTAATCTACTCACATAATTAGCACAATACCAGCACCCATATAATAATCGTACATTATGCTAGCTCTCCTTGAATTTTGAAAGAAAATGCCCGGATTTGTACTCCCACAAATCATGCAATATACTGGCGCCAGGAAAGCTAAAATAGGGAAAATTACAAAGTTGGAAGAGAAAATACCTTTAAGTCTAGAATTGGAAGAATGGTAGTTATCATAACCAGGAGGTGTAAACGACAACAAAGACTGCTGATCATCATGAGAGGGTGGGAAAGGAGCCGGCTGGTGCATATGATGAGGTGGGACTAAAACTGATGTCGGGGCCCCACCACTAGGCGAAGCATTGTACTGGGAGCAATTAACGGTGATGGAGTGGTTGTTATTGGATTCGGAGGCTGCTGCATCTTTGTTTGCCCAGAAGAAGAATGGAAAGGAACATAGCTACCATATGGCTGTCGTACAGCCATTTGAAGCATGTAATGGTAGTAATAATGTCCGGTATCCCCAAACAGGAAATCAAAGTCAGGATTATTTTCTGCCTCTTCACGGACAATGCCATGGTACTCTGGACCCTTCATGATTACATAATCTAACAATTTATGAATCCGCTCAACGAGTTCAGGATCGGATGGTGGGGAAGGAAGAGGTGGTGGAGGATTACAAGTGCGATGGGGGCAGCAACAGCAACATT
>OOIL02004480.1:2550136-2612676 GCA_900332095.2 Cuscuta campestris | reverse complement strand
ATCTTGATGAAGCACATCTGGATAATCTGGACGGGGACGAGGAGCCTACACCGCAGAGCAACGACGTCGGCGTGGAGGCAGGTGAGCCCGAGACCTCTCGAGGTCCGGATAAAGGTAAAAAAAAAAAGCTAAATCAGAGTTATTTGTTTATCACTTTGACAAAGATACAAAAAATGGCGTAGTTACTGGAATTTGTAAACATTGTGGGACCGTCATAAAAATGGGAATCTCCGGCGGTTATGGCGGTCCGGAAAAACACCTAAGGTCGAGGCATCCCGTAGAGTACGCCAAATACGAGGCAAAAAAGAAGGGACGACAAGAAGTGCAAACCCAAATTTCTCGGTTTGCTAACAGAGGTAAGGGCGGCCTTTTTGCTTATAGCGACGAGCAAAATAAGCAAAAAATGGCCGAAATGATTTGTGAAGAAAATTTGCCATACATGTTTTCTGAGAAACTTGGTTTTATTGATTATTGTCAACAGGCATTAAACCCTCAAGCACGAGGTTTTTCAAGAAAAACAATTAAACGAGAAATTATTCGTCAGTATAAAACTGGAAAAATAAATTTGGCAAATTTTTTTCTCAATTTTAATTCTCGTGTTGCTATTTGTTCTGATATTTGGAGTGAAACTTATCATAATTTGTCTTATATGGGTGTTACTTGTCATTGGATAGATAGTGATTGGATTATGCATAAACGTGTTCTTGCATGGAACCGGAACCGGTACCGGCCGGCACGGTGACGGTTCCGGTGACATGGGGTGGCGGTACCGGAACCGGCGGTTCCGGAACCGGAACCGTACCGGAACCGTACCGTGTCCACCCCTATACCAACGTCTAAAAGCCCAAAATACAATTATAGATAAGCAATTTTGTGCTGCCAAACAAAGGATGTAGAATTATAATAATAGTATAAGTGTATATCAATTCTTTAATTAACCAATTAAAGAATTTAAAAATGAATTAGAATTCAATCTCATTCAGTTTAATTCTATAGAATTTCAATTTAAATTTCGTGTATGAATGCAAAGTATCACACCCGTGCATTGCACGGGTCATATTCAAGTTACAAAATTATATTAACATCATTTTTAAATGTTACAAATTAGTATATAATGGAATATAGAAATTTCATTTTTTTTAAATTATAAATATTAAATGATTTACAATATTTGAAAGACTACCTTATAATTCACACTAATCGTATAAATTTGTGAAAATACTGTCTTCGTCGCATATGAGAATCTTTAAGTAATTATGATTTATTAGTTTTGAAACTACAACATACATTTGTCTATGACTAAAATATAAATAGCATTAATCAAAACTCAAGTTAAAAAATGTGTTAAGAGTTAATTGTGTTTTTTTTTCAATTTGTCAAATTGCTAATAAAGTGGAGATCTATATACTCCATAAAATCAAAGGAGCATTTATAAAAAAAACTAAAAATTTTTGTAGTGATTCATTTTTACGGGAAGCAATACTTGTAGTGTCTCTGTTTTATTTTTTTTGTTGGAATTTTACTCCTTTTTTATTAACAATGAAAACAATATTTTTTTCATTGAGTAAAATAAACAATTATCTTACACTTGTTAGACTTTTAAATATTTGTGTAACCGAGACTCGTTCTAAAATATAAAAAACTCTCGTTAGATAATTGTATCCATTTTTTTAATGCTGGGTTTCACCATTTGCATCACCGGAATTTGAGGCGGTGATACCACTTTGTTGAGACCATCAGTCACCAAACAAGCATTATCTGTACCCAATGTACAATGTAGCCAATTTCCTCTAAATATTAAAAATAAAACGTTCATGATTCTCATAGTAGAATTATTCATACACCATATACATAATTTATGATTCCATTTAAATACATTATAAAGAGACTTCTATTCGGGTTATTATTATTTTTTCCATGTAATGACTTTTATAGAGAACTTTCATTTTTTGTTATTTTATTCATGTCTTTTCATATTATCAAAAATAGTTAATGTTTTGGAAGTTTTATTCCAAGTATATTTCATTACCCATGAAATAAAATAAAAAAAATCCCAAGTGTACATTATTATTTTTACACTTAGATCAAAATACTACTTCCTCCGTCCCATTTTATAATGTATGTTTCGGTTTACAATGTTTGATTAAAATTATTTTCAAATCATTTTATACGACAAATAGTATATAGTTAAAAAATAAAAATTACATATTAAAATACTTTATCAGAAGATCTATAAAACCAATAGTGACAATAATATTTTATTTTATCAAATTGCTAACGAAAATAGATAAAGAAAGTGAGTAAATTTTGACTTTGTAAATAGTGAACATGCATTATAATTTATGACGGGGTGTAAGAAGTTTTAATTTTAAAGTTGGAAAAAATGGTAATAACTATTTTAATTAAAGTTTTAAATAAATGGAAATTTTACACTTAAAAATGCTGATAAGTTTTAAAAAAATATGTAAACTTTTTTAATGCTCATACGAAAACAATAATTTTTTAATAAAAATAGAAACATATTCCCCTTTGACATATAATTATTAATTAATAAAATCCAAAATTACCATAGCAACACTTACCATTAACTGATGTAGCATTTAAATAAAAATAGAAACATATTCACCATTTCGAATTATTATTTTCAGTGTTATTAAAAATAAAACATATTAATGTGTTTAAATAAAAATAAAAACATTTTTAATGCTCATACAAAAACATATTTTTTTCAATAAAAATAGAAACATATTTCCACTTATCACTTACCATTAATTGGCATAACATTTAAATAAAAATCAACACACATTACCCTTTGCGCCTTATTGTTTTGTTGTTATTAAAAAACATATTGATATGTTTAAATTAAAATGGGAACATTTTTAATGATCATATGAAATTCTACATTACCATTAACTAGTGTTAACCCCGTGCTTCGCACGGGCTTGTATGCATTCTAAACTTTTGACATTCTATAAATATAAATTTATTTATTTTAAATGAATATTTTTCACTCTAAGATACATGGAGTATATTTTTTTAATAAAAAATATACTTTAAATATTGATGTACATGCACTAAAAGTTCTATAACTATATTTTATTTAAAAAAATGACATTAAATTAAACATAAAAATACCAAAAACAATTTAATATCTTTGAAGGTAAAATGTTTTTTCATTTTCTGAAAGTGAAGTATTTTTAAATTAATAATAGAGAGTCTTATACATTCTCTTTTATAAAATTTTGCAATCAATATGCATATTTAAAATACAGAGTATATTTTACAATAGTGAAATATATATTTATTGAATCATTTGAAAATAAAAGTTTTATACAAAATATAATCAAAGTTATGTTTATTCATGCTAAAAAATAGTCTTCATTTAATATAATACAATAATATATACTCCATCTCATAATTAGTGCACATGTGGATTCTTAAGAAGCTTAATGAACCAATAAAATGTCTCCATCTCATAATTAGTGCACATGTGGATGCACATGTGGGTCAACACTACAACCATTACACTCAACTTTACATATATAATAAGGATTATTAGTTAATTACTACGTATTAGTTAATACTTTATGAAATTCCTCATTTTTAATGCTCATATTCCATTTACCATTAATTATGTATTAATTAATACTTACTAAATTTAATGCATCCATGTAAATATATATAATGAGTAAAATGCATAACATTTCCATATATTACTCTTACACATGTGCGGAGAAGAAGGACAAACCCAATACTGTAACGTGTTTGAAATGGAAAGTGAGACAAGCATATGTAAAGACAACAGAGTGTATATCAATGTGTGTGCGAGTTCATAAGTTCGAATACATCATCAAACCAAATACTGGGTTCTGCTTGATTATACTCCCAAAATAAATGTTCAGAGAAAAACAGTAACAACAAAAGAAATTCAATACATCAACATTCAACACAAATTCTAATCCAAATCAGTGCACTCGTGTTGTCATGATGCTCACATACATCTAATAACATTAAAACCATCAAGATATATACAATTGGCAATAACTACGCACCAACTTGTTGCGAAATCACATTTCACACAACAACACACTCACAAATAATGAACAAACCCTAAATCACAATTAAATGGGATATATAATCATACTCTATAAAGCACTTGTTCTTTGTATCCTCAGTCATATATTTACTTTACAAATTCAAGCAAAACCCTAGAATTAACTATAATGGAGACTAAGAACGCATGAAAAAAAAGGTTACAATTAACCATGACTAAATGTTCAGTAGAATTCCCTATTAGTACACTCACAAAAATAATCAGGCTCCCATACACTACAACAATAAGGCCCTAATTCCAAACAAGAAAATCAGATGCAGCAGACCGACTTTTGCATAAAGCTTATTACCTTATCTTGTATTATCATTTGGAAGAAAGTGAATCTTCAATTCCCTGATCATAAGTCATAACAGGAGGTTCTCACAGCCTTCCACCTTCAATTTTGGCTCATTTTCTAATTCTACTCTACTTGCTCACATAATTAGCACAATACAAGCACACATATATTAATCTTACATTGCATTATGCTAGGCTTGCTAGCTCTCCACGAATTTTGAAACAAAATACCCAGGTTTGTACTCCCACCAATTGGTTCATATAATGGGTTTCCATCTGTGTAGGTGAAGAAGGTAGACGACGGCGTTTAGTTACTACTAGTAGTTAGGGGTTTTAGAAGCTTCTAGAGCGATGAGGTGTCCCTCCACACGTAGGGTACAGCACCGCCTTTGAGCTGAGTATTGGGCCGTTTGTTATCCTATTAGTGAAATTATGTGTAGTGATGCAAGAGAGAAAAAAATGTTTGATCATACAAAATTCTAGCAAGGGACACTCTTTTGTTACATTTTTTAAAAATGGAGTTTCCTTTTGTTACAAATTGATGATGGAGTACTTTTTTGTTAGAAAATGCAAAGTTGGGGTACCTTGAATGTAAAAAGGCAGGAGGTAGAAACCATGAATTAATCCTAAAGATAGATATTGAACCACGACTCATCTTGTTATTATATTATTATATCAAATATAATTTTATCTAATTTTTCTATTGCAACATCAAGTCCAAACTTGATGAATAATGTGTTGTCGGTAATCGTTTCACAAGATCTGTCCAACGACACCAATGTTGAAGATAAAAATTTGACGTTATAACGTACTTATATTTCAATGACAAAAAAGAGGAGTAAAAATGTACTCATCACTCAATAATTAGATGTTTTGTAATCCATTCTGCATTAAGGGATTGTGAAATGCAATCCATTGAAATATAAAGCCTCGCAAGCTACACCAAATTTGGAAGAAGGTGGAAAGTTTATGGTATCAATAATTCAATACTTCAGCCTATAATATATGAGTATATAATTGATTTGCCTCTCAAACACACTTCAATTTGCCAAATCTAACTGAAATTTAGACTACAACTGATTTGCATTCCTTTAGTTTTCTCGACTTGCTTTCAGTCCAAAGAATTTTAGAGCACACAAACATTCTCCTTAATTATTATCTCCCAACCTCAAGAGATTCATTAACTATAGTGCAAGTTCTATAAAATGAATCTTGAATTAATCGTTCTGGCTAAGGTGGGTTTTTCATGTTTTGTATATGGAAGAGAGAACCACGACATGAAGAATGTTATAGATATGTCGAGAACATTTCCAACATCAATGTGTGAAATCAACAAGCAAACTAAGAAATATCATTGTATAATAAAGAGCAAATATGTCCACAGACCTGCTTTGGGCAATGATAGAACAATCAGCTAAGCAAGAGTTACAAATACAGTGGTGCGGGACTTGTGGCCCTTCAGACCTCACCAATTCTTCAAGAAGAGAGAATCCTTCAAACAACTCAGACAACGAGCAAGAGAGCCAAGTTCAAAGCCCAAATTCAAGAACAAAGCACGAAAACTTTAAGAATACTGAACACTACTGTAATAAAATTAACAAGTTGTCATTTCTTCTGTTGAGTACCAGGAGCCAAATTCACTAAACCAAACAAGTGAAACGAAGCAAATACTAGCGGTGATAGCTTTAACTAATTAATCCCTATATTTCAAACCAGCAATTACAAACTCACCAACATGAATGGGCCTTTCAAGTGCATTTGCAACACACAATTTCTTGCTTCACACTTAAGCTTCAGTTTCCCAGGATTTTACCATGGCAGCATCAGGCAGTGTCACTATTGCCAAAAGAATATACTCCCTCCGTCCCAAAAAGATTTACACGTTTCAAAAAAATTGCGTCCCACAATCTCTTACCCATTTATATTAAAAAAACCACTTTTACCCCTTACTTTTTCAAACTCTACCTATCACATCATACCTTTTTCTTAATAATCTACACATCTCATCATACTTTTACCCATCACATCAAGGGTATTTTTGAAAAGTCAACACAAAATTATCCCTCCCTTAATTTTAACTTTAGTCAAAATGGGTAACATTTTATGGGACGGAGGGAGTATTATTCAAATTTGCAAGCATATTGGAGAAAGAAATCAGGAAAAAAAACAGCAGAAAGTTTTACTTGTAGAAACTTTTGATGTGGACAAAACATACTTACATCAATTTAATTTGCCATAATCCATCTCTTATGCCACCAAGAAAATTAATATTCTTCACATGTAGTTTACAACCAAGGTACAACAAATGCGGCAAGGATTTGTCACCCCTTGCCAGAATCCATCTCTCTTATGCCACCAACAAAATTAATATTCTTCACATGTAGTTTGCAACCAAGGTACAACAAATGCGGCAAGGATTTGTCACCCCTTTGGGCAATTGAATTATAGCAAAATCCTGAATATCTTGCTCCTTGAGCCTTGAGGGAGGGGTGGCTGATAATGTCTCGCTTGAAATTGGTCTTAATGAGCTTCTGTCTATCCTCCGGGTTTTCAACACCAGAACATGTTCCATTCAAAAATTATGATATACTTTTTTCTCAAAAATGTAATCTCATGGTTAGATAAATTTTCTCTATAGGTTTTGAACATCATAGCACACGAGTCCTTGTTGAGTAACGCTGAAGTATAGGTTTGGGTTCTTGCTTCGTAAGTGATATGGAGAAAGGGGACGAGACATTAGATAAATTCAAGTTATGAAATCATTTATCCGAGCTCTTGGAGATATTGTTAACTTGGCTACTGCTTCCAATTTCCAAAACCCCATCAACAAATGCAAGACTACCACAAAACCGCGTAGCCATTGTTAAGAACTTTCTAAAATTGTGCAATGATGTACTTCGAGAAGAAGATGAGAGACTCTAGTAAGTGTTTTCTAAGAGTCAATTCTAAAGTTTAATATATAAACCATTTTTTCAAAATTATTTGTTTAATGACTTCTTATATTATTCTTTTTCAATCAGCAAGTACTTGTATTTCATTACCAAGAATGACATCATATATGACACAACAGAAGAGATGGAATTTTTGGATAAGATTTGGAATATGTGGAAATCAAGTCCAGTAGATTTTATGTCTGCTATTACATTGGAAAGGAAATATGGTTATACATCTTTGGAAAAAATACGAGAAACTCCGCCTCTGTATTATATTCATTTTTATGGAGACAATGAATTTTGTTCAAAATATGATGATGGAAATTCGTTATTATTATTTTAGTTTAATTGCAATAAACATGTCCAAGATAGCTTCAATCATTGGATGATGAGTTCTCATGATATTCATCAAGAGGTGTTAAGGATTGCTCCAAGTGTTATTACAAAACAGCTTTACGAGATTGTTATTACTTACTACTTAAAAGATTTTGTGAAGCCTCTTGACAGATAAATGAATATTATACAATCAGGTTTTATTTATTTTAATTAATAATTTAATAAATGAATTTTATAATATAATTATCAAACACAATATCAATATATTTGAGGCACCCCCTTTCATCTTATGGCCAATACAAATGTTTATTTAGTATCTTAATATTTTTTTTGTCTTGAAATTAAATGGAATGACAATTTAAATTTCAGATTACATAACAATGTATGCTTAATGCAGGAGAGAAATTTAATACTAAGAGAATCTCCAACAGACTCCTATTCTCTGAGTGTCTATTGAGGCACATAATCAATTTATTTGAGACGCTGAAGAGAAAATTGTGTAACATTGCATCTACTTCAAATTGAACTCACCCTTAGTTCCCATAACATTGATGCCCTAAGGTCCTTTGGTACCCGTTCGTAACATTGATGGTTCTCACCCCTTTCCCAGTAAACTCCTCCACCCCGCTCTAACCTATACATATCCCCTACCCCTAATTTAATTTTGATTTTACAGTCAAAATTTGAATGTAGAGTCAAAATTAACTTGTGGTATTCAATTTGAAGGGGTGGGAGTGTGTTCAGGTCGGGATAGGGTGGGAGAGTTTACCAGGGGATTATGGAGTAGGAATTGTCAATTTTACAAATGAGATACCGAAGCACTTCCGAGTCATCGCATAACAAAATTTTAATGTGATTCCTAATCTCATAAAAACCAAGGGGGGGGGGGGTTCAATTTGAAGTATGTCCAACATACAATTTCCCTTCTAAATCAAGGATACAATCCAGAAAAGAAATGCATCAAATATATTGATTATGCACTACAACAGACATTAGAAAATAGAAGACAGTTAAGAAATTCTATTAGTACTCAATTTATCTCCTGCATCAAGCATCCATTGTCATGTAATCTGAAATCTAAAATTGTTATTTCATGTAATTTCAAAACAAAGAAATACAGAATATTAAGATACAAGTAAAATATTTGTGTTGGCCATAAGATTAAAGAAGGCACCTCAAATATATTGATCTTGTATTTGATAATTATATTATAAAATTTAAATATTAAATTATTAATTAAAATGGATAAAATACGAATCTATAATATTTATTTATCTGTCAAGAGAGTTCACAAAATCTCCAAAACAGTAAATAATAACAATCTCATAGAACTGTTCTGCAATAAAGCTTCAAGCGATCCTTAATACATTTTGATGAATTTCATGAGAACTCATCATCCAATGATTGAATCTTTCCTAGACATGTCTCTTGCAATAAAAATAAAATTTCAATAACGAATTGAAATCATCATATTTTTAAAACAATTCAACGTCTTCATAAAAAATAATTTGAAACAAAGGCATATCTTCTCGTATTTTTTCTAAAGATGCATAACTATATAGTTTTTCCAATGTAATTTCGGACATAAAATCTACCAAACTTGTTTTTCACAGATGCCAAATTTTATCCAAAAATTTCATCTATTCGGTTATGGCATATATGATAGCATTCTTGGTAAAGAAATACAAGTACTTGCTAATTTTAAAAAATGATTAATAAGTCATTAATTTTGAAAAAATAGTTTATATATATATTAAACTTTAAAATTGACTATTACAAAACACTTACTAGAGTCTCTCAACATCTTCCTCTCAAAGGGCATCATTGCACAATTTTAAAAAAAGTTCTCAAGAATAGCTACATGATTTTGTGGTTGGTTTGCATGTGTTAGTGGGGTTTGGAAGCAACAACCAGGGGAACAATATTTCAAAGTGCTTGGATATCTAATTTCATTCCAAAAAATTTATATATTGTTACTTTCCCTTTTTGCCCACCACTTACGACGTAATAACCTCAAACGTACGTGTACTTCAGTGTTACACAACAAGGATCCATATGGGTTATTACGTTCAAAATCCATGGAGAAGGTTTTCGTAAACATGAGCGTACAATTTAGAAAAAAAGTAAAAGGCACATCATTATTTTCAAATGAAACATGTTGGTGGTCCCAAAGTGGTGAGATACAAAGTCTAGAGGGGGGGTGAATAGACTTTGTTACAAATTTAAAATCTTTTTCGTTTCTTTTGAAAACGTGAAAATAAGTGTTAATCTAGAGTTCTTGTGAACTTTAGATTGTGTGCGGAATTTGGTGGGTAGAGTGAGCAGTAATCAATATGGATGGGTTAGTTTTCACAGTTAATATAATTGCTAGTAAGAGTAAAGATAAAAGAGAGAGACACGCAAACTTTAACGAGGTTCGAAGGTGGGGTAATCCTTCTACGTCCTCAAAATCCACTATGTAGTTGGTTGTTGAATAATGAACCAACAATTACACTTGTGTGAATTNTATATCTTCGCAAGACCAATGTTGCTACTGCACTCGTGCTGGCTTTGTTGTTCCTTCGAAGGTCACGCTTCTTCAACAACTGCAAGATCCGAACAATAGGACTTGCAAGATCAACTTGTAAGAAAGTTGACCAACCCCCTTTTTAATCAAGAAGTTTGATCAAAAAGTTGTATCCTTCAACGTGGTGTGGTACTTGAGGCAAGGAAACCTTCAAGTGTTTACACTATAGCTCTTTGGAAGGAGGAGAAGTTTGCTTCTGGATAAGGAGTTTAGAAAATCTCTCTTTATCAAACTTTTTGGGCTAACTGTGAATGAGATAGCTTTAGATTGCTTCGTTCAAAAATTCATGCACTTCTTTTCATTCATTCATACTTCCTCCAGTCTTCCAAGGATGCTATTTATAGCTGGATTGGATAATCTATCCGTTGAATCATAATAGACTATCTGTTACATTTGCTGGCTTCAATTTTGAATGAAGATTGTGATTTGAAGATTCTTCGTTGCAGTGGGTGTTTGGACATACCCAATTGTTGAGAAGAGATTCCAATTTCCACAGAATCCGTCTTCTAGCTGTTGTTCAAGAATTCTGAACTGTAGCACTTTACTCTGTTTGTCTTCTAGTGCTTGTTTAGGAATTCTGGACGGGCTCTTTAATTTTAGAGGTCCAGACTTTGTCTTCGAGTAATTTGTTCTTGAGTCAGCATAATTATCTTCAATCTAGCCGTTGAAAATCAAGAGATTGATTTTTCCTTACCAACGGGTAGAATTTCTTCATTCAGGACTTAGATAATTTTCTAAGTCTTTTTCCCACTTGTCCGCTTTTTGAGAATTCCGGTCTTCAATGAGTCTTCCGATTCTTAGCTGACAAATCCGGAGGGGTCATTCTGAGTCTTCCGGGTGAGAAATAGATACGCGCTAGTCTTCCGATTTGGATGACTTAGCCTTCAGCGGGTTGTAGCGAGACATCCGGTTCTTATGTAGTCTTCCGGATCTGAGGATTTTCATCTAATTGAGAAATCCTTACTTGTCTCTGACATTTCCGATCAAGATATCCAATTTCCATATCACTAAATTTGATTAAGTCTTTAGGCATCAAAACGCTTAAAGAAATATCACAGCTTCATTGGAAATCTCAAGAGCTCGGTTTTGACAATATTTCTAAAAAGAAAAATTACATTGAATATTGGGGGAGACCTAAAGTCCCTAATACATTCTAAATACATCATCATCAAAATCTATAATATTTTTTCCCAACAATTTCCCCATTTTTGATGATGACAAACAAGTGTTTAAGAGTTCCGGTCGCTGTACTGAGAACTAAGTGGGAAGGCATTTTCCAAACGGAGTGAGTATAATTTAAATTTGATCCGTGGTTGAATATAATGATTTAAATTTGTATAATTCAAATACAAATTTAGAAAAGTAAACTTTATAAAAGATCTCTAGTTATATGTCATTTTACATATTTAGTTCCTAGATATCAAATACAGAGTATTATTAATTTAGTCTCCCATTATTATATTCAGTTCCACGAATAATTTTTTGTTAACATTTACGTTAAAACGTGAATAAAATTGTAAATTTATACTTCTTTCTATCATCAATTAAACTTCTTCCATCCTCTCGTACTCCTTTCCCAAACTCGTCACTGACTTTGAAACTTTGAACCGGAAATTGAAATCATTACTTTTTCTCTCAATTTTTTGTCTAATTGGTGGAACCCAAATTCAAAACCAGTATCCTTCATGGATGAGTTTTAATACACCATTCGTCCGGAAATATTATTCCCACTTTTCTTTTTGGCTCGTCCGTAAATATTCTTCCTATTTCCCTTTTTAGTATGCTTTTTGAGGATAAATTTCAAAATATTCTTCTATTTTTATCACTAATCTACTTTTTTAGTACTTTTGTAATAATAAAAAGAGATTTAAAAGTTTATGGTATGTGCATTTTTAAAAATTTTGCATTTTTATACTATTACAGTATTACTTAATAAGCGTGCCAAGTTAACACGGGAGAATATTTCCGAAGGGAGGGAGTTTTTATTTTTTTTAATTTCTTGAGCCTAGCCGATAAAACTCATTCATAAAACTTATTAGTTTTAATTTTAGATTTCACCAAAAAGACTAAAAATTGAGAGATCATTTCATTTTTGGGTTTAGATCATTAAACTCAGCGACGAGTTTGGGAAAGAGTATGAGAGGAGGGAGGAAGCGTAATTGAGGAGAAAGAAAACGTATGAATATACAATTTTATCTATTTTCTTAACAAAAATTTTAACAAAGAACCATTTGTGAAAAATAATATAATAATTAGAGACCAAATTAGTAATATTTGATATGTGAGGACTAAATATGTAAAACGACTAATAAATGGGGACTTTTTATAGAATTTACTCTATTTTTATTTTCTAAATATGAGTTTGCACATTGATAATTTGAGATTGTACATGCATATTTTACGTAATGTATATGATCATGATTAATAATGTAAATATATTTTAGTTATTATTTCGAAAATAAAAACATGAAAGTGTTGTATATTTTCAAAATAATATTTCCTCATGAAATGTCGTTCTGTACCGTCTGAAAGTGTCATACTCTTGTTTTTGCTCACCCGGCCACCCCTAGCTCAATCCCATTTCCGGCAGAAGGAAGGATTAACTCTGTTCCAAACCACGGGCGACTGCTTCTTCTTCTCCGATCATCTCAGCCCCAACTCGCCAGAAGCATACATCACTCTCGCCTAAATTCTCAGGCACACAACTCTTTTCGTTCCATTTCTTATTTTTCACACCGCCACTTCTCTCCTCCCCAAACCCATACGCCGTTCCGTTGTTTTTCCTCTCCTGACCTCGCCGCCGATCGCACAGACCTGCCGGATCAGATCTCTATTTTGTCTGATATTTTCTCTAAACCGGACAAAAGCAGTGTGGATATCCGGCTTGATTTGGAGTCCACCGATGTTGCAATAACTCACGATTTGGTGCTTAGGGCTTCGGAGAATCAGGGATTTGCCCCTGAATCTGCTCTCAGGTTGTTTGATTGGGTTGTAGAGAACGAGAGTGAGAGATTGAGTTCTAAGTCATATAATCTGTTGCTAGAGATACTGCTTGAAAATGGCAGTGTGAATGAGTTCTGGGAAACGGTTGATGTTATTAAGAAGAAAGGGTAGGGAGTGTCTAAGGGTGTGTTTGATATGGCTTTGGTAAAATTTGAGAAGAAGGGCTAGCCGACGATGTTCAGAAGCTGAGCCAGTTGTATGCTCTTCGATCGACAGATAATTCCGTCGACGAGGTTAGTACAAGGGCATGTAAGATCATACGCGGTAATGTCGTTTGGGATGATAATGTGGAAAAATAGCTTCAGGATTTCAACTATACTAGTGATTCGGTTTCCATGGTATTGGTGAGTCTTGAACATGAAATCCATAAAGGTACGATCTTTTTCAGGTGGATCAAAGAGTGTGGTTTGTTTAAACATGATGGTTGTACATATAATGTGATGGCGAGAATTTTAGGTAAGAGGGGCTCTATAGAGATTTTTTGAAAGGTTATGGGTGAAATGCGAGATGCTGGGTATGAAATTGAAACCTCAGCATACCGTGAAGTCTTTAAACATTTTGCTACTAAGTAAATGATCAAAGAAGCTGTCGGGCTCTATGCGTATGCAATGGAAGGTGCAAAGTAACCATCTCAGCGAGATTACATCTTTCTTTTGAAGAAAATATTTGTTGGCAAGGATCTTGATATGGATCTGTTCTAAAAAGTTTTGAGGGTTTGTAAAGAAAGCGGGAAATTGTTAGAAAGATCCACTCTTGATTCTGTTCTGAAGTCATTGTCCAGTAATGGAAGATGGGAAGAATGCAATAAGATAATGAAAGCATTGAAAAGTGTTGGCATAACACATGGCCACTCCCAGCAGAGTAAGATTGCGTATTATCTCAGTTTGTATGGAAAGAACGACGAGGTAGATGAGTTAGTAACCGATATGGATTCATCAGGTTCGGGTTTGAGTTATAAAGCATGGGCATCTTTAGTTGATGGATACTGTAGAGCCGATAATCTTAGCAAAGCCTCAGATGTGCATGAGAGAATGATCACAAAAGAAGGGCCTTCTCGTGCTAAGAGGAAGCAAGAATCGTCTCTTTCGGCATATTGTCGCAAGAGTTGAGCTGAAGATACGGTTTTAATAGGATTCTTTAGGTTGCTACATGTAATTAGAGCATTTTATTTCTGAGTTCGGCTTGCATTGAGTGCCTATTGATTCATCTTTTTCCACATGAACTTCAGCTTCTTATTACAGTGATCTGTTGTTCTAAATATAGACTTACAACCATCTTCCATTCTTCCCCACCACCTGGTTCTAGATTCAATGCCAACGCTTGATGAGAGTCCGTTTGTTGTTTCGACTGAAGCTAATCAATTGTTGGTTGTCATTTTTATTGAAAAGTACCAAAGAGCCCCTCCTAAACCTATCTATTCCCTCCCATTTTCTTTCATCAAACAAGGTAAGGTGGTACCTGGCCTACCTGCAACCAAAAAACATATTCTAAGTAGTACATATTTCATTTGAAAATAAGACTTTTCTCTTATGCAAGAGAGCAAGTGCCATTATAATCTCCACTGTTATATGAAAACAGGACACTTTTTGTTGGGATTGTTTTATGCCATACCATTAGGTAGCCCATTTGCCAAACAAATGCCTTTGTGGGATTGGATTTCAAAGGGATTTCAATTCGGCTAATGGGTGAATAAGGAGTGTATATGGAAATGTATGAGGAGTGTATATTTGGAGTGTGAAATGGTTGAAATAAGAAGTGTATATTTATAGTCAGTGGGGGTCTAGTCACACCGGAGTACGGTGACTCTCCGGTGTCACTGTCATTTTGGAGTACTTCTGGTGCTTTTTTCGTAAAAATTAACGGTGGGCTTTGTGGCACCCCTGAAACCCCCACCCTACCCCACCCCTGCACCCCATCTCTATGAACGGAGCACCGAAAGTGCTCCAAAATGACAGTAGCACTGCTAGTGTCACCAAAAGTGGGTGTCACTAGAACCCCACTAATTTATAGTTGACTTTTTAATTTTGTTCTTGATGTATATTATTGAAAAAGTATGATATGATACGTAGGGCAAGAAAAAAATTGGGGTAAAAATAGTTTTAAATAGAAAGTATAAGTATTTTGGAAAAAGAAAAAAAATTAAAGATGAAGTATTTTAAAAACGGAGGGAGTGCATATGAAGATCTATCATAGCCACAATGAACCTTAGGTCGATGCAAGAATTTACCTTGGGTCAAGTGTAAAATTTTGTTTAATGAGAAAATGGCCAATAAGTATATGAGTTTTCATATCTCCCGATATCGGATATCTTTTTTGGTGTTTGGTGAAGCATAAAAAAAAATTGAATTCGATATCTCCGGATATCACAAATTTTTCAAATGAAGGGTTTCAGCACCTCTCGAATTTGAGATGTATGAATGTGGTAATTTGATATCTCCTTCAAATGCCGACCATCCCTCGTCACCGACTATCACTCTCACCATTGACTACCCCCGTTGCTGGTGACTCCAGTCAGTTACTAATTGAATCACGATGGTAAATTTCTTCAATCAAATCCATTTTAAATTTTAAAACTTATATCATTTATCTCTGAATTCTAAATTTATACTATATCAAATTATATCTCTAAAACTCATTGAAAGTATTAAACTTGGTTTTAGTTGTTAGACACCTCGCACACCTCTAGAGAGGGGGTGATTAGAGGTGTTGCCCAAAAGACCAGTTTTTTGCGCGGAAACGTTCTTCACAAATATTCAATAAAAACAATGCACCACAAACCAAATAAAGTGAAGGATAAGAGCAATGCACACACGATATATACTGGTTCGGCCTAAATGCCTACATCCAGTCCCCGAAGCAATCGTGCCCAGGCCTTCACTAACCCGTCAAACTTAACAGAGTTTGACAATCCGAATACAACTCGAGAACTTGATTTCACAAGCCTCTTATCTTACCACCGAAGTTTTGATTTCACAAAACTCAGGATTTCTTCCACCTAACGTTTGATTTCACAAACCGTTAGGATTTCTACCACTTGGTGTAATCCCAACACCAAGAATACAAATCCCTTACAATAAAGTAAGAAAACAAACCGCAACCGAGTAATTCTCCCAACACGGAGTAGATTGTTGCAAATACAATGAAGTCCTTTAGAATATGGCAATATCTCTCAAAGACTCAAGCAATGAGGAAAAACTCAAGCAAGAAATGATTTAGCAATCAAAACAATTGCCTTGCTTGGATATAAGGAGGGGATTGAGTAGAATCTCTTTGGATATTCAAAGGATATGTTCTTCAAAGTGTTCTAAGTGTTCTCATCAATATAATCACGAAGAGGGTTGTTTATAGAAGTTAGGGAGTGGATAGAGATGAAAAGAATTCAAAAAAAACTAGCTGTTTGGTAGTTGAAACTGTCGACTTATTCGAATAACTCAAGAACTATTTGAACAGTTTGGATCAATCACGTGACTTGAAAAACCAGTTCCTCTTCGAATAAATGGTGATTTATTCGAATAAATCAGGGTGAAAAGCCAGTAAATATTCGAATAAATGGTAATTTATTCGAATAAAACAGGTTAATTTCAGTCACAAGAAAGATCACGACTTATTCGAATAAACTAAAGAGTATTCAAATAGAAAGGCAACTTCCCCACACAAAGGCTGATTTAAAATGAATTTTAAAGGTAAGATGATAAGGGAATGAACCTTAGAGATGTCATACTCTTTAACACATAATCTAAGACCTAAAACACTACCCAACTAAGGAAACAACCTCTTCGGTCTCGTCCCTTCCACCGATACTCAAGTCCCTTCTTCACGGACGGATGTGAAGTTGTTGTAGTTTTGATTCTTAGCTTTGATGCTCAAAATGATGATGATGTTTTTGTTAGGTCCTCCATATTTAGCATATGGGTTGGCGTTATTTTTGACAACACACAATCACTAGTTTAGTGTGGTGTAGTGTCCTTATGAAAGTAGAATTGTGTTGTTAGCATCATTGGTCATCCTATCTGGACTAGGACGCTACGTTGGAAATCATCTGATTCATGCTCAACGAAGGACTCCTCTCTGTATTAAACATAGCAATATGCGCAAGAGTTCTAGAGACTCAAGGTTAGGGTTTTACCCCATGCTAATCCAGAACTATAAATAGGGGATCGCAGCTTGGCAGAAGGTGTGCGAAAGAGAAATATATTCGGCTGATAAAGAGAAAACATACAGAGAGAGTTGATCTATCATAAAGAAGAAGTATATCATATACACATACGAGAGATTACAGCAAGGAGATCAGCCATGGATCTTCTCTAAAGGTTTGTTCAGCTTGTGCATCGTGTGAGGCTGAGCAAATGTCAAGAACACATCCTTATTGCAGAGCAACGAGAAGGTATAATAGGCCTAGTTTCGACACAAACAGAGTTTGGTGTCTGATCACGTAAGTAGACAAATCTGTTCAATAGAAGGGTCTGTTGAGGTTGATTGTGTAATTCTTATGATGATCTAGTGGAAAGGCTATTACACGGATGTGGGCCTCGCAGACGTAGGAGAGTTGGCTCCGAACTGCGTAAAAAAATTTCTGTGTCTTTGCTTGTTTTTCGTTTTGTTTGGTTCGGTGTTAGAAAAGGTGTTGTAGCATTCTGTGAAACTTAGTTGTTGCGCTAGAGCACAATTTCTAACCGCCTTTTTGCTGTGTTAAGTGTGTGTGTCTTTGTGTTATATACTGTGCTGTGGGTGTGGAAATTTCAGTTTTGTCACCCTTTTGTCATTATCAAAATCTAAAAGACAATGGACAAAGGACATTGCAAAAATATATATTCATGATAGCACATTGTCCAACATTAGTTAGGCCAACATATAAGGCTGTCAGTTTGGAAACACATGCCTTTCAAAGGGTCGGATGATGAGTCCGCAGTCTCACTCAAATTCAGAAAAGAGTGAGATGTAAATCTGATACACACAGTCAAGGCCATTGTTTGGTCACTCTCTGGATGGATGGATTGGTAGATGAGTCTCATTCATTTACATCCAAATCATGATTTGTCATGATTGGTTTTTGATTCAGATAACTCAGTTCTTTGGCTTGCCTTGATAATGGGATGATATCCTCGGCTTTATTAAAAGTACCATGCTACCCTTAAACCAAAAAATGTGCTCCATTTGTACACCACAGTTATGCACAAACATTTTGATGGTTTACACTGACACAAATGTTGGTGCATTAACAAAAATTTACACAGACACAAAATGTTAGTGCGTTAACAAAAATTAATTTTACACCAACACAAAATGTTGGTGCAAACCTGCAGGGTATAAATGTTAGGGTATACATAGCTTAATCCTTATTAAAAAGAGTAGAGCTTCATTCACGCTATTAACGTGTCGCTGCATTTTTAATGTACTTGTGGTGCTCCGTTTATAAAATTAATGATTCCTACCGTCCAACCGCTCCCTAAACCTCATCTGACGAGTTCCATTCACCTATTTTAACTTTTAAACTCCTCCAAATTTGTGATTATTATACATCGCTCTAAAATAATTTTCATAATTGTTTGTTTTAATTAATCGTAAATGGAGTAGTTGGTACAAAAAATTGCTCTTGGGTACCCTTAATTTTATGATAAGAACTACTAGGTACCCCTAATTTTAAAAATATACTACCGGGTACCTCCAGTTATTCAAAAACTTACTAATAGGGGTTTTTTATCCTTCCGTCTTCACTCCGTTAGTTTTCCTTCTTCACCTTTATCATCTACATCATCATCATGATTTCATCATCATCCTTCAATTTGTTCATCTTTTCTCCCTCCTCTTCATTCCGTTTCTTTCTTCTTTTTATTCTTCTTCAATTCTCCTTCACCTCCTCCTCCGATTCTAAACTCCCACCCCTTCCCTTTTTTTCTCTTCCTCTTTTATTATTATTATTATTATTATTATTATTATTATTATTATTATTATTATTATTATTATTATTATTATTATTATTATTATTATTATTACTCCGTCTCTTAGTATTTGTCCACTTTTTACTTTTTTGGTCAAATTAGATAAACTTTGACCTCAAATTATATAAAAATGATATTAGATATTGATACAAAAAAAGTTTTATTAGATTTATTATATCAAATATTTTAAAATATTTTTTTATTTAATTAAAATATAATATATACCCTATTTTATTTAATTCTAGGTCAAAAGTTCAAAACAGTTGACCAAAAAAAGTCAAAACTAGACAAATACGTAGTGACGAAGGTAGTATTATTATCATTATTATACTAGTAGTTATTATTATGATTATACTCCCCCAGTCCCTGAGTATTTGTTCACTTTTAATTTTTTTCAGTCCAAATTGATAAGTTTTGACTTCAAATTAAATAAAAATGATCTTAGATATTGATACTAAAATAATTTTATTAGATTTATTATATTAAATATTTTCAAAATATTAATTTATCTATTTAATTTACAATATATATTTTATTTAATTATAAGTCAAAGGCTGAAAAAAGTTGACCCAAAAAAGTCAAAACTAGACAAATAAGCAGAGACAGATGTAGTAATAGCTATTATTATTATGATTGTTATTAATATTTCTAATTCGCCTGCCAAAAAAATTGTACTCCCATTAATCTTTTCGTATCTCCACTTGAATAAAAAGAGACTAAAATATTTTAAATCTTTAGTTGAGAATTAGTTCTGGTGATATATTAATGTATAATTTATAAATTTAAAATGATTTACTATGATATTTATTTGGTTATAAATTATACTCCCTCCTAAATTCATTTATGCTATTCGAACAATGTGTAAAATTTCATATTTTTTAAACAAGATTTTTTCTATAAATTGATATAAAAATTTAAAAATACAAATTACATGTTTTAAAAACTATCAAATATAAAAAACATGCGACAAAGACATTTTATATTGTGAAATGACTAATGCAAATAGATTAGTAAACAAAATTTATCGAGAGACTCAAATAGTAAAACTATAATTCAATTTGAGACGAAGATAGTACGAAATATTTACAATAATAAGATGAAAATTTAACACTATGTATTTTAACGACAAAAATAATGTTAAATTTCATCTTATTATTATTGTAAATTACAACATACTTCATATATTTTATATCTAAGTAAATAACAGAGTAACAATTTTAAATTAATAAATTATACAAAACTTGATCACCAAAACTATTTTTCAATTTAAAATTTTAATTTTTTTACCCAAGTTGAGACTGGGTAAGGTTATTAGGGGTATACAAATTTTTGGTGGGGCTTTAGTGTTTTTTTAGAATTAGAGTAGTAAAACTACTAATTAATAATAATAATAATAATAATAATAATAATAATAATAATAATAATAATACAAAAAGAATAAAAGGGGAATGGTGGAGAGTCTACTCTAGATGGGAGGCGGATGAAGATAATTAAAGAAGAAAAAGGAGGAGGAGGAGGAGAAGAAGAAGAAAAAGGAAAGGGAGGAGGAGGATGATGATGAAGAAACTAACGGAGCTAACGGAGCAATGGAAGGATGGAAAAAAAGATCTCATCCTGGTTAGTTTTCAAATAAATGGAGGTACCTCGTAGTATATTTTAAAAAAAGAGGGTACCTGACAGTTTTTATCACAAAACTTAGGGCACCCAGCAGCAATTTTTTGTACAATTTTTTGTAGTTGGTATATCAATTTTAATTTGGGATTGTTGTGCAGAAACTGACACATGAACTCGATCTGCACATGTCATTTGTTGGACATCATTGTCTCTTTGGCCGAATGATTTTTTCAATTTATATTCACCCCGTCTCTATTTAAATTGCAAAAATGTAGATTATGTGATTAAATCTTACGAATCTTGAAATCATATTATTTATAAATTAGTACATCAATAAAAAATAAAATTTACATGTTAAAAAATTATTTTTATAGAAGTTGACGGATAATTCCCGATTTCGGATATCTGATATCTTTTACCAATACGGAACTTACCGAATATCCGAATTTGGTTGAATCTCCGAAACTGTTAATAAAAAGTTTAAATGTTTGTAAAATGAATGTTAAATAGAATTCACCTTAAATACAACTAAAACATAAAAAGAAATACCAAAATTCGTGTTTTTGCATAGAACTTTGCATTGTGATAATAAGTTTATAATGTGTTACTGTACATGTGCATATTACTATATTTTTTAATAATGTACATGACTATGTTTGGTAATGTAAATGTATTTTTTAACTCTTATTTGAGGAATAAAAACATAGAAATAATATTTTGATATATTTTAATGTTTTATTCCTAAAAGTGTTTCCTTATTAAAAATACTCGTAAAAGACTCTGTTGTTAAAAATTAAATATTTTGTAAAAATGATTTAACAAGAAAATATTTTACAGAAATTAAAAAAATAATTTATTTTTACATGAACCGAACACATATTTGACCCAATTCGAAATTAGAACAAGCGGTCATGACTCATGATGGGTCGGAGGTGAGAAAGGCGTGAACTGGCAGCTTTTGCTTTTTTAAAGTGTCGTTTATCTTCTTTTTTAAGTTCTACCATCCCAACATTATCATTTTTTAATTATGTAATTTGATTGCTTTTAGTTTTAGCTTAATTTATTCAGATGATGTTATAAAATTTTAAGGTAAAATATAATTTCACTTCGGTCTTAAAAAATTTTCTTGTTTAACTTTTTTATCAAACAAAAACATTTTTTGGTCACAAATTAAACATAATTTCATTAAATAAATTATGTTGAAATGTGATATATCAAAACTAAATCATAAAATGAACTTAATTATATTGAATTTATATTATGATGAAATATACTTTTTGCACCATTTACGGTCAAAGAGTTTTACTGTTTGATGAATAAAAGTTAAAGCAAGAAATTAAAGATTTTTAAGACCGGAAGGTATATAAAATATTAAAATTGCATTAACTATTCTATAAAACAATATGTGATGTTGTTTAAAAAAATGATTAATAAAAATAAGTTTTAAAAAAAGAAGATGAAACAGTAAGACGAGTGATTGTGGAACTTAAACATAATTTTGAAATGGAACAAGTGATCAATTTTAATTTTTACAACTTGCATAAGTTCTTCTAACACATTCCAACTTTTTCTAACTTCTTCTATTTTAATATTTTATAATATTCAACTCTGAAATTCTAATCCAAAAGGACAGAGCCTAAATAGGGATAAAATGGTATTTAAATACCAAAATAGTTAAAATAATAAAGAAAATGGTACAATCATAAGGAAGACCAAAAAAATGTACAAACTTACTATTTGTCAGAATCTCACTTAAAATAGTCTCAAATAATTAAAAATAAAAAAATCTTAAATATACAAATAATAAGTTTGTAAATTTTATTACTCCGTAGTTTTTTTTGTTTGTGATTGTGGAATTTCTCTTGATTCTTTGATCAGTATGAGCTTCTTCTATTTTATAAGAATTCTAAAGTTGGATATTGGAAGAAATTAGAAAAAGTTGTAAGAATATGAAGGAGTTGGAAAATGTTAAAAAAATCAAGTTGTTGGAATATCCATTTTATTTAATGACAAACCTAATAAATATGTAAAAAAAAAACTAATTTTGAATTTAAAAAAATTGGATAAAAAAGTTGAAAATGTTAATCCGGGTGATTCAAGACTCGTGTGAATTTTTTATCTCTGTTTTGGTCAAATGGGTCAAAGCGGGTGTGACCAAAGACCGACAAAAGAACAATAATCCCACTAATCAATTCCCACAAATTCTGTTTAAATCTTTGATTATCACATTCTTTATGCTTTTGTTTAAAGAATAATTAAACATTCGGCACTTTTTTGAACGGCCAAACTTAACAAATGTTGGATTCTTTTGTTGGGTCCCTTCCCTACCAAATTTAACCTTGGTTGAAATTACTCTCTAATTTGTACTCTCTCCGTCTCATTTTAAATTGACTGTTTGCCTTTTTTCTCCGTCCTAAAATAAGTTGTCTGTTTGTTATTTTCGTAAACTTTTAAAAATAAGATATCTAAACTGCCGCTAAAGTAAGTCACTATTCTTCACCTTATCTTCTCATTTATCATCACTTCTCTTAAAAAATAATAAACTCTATTTTTTATTTTTCTTAAATATATCCAAAAATCAAAACAGGCGATTTAAATTCGGACGGAGGGAGTAAAGACTTTAGGCACTAAGGTTCCCTCCCATGCTCAACCATAAATATGAGTAATAATATTATGCTCATCTCATATGAGTAATATTATTCTCCAAAAAGGTGAAATCGCTCACCCCGGGCGCCCCTCACCCCCGGCCCGACGGAAATGTGAGAGGAGGTAAATCACGGTGACCCAAGCACAAACTTTATTAGAATTTACAACTTTTGAATAGTCGTTAATAAGCTGTTAATGGCTAGTTGACGAAGGCCTATTTTGCATAACAAAATAAAATATGAAATTATTTTTTTAATATAAACTTTCATTTTTAACTTTTTTTTTTTGAAATTTTTTCTCTCAAAATTTGAAACGAGTTTCTACATTTATCATTTTTTTCTATCTTTTTAAAGATTAGTCTTACATCTAAAAAATTTAAAAAAATAAAAAATGCGAAGAACAACTAAATCAAACAAAATCAATGAAATAAAAACAGTTAATAAAACTAGCCTCAAATTGATAACAAAATAAAAATATATAGAATGGTGTATGGTTTGATATACACTACTATGATTTAAATAATAAAAAAACAAATTACATCTCCCCATTGTATCAAAATTTTGGAATGGTGCTTAAAAAATGGAAACCCCACAAAAAATGTGATATGGTTTGATATTACACTACCATGTTTGTTTGTGAGCAAAATTGTGTGATAATGACAAGCATACACATATATAGTATGTTGCTCTACTAAAAACTAGTGCTTTAAGATTGCTAGGCTAGTGAAACATGTGAATTGAGATAACCTTTTTGTTTTTATATGTTTAACCACTAGCCACCATCTTAATAATGTCGACGTTTTGTTTGTACTCTTCCCCACCATTTTTTTAAAATCTGATTTCTTGAAAGAATAATTTTTTTAAAAAAGGGCTCCAACATTTGTTTATTTACAATAGATACCCTTTTCTCTAGTTTTGTGAATTTTCTTTCAAAATATTATACGGAGTACGTTTATAACAAGAAAATCTTTGATTGCAGTATACTTCCCTAATCCGTATACCTAAAGAGGAAGAAAAAAGAAGGATAAAGTGTACTCCCTCCTCCACTTTATTGTGTCTACTTTGAATGGCACAAAAATTAATAATTTCTTCCTTTTGAATTAATTGTCTCACCTTGCTATTTACTCTAGAAAAATTTGTTCTCCCTCCGTCCCTAAATAGTTTATAATTTTTTTTTTCTCTCGATAACTTTTGTTTGTTTATTACTCGATTTCATTAAGTATTTGATAAAATAAAATATTTGTTACCTCTTGTTCTGTAGAACTTTTGACATAGTTTTTTTAATTTGTAATTTTATATCTTATTGATATACCAATTTGTAAATAAAATGATTTCAAAAAATAGAAAATTTTACTCCATAACCGGAATTTGTAATCAAATTGGGGACGGAGGGAATACTAAATAAGAATAAAACATAAATTATTTTTCAATGTATGGTTTAAACCTTTTTATTCCTTAAATACTCCCTCCGTCCCACTGTGTTTGTCCACTTACCTTTTGGCACACCATCCAATGCACTTCTTTAATCCATTTTATCTTGTAATTTGTATATCAAAAAATTATACAAATTATATATTAATAATTTATATGTTAAGACGAATCAAACAAGATCACACATGACTATTTTTAGGCTTACACATTAAGAGAATTTGATGAGTCAAAGTACTTAGATGAACAGTTCCAAAAGTCAAATGTGAACAAAGACAATGTGACGGAGGTAGTATGATTTAATCTTGTGACATGCAAATGATGGGGATGTGGGGGTATGTTTCGGCCCTCTTGGGGGTGGGGGGTTTACCAGGTTAGGTAGGATATGAACTATTAATTTTTTGAACGGAACATTGTGTGAAACCCGGGTCATATAATAACATTGAATCTTAATGTCACGAGAATCGATGTGAATAAATTAATTCAAAAAGATTCATTCAAACCCTTTTGTCCTAAAGTAGGGATGAATTTAGGACCGAAGGATTAAATTTTAATTAACCACTTAAAAAGCTCCGGTGGACAATGGAAAACTGAGTGAGAGAGAGAGAGAGGGTATCTGCTAAAGCTAAGAATAGGAGCTGTAAAAGAGAAAAGCGAGTGAGAGACCAGCTCTCTAACGTATTCTTTGCTTTACCAGTCTTTTTGCCCATATAGCAAGATGCTATGCTAATCAATAACAACCGAGGTTTTCTATCTCCACATCATTAGAACAAATCCCCAAGAAACCCATTAATGGTGGGTGGTTGTATAGCTTCTCCAAGGCTTCTAAGCAGCGGGATTTCACTCAATATGATGAATAAAGAAAGAAATGCAGTTTTATTGTGGTCTTTCTCATTTCTTGGCTTTCTATTCTCTTCTGCCCTTGGTTTATTGTCCCCTAAAGGTGTAAACTTTGAAGGTATTTTAGCTTCCAGTTCATGTTTTCTGGGTCATCTTTGTCTTTTCACAATGAACATTTCAAATTCTTGGTTCTTTTTTTCTTTTCTTTTTTCGCTTTTTTAACCCCAATTTGTATTTTATTTTATTCAGTTCAAGCTTTGATGAGCATAAAAGCCTCTCTGAGGGATCCCCATGGGGTTCTTGAAAATTGGGATATTAACTCTGTTGATCCATGTAGCTGGAGCATGGTCACTTGCTCTCCAACTGGTCTTGTTATTGGACTGTATGTTCTTAATCTTTCTTTTTCTTAACCCAGTGTTCTCTGCAATTTTAGGTCATATTTGGATCCCAAAAAATGGAATTTTTTTATTGCTTCGTTTTAACTTGGAAAATATACATAGAATAGCTTGAAATTTGATTAGAACATTTAATTACTATAGTTTACATGCATAATCTTTCTTTGCATTAATACAAATAATTTAGGTTTGGACCAATTTATTTATTTTTCCTTCAAAATTTCCCATTTGATTTCCTTCCCTTGACATTTTTCTTAGTTCCCAAAGAACCTTTAATTGATGGGTTTTTTTCTTCTTGTGCAGAGGAGCTCCAAGCCAGAGCTTATCTGGAAAACTCTCTCCCAGCATTGGCAATTTGACAAACATCCAGACCTTGTAAGTCCTAATTTCTGAATAATTTTTACACATATTCTTAAATATTTGTCTTTTTTTTATGATCAACAATCTGGTTTTAAAGAGTATAATAATGATGTGATTAACAGACTCTTACAGAATAACAACTTCACGGGTTCGATCCCACCTGAGATTGGCCACCTTCCTAATCTTCAATCGCTTGATCTTTCAAACAATCTCTTCACTGGAGAAATCCCTTCTTCTCTGGGGTTCTTGAGAAACCTCAAGTACTTGTAAGCATTTAATTCATTTTGAATGTGGACTTTTAAAATTTAACATATCAATTTATATATATTTTTAAAAACAATGCATTTATTGTGTGAATTAGGAGGCTCAACAACAACAGTATATCTGGAGGAATTCCAGTGTCATTGGCCAGTATGACTCAGCTTACTCTCCTGTAAATCTCTCTCTCTCTCTGACACTAAATGAACATTATTCTCATATTTTTTGAAAATATCAATCTGAACTAAATGTGTGCATCTTTGAATATTTTGGAATTCAGGGACTTGTCTTGCAATAATTTGAGTGGACCTGTCCCGAAATTCCCTTCGAAGGCGTTCAAGTAAGCAAAATAGTATTTGATAAACCATAGGTTTTATATGTTCCATTACGGGCCACCAAACGTTGCCTTAGTTCAAAGATTTTATGGATTCATAATCTTTCCACTTTCTCTTGGATTGCAGCCTTATAGGAAATCCTCTGATATGCATCACAGGGTCCGAATCCTACTGCAAAGGGATGACTCTATTGCCTATGTCAATGCCAGTGATCACTCCAGAAAGTAAGGACTTGTATGCTCACTAGGGCCTGTTTGGCATTAACCCAACATTTTTTTCTAAAAATTGCATTAACCCATCATTTTAATTATTGACATTTCAATTCCCAGCGAAGCCACCTTCTCAAAAACAGAAAAGTCACAAACTTGCCGTAGCATTTGGCTCAACCATTGCCTGTACAAGTGTGCTAATCCTTGGAATCGTTCTGTTTATATGGTCACGGCGAAGGCAGGAGCATCAAATGATGTACAATGGTATACAGAAGTTCTTGTTTATGTGTTTTTTTTTTCAAAAAAAAAGGTTGTTATATGAACGTGCATTGTAATTTTTTGCATTATTACTACTATTATAGGCCAAGATCCAGAAGAAGTTTCCCTGGGAAATGTAAGAAGGTTTCAATACAAGGAACTTCAGACAGCAACAAACAACTTCAGTGGCAAAAACATTCTGGGAAAAGGTGGTTTTGCAAATGTTTACAAAGGGTATCTCTCAGATGGAACAGCTGTTGCTGTTAAGAGGTTAAATGACGGGAATGCCATTGGAGGCGAAAAACAGTTCCAGACCGAGGTGGAGATGATCAGTTTAGCTGTGCACCGCAACCTTCTGAAGCTCTATGGTTTTTGCATGACTGCAACTGAAAAGCTTTTGGTTTATCCCTACATGTCCAATGGAAGCGTGGCTTCACGCCTCAAAGGTATTGGGATTGTTCTCTCCTTATTAAGGGCATGTTTGGAAAATGCCATTTGGTTGAGGAGTCAAATAAGATCTTGAGTTGGTCTAGCTAATCGGTTGGATTCAACCCAAGTGTCTTATTACCCAGACACCCAGTCTCAATTTGTATTTGTCATTCTTTTAGAAAAATTGTAATTTGGAATTGCTTGAACAGTGAAACCGGTGTTGGAGTGGGGCCAGAGGAAGCGGATAGCGATAGGAGCAGCGAGGGGGCTGTTGTATCTGCACGAGCAGTGTGATCCGAAGATCATTCACAGAGACGTTAAGGCAGCGAATATATTGCTGGATGATTTTTGTGAGGCAGTTGTGGGGGATTTTGGGCTGGCAAAGCTCTTGGATCACAAGGATACCCACGTCACGACCGCAGTCCGTGGGACCGTGGGCCATATTGCACCCGAATATCTATCCACGGGCCAATCGTCCGAGAAAACGGACGTGTTTGGGTTCGGGATCCTGCTCCTCGAATTGATCACGGGAATGAGGGCTCTAGAGTTTGGCAAAGCAGCCAACCAGAAAGGAGCAATGCTTGAATGGGTGAGGTTTTCGATTCTCTTGGTTTTTTTATCCCGAAATCCAACCAACCCGTATTTAAAAATAAATAAAAAACCGGTTAACTCCCGACAACGCGTGGGACCCATGTCTTTCGATGCACGGGCCCACATTCAAAGTCGAGAGCCATGTTGGTTCGACAGCTCATTTTATGACTATCACAAACTTGTGATTTTTCAACTTTAATAAACACCCAATGCTTGATGACATTCCATTTATCATCATAATCATCATATTGAGTCAATTCATGGTTGTGTACTACAAAAAACCAGGTCAAGAAAATGCACCAAGAGAAGAGCCTCAATGTGCTTGTGGACAAAGACTTGAGGGACAAATGTGATGAGATAGAGGTGGAGGAAATGGTCCAAGTTGCTCTACTATGCACCCAATACCTCCCAAGCCACAGGCCCAAGATGTCCGAAGTGGTCCGAATGCTCGAAGGCGATGGGCTCGCGGAGAAGTGGGAAGCGTCTCAGAAAGCCCAGAAGTGCCCCTCGAACCACAACCACACGGCTTCGCACACACTCTCATCATCGGACCGGTTTTCTGACCTCACCGATGACTCGTCCGTGCTCGCCCAAGCCATGGAGCTCTCTGGCCCAAGGTGAGCCGCGTGGGACCGGATCGTGCATTGATGAACCGGTTTTCAAAAACCGCGGTTTTTATGGGACATTGCGCGGGGTCGGGTTGGTTGAAGGCGACGTATATACGGCCGGTTGCTTAGGTAGAGTTTGGGGTGTATAGTTGTTGGAGATGATATTCCTCATGAAATGAGAGTTTTGGTAGATGATTTGTAGTGCAAGAAAAATAACAGATGAAAACTAAATTTTTTTGGTAATGTTATTGGCCTTTGGGAAGAAGTTTATCTACTGCTTGATATACTCAATGAGTAATGCTTGAGTTACAAACATCTTAGAACAAACTTTATAAACTTACTATTTGTGTATTTAAATTTTTATTTTTAGATTATTTAAAATCATTTTATTCAATTGAGAAAATGCACAAATAGTAAATTTGTGTAATTTGTGTCCAAGATATTTGTTAGTCTAGCATTACTCATACTCAATACAATCTTCCAATTTTGTTCACATAATGAATTAAATTAGAATGGAAAATTAAACTTCTTTTTCTCATATCTGACTTTTTGTGAAGTTTTGGCCAATAAGTTTAATAATGCATCGAAACAATAAATATTTATTTCTTCGTCTCAAATTTTTGAGAATGAGTCTTAGGTAATTTAAATAGGATGTCACATATTAATATCAACAATGTTTATATATACTCCATTTTAAGGATATTTTAGATAATTTATCATAATTTCTCTATGTAATATAAAAAATAGAGTATAAATTAAAAAAAAAAAAGAAAAGAGGTGGGATCACTTAAACTAGAATACATCAATTTCAAATTTACAAAAAAAGACCTATTTATATTTTAACCCATTTAAATATTAATCCAATACTCTCTTTCAAATTGATGTATAAATATACTTATGTCCAATTTAAATAATAGAGACTGAAATAAAAGACAGATAAAACTTGTGAAAAAGACCACCACCACGGTACAACTATCCCTTCCTATTTTTTATTTTTAATTTCAACCAATTAAAATTTAAATATTTAACACATATTCACTTCAATCAAACAAAATAATTAACACTTTTGATTCACCATTACTTGGTGGTCAAGTTCCCTTTTCAAGCCTCATAAATCATAATGCACATTTTTTATTCATACCCACCTGTTTATGTGACGAGTAATAATTAGTATTATTGTTGTCTTAAAATTCACATGTGAATATAGATTTTCTCACATATTCTCATAGATTTTTATTCCACGCGCCTTAAAATAATTTTCTCCAGTCGGTTTACGATGTTTGACTGAAATTATTTTCAATTTAATTTATTTGATTATAGGTGTAAAATTTAAAAATAAAAATTATATTTTTTAAAACTACATAAAAAATTCTACAAACAAGATATGACATGACTATATTATTTTATCAAATAACTAATAAAAATATGTAAAGAAAGTGATTAAAATTTAACCTTATAAATAATGATTGGAAAAATTATTTTAGAACGAAAAAAGTAATTAAATATCTCTTTTATGTATTACTCCCTCCGTCCCTGAGTGTTTGTCCACTTCATTTTTGCACACAATCCAATGCACTTCTTTAATTTATTTTATCTTGTAATTTGTATATTAAAAAATTATAAAAATTATATATTAATAATCTATATGTTAAGACGAATCAAATAAGATCACACATGACTATTTTTAGACTTACACATTGAGAAAATTTGATGAGTTAAAGTGCTTAGATGAACAGTTTCAAAAGTCAAAAGTGGACAAACACTTAGGGACGGACCAAGAGTATATATTGGACCCCAGTGACGGACCAAGAGTACTAGTAGTATCCACAATCCACAAATGAACATAGACCTAAGAAAATACCGCCTTACGTGACCCTCCATGAAATTCTTGTCGAGCCCAACCAAATTAGAGTATATATTGGACCCCATCTAGGAACAAAGAATCTGCCTTGAAATTGAAGAGCCCACTTTTCTTATGATTGGTTTCTTTAATTAAGCAACCATATCTCGTACGATAAATTTGTTACACTCACCAACACACCAACAAAACTTTAAAGGTTTTTTTTCTTGCTATTAACTCACTAATCTGATTTAATTAAATTTTGATTTGATTTTATTACATCTGTATTAAAATTTGTTTCTAGTCTAATTTGATCTAATTTCAATAGAAAATAAGTAATAAGTAAAAAAAATAAATTCTAGAGAATAAATTATAGCTAACATTCACTAATTTATTGTTTGTAATTTTTTTTAACCATTTGATGCATTCCCTATTCCGTATTAATGTTCATCAATTGACCGATAAAAGAGATTAAGATAAAGTGAAATTATGTGAATAAGATTGATATATATATATACACACACACTCACACACACACAAAGAGAGAGATGATACAAAGTATAAATTACAAAAAGTTTATCTAATATAGAAAGTGAATCTTAGTACGAATAAAACAGTACTATAGAACATTATTATGAGATGAATAGAATACCATTTCGCTCTTTTAATGAGATTTACAAATAGAATGTTTGTAAATTTTGTGATACTATTATGGAGTACTTCTCTTTTCTATGTCCATCTCATCGTGACATCTTTATTCTTCCCGGGAATCGTGATAAGTTGGGGTGATCAATTATTAATTACCCCACAGTTAACTCTCTCACTTAACTCTCTCACTGTTGAATATTGTTGGGACAAGATAAAAGTATTATCCATCGATAAATTTCTAGCTCTACTACAAACTCAATGACCAGATTAATTGAGGATATTTCACTAGGGAATAGCTTGTTGAAAGACTTTCTTTGGATGCAACAAAATGTGCTTGGGAGGTATGATATGGTAATCAATTAGACAATGAGTACTCTATATTATTTTGTGTGCATATAAGTCTATAAGTAGTAGACCTATGCAAACAAGGGCTGACCCAAACTTGAATTATATTGTGGCAGATCTTGAAGTTACTTTTAGTCCATCCGGGCCAACATGCCTGCTCATATTCATCAAATACATTTATTTTATTATTAATTATCTTAACAATATAAATTTTAAAATTTTCTATAATTCATGTATAATAGTTCAATTCACTCACTTCTCTTAAACAAAAAATCACTAGTCTTTTAATAAATCAATATGATGGGTTTACTAATTATGCAACAATATTTCTATTATGTTTTCTATATATATATGGTGACTGATGATTTTATTTTAAATATAAAAAAAGTTCAATGTTTTTTTACTTCTTGTGCAAAACATATTTTCTTGATGTTTTATCCGGGCCGGGAGGCCCAGTGGGAAGTTCGGCCCGCTAAGGTGGGCGTGTATGGGTCCATCAAATTCGGGGCGGGCCATGCCCGCCAATGTAAATGAGCTAAAAATTTATATCAAGCTGACCCATATCCGGCCCAGATCCTTATTTGCACATGTCTAATAAATCGTGTCCTAAAAACCTTTCATGTTTTGATTTTTATAGTCAAACAGTAACACTTTTTTACCACAAATTATGAGAAAAATTGTATTTAATTACTCCCTCCGTCCTATAATGATCTTCCCAGAGCACTATTCCAACTTCACGGTAATTTATATTTATTTGTGTTTTTTCATGGCCTATATGATAAAATAAAATATTCTTGTCACCACTTATTTTGTTGAACTTTTGGTGTAGTTTTTAAATATGTATGTTTTATTTTTTATTTCTATACCAATATATAAATAAAATAGATTGAAAAAACTTGGGATTTTTTTTCGTTTTGCGAACCGGGAAGATCATTATAGGACAGAGGGTGTATAATATAAATTCAATATAAGTGGGTTCATGTTAGAATAACAATTTTGATATATTAAATTTTTATATCTTTTAGTTATGTAGATTATGTTTAATTTGTGATCAAAGAATGTCACTGTTTGACAATAAACTCAAAACATGAAAGTCGGTAGGATTGGAAAGAAAATTTTGTACTCTATGAGTCCATGTACTCCATTGTTGAGGTGTGGTATATTAACTGGTACTAGCTAGAAGTATAAGATTAGTTGGGTGTAAATCCGAAAATCTTAATGTACTCCATCAACTTAGATAATTACATCTGAAAAGGGTAAAAGAGAGGATAATAATGTCTTTAGTCAATAAAGATTATCTAAATCACTAGCTTAGCTTTTCAAGGAGATGTTTTGCAATTGGTATTGTCTTTCTACTCTCAAGATAAGGTAAAATATGAATACACTTAAACTTCCATACCCCACTTTGTCGTTTGTGGTATTGCCCTCATTTGTTTTTGTTGGATACGTACGAGTATAAAAATACTAATGCCAAAGACACGTGGATTTATGTTTATGATTGACGAGGATTGCTGGAGGACAATTACTCCACAAAATTACTTACGGTTGACGTGAGTTTTGTCGAAATAACTCTCAGATCCTTCTATTTTCAAGAAGACAACTGAAGTCTTTATATTTTGTTGGAATGACTGGGAGGAGACATTTCATCTAATATTTCATTCATAATTGTTAATAAATGTATTTCATTCATCTCATACCACGTCAACTGCATAGTATAAGTTTAGTTGATTTTAGGGTAAAAAAATTGACTCCTAAATTAACTAAAATTGCATGGTACAATTGACGTGGTTGGGGAAAACAAGTTAAGGCCAGAACTAGGTGAGAGTTTATCAAAAATTTATGGGGTAAGAACTATTAATTTTTCAAATGAAGCACAATCCCCCTCATATGACAAGTTTATTACACCATGACTCTTTGCGATTTGGTAAATATGCACTGTTACCCCCTATAGTTTCAAGACTTATGCCGTTGCCCTTATTATTTTGATAATGCTACACCAATGTCCATAGACTAAAAGATTCTTCAAATATTATAAAAATAGTTCCACTGCCCCATGGTTTTGGAAATTGGCTCAAGTGCCCCCTCTTTTCTTTTTTGTTTTTTTCTTTTTTTTCTACTATTTTTTTCATAAATGTTTTTTATTTCTTTTTTAAAATTATTTTATAATGTTTTAATAATTAATTTTTTTGTGTTGGCAATGAAAATCAATTAAATAACAAGAGTTAACGCACACTTCATTTGTCTCAACTTAAATATTTTCATTTTTCTAAAAAATGTCTCTATTGGATCATTTTCATGATACAAAAATCAATAAAATATTCTCTTTTTTAACTAAAGCTCATTTATCATTTTATGTTCATTAATTTTATACATTTTTTAACTCGAAATTAAAATAAAAGAAAATAGAAGAGAAAAGAGAATAGAGAAAAAGAAAAGTATATGAAAAAAATACTTTTATAAAATAAAGAAAATTAAGTCATTAAGAAAATCTTTGGCGTATTGGTCCAAATAGCGTTATTAATATATACTCCGTAATTAATTATATATATCAAAAAGACGTTATTCAGTATTTTTTTGGTCCCGACATATTTAGAAAGATAAAAATTCTTAAATAAAAATGAAGTATAGGTTGTCAAGGAACCAACTCAACCACAAGCTCAAGCTTGTGGTTGTGACCCAGGAATGATTGTTATATACTCTAACACGCACCCTCACGTGCAGGCGTGACTTCTTTGAGCCTTGCATATAAAACCTTAATTTTTTTTAATCTGGGTGGCGGTGAGTTTCGAATTCGTGACCTCTTGGTCATGTAGGCTCTGATACCATGTCAAGGAACCAACTCAACCACAAGCTCAAGCTTGTGGTTGTGACCCAGGAATGATTGTTATATACTCTAACATAGGTTAATTTTTTAATTTTATTTTTTATTTCAAACAATTTTTTTTAATTTTTTTTAAAAATGTAGGTTTGGAATTTTTTTTCCCTTTATGGAAAAAGAAAAGAAAAATGAAAAACAATAAAGAAAAAGAAAAGGAGGGCGTTGGCGCCCATTTTCAAAATCATAGAGGACAACGAAATTATACTCCTTCCGTTCTCAAAAATACTTCCTCTTTCATTTTTTTCACTTCCAACAAAACACTTCCCTTTTCTATTAAAAAACCACTTTTACCCTTACTTTTTCATACTCTACCTATCACATCATACTTTTTCTCTAATAATCTATCCATCACATCTTACTTTTACCTATCACATCAGAGGTAAAATTGAAAATCAACTACTCCGTATAATTTAACACTTCCTTATTTTTGCCCCAAATCCAAATGAGAAATGTTTTTCCAAACGGATGGATCATATTTGAAGGATATTATTGTATTGAAAAAGATTGGCATAACAATCTAAGAAGGAAAATGCTAGGGGTACACCAAAAGTGTACCCTAAACATCCCCCATCCCCTCCATCACCACAAAACAAAGGCAAGAAATTTTCAAAAATATTTAAAAATAAAAACAAAATAAAATGAATGATTAGTAGGAGAGTGGTGTACATTTGGGGAACACCTTTTGGTGTACCCCTAGCATATCCCATCTAGGAACAATGAGAGGGAGGGGAAACAGTACACATTCCATTGATGCCTCGTAGTCTCGTACGCCCATACCAACTCTCCTTGATTGAGTGGACCCAACCTATTTTCTTTTGCTTAGCTCTTTTTTTATAAGCATAATACTACTACCTGGGAAAATATTTACGGAGGGGGCGACTGTAGAAATTGACGGTGAGAAAGCACCAAACCTCTCCTCCTCGCTATATTTCTTCCGCCGAGATTCTGGGTATCCGCCAACCAGTACCCCCAAAATCCCTGCCCACCAATCAATCGAAGAACAAAAGAAGAAAATCACCTTCTTTTTGTTTCATCTGGAAAAAAAAGAAGAAGAAAAGAACAAGAAACAATCGAACCTTTCTGCAATTCTGCATTTCTGTGCCGAGGGGTTAATCATCAAGAAACACCTTCTTCTCGGTCTCCCTCCGAGTCAATCCCGCTGTACGTTATGTGTAATCACTAACCCTTTTGTATCTTTTCCACAAATTCGTTCCATTTTTTTCGAAACAATTCAACATTTGGTGCTGTGGTATTTAATTTATCTGGTTTTACATATTTTCCTTCATTTATGTATATAATGTATGTATAACACTTGTTCTTGGGATTTGACTTGTCTATCTATTCATGTAGACATTTGAGCTGGTTCTGTTTCTCGATTAAAAATCTGTTCTTTCTCATTTTTCTTCTTGGATTTTAATTTCTTGTTTGGTTCTGGTTTTTTGTAATCTGTTACAGCAATGATATATGCCTTCTGATAGAATTCTAGAAATGACCCGACCTTTTTGTGTTGTTGAGAAATTCTGGCTTTGGTTGTTTGGTATTGTGTTTAGGAAGATCAATCCAGATTTATTCTCTAATTTATCAATGGGATTTTTTTTTGCATCTGATTTCTTGCAGAGAAAATTCACCCTCTTGAAGATGACAATTCAAAATGTTAAACAGACTAAAGAGAGGAATCTGAGGAAGAGCAGTGGATATGGGGTTAATGAGAAGTCGCCCTTGTTGCCTAGCAAGCACAACGAAGGTGGTGGATTTGATGAGTTTAACGGGGCTTCTTTCAGCGGAGCCGTGTTTAATTTGTCAACCACAATTGTAGGCGCCGGAATCATGGCATTGCCAGCAACTATGAAAGTGTTGGGCCTTTTGTTGGGGATTGCTGTGATCATAATTATGGCTTTCCTAACAGAAGCTTCAATTGAGTTTTTAATCAGGTTTAGTAGGACTGCTAAATCGACTTCTTATGGAGCTGTTATGGGGGATACGTTTGGGAAATATGGGAAAATGATGCTTCAAATATGTGTAATGGTCAACAACATTGGTGTTCTTGTTGTCTACATGATTATCATTGGTATGAGAAGTCTCTTCTTCATTTTTACTACCGTTTCAAATGAAGATTCATATTTGAAAAATTACTTTTTTGTCTCCAAAAAAGTCTCCCAAATAAGCAACGCCGAGAAAACCCAATATAATTCTAAGTCTTACCCCTGTAAAAACAGAGAAGCTGTTTCCTCAAGACTCTTGATGCATTACTGCATTTACCACCTAAAACTACATAGAAAGTAAGATGAAAAGGAAGTATTATGTGCCATTTTGATTTAGTTCATTATTTTCTAGGAGCTGAAACATTGTCAAATAATGACTACTTTAGCTAAACATTGCCAAATTAAGCATATAATGTTCAATCAAACCATCAAATAAGTTTTGAAGTGTAGTTAGGATTGGAGATTTCAAATATTTGTACTTCACTAAAAATATAAAAGTTTTACATTAGTAAAACACGACTCTTTCTTTCTCAGAGGGATGTAGCGTTTCTTTTAAAATCACATTCATACACTTATTACATGCGTTTCTAATAGTTGCTATCCTATTTGTTATGTAAAAAGGTGATGTGCTTTCTGGAACAACTGAAAGTGGAGTTCACCATAACGGTGTTTTGGAAGGGTGGTTCGGGATACATTGGTGGAATGGAAGATTCTTTGTACTTTTGGTTACTACCCTCAGCATATTTGCACCATTAGCTTGCTTAAAACGCATAGGTATTTCCAATAATGCAGGAGTGTTTGGTCTATACCCCCTCCCATTTCTTCTTATTGCTCTGCAGTCTTGCACGTCTAATCTTTCTTGTCATTGCAGATTCATTGAAATTTACATCTGCATTGTCAGTTGCACTGGCAGTTGTGTTCCTTGTGGTGACCGTGGGAATTACCGTTTACAAGATAGTAAATGGAACTGTTGTGAAGCCTAGATTGCTTCCAGATGTTTATGATCTGACTTCGTTCTTGAAGCTATTCACTGTGGTTCCAGTCCTAGTCACTGCTTATATATGCCACTATAATGGTATGCAAAATTCTGGTGGAATTTTTTCCCCATATGACCATATCTTAACTTTGTTGTGCTGTCATTATGATAGAAACCATCCCAGTCTAGCTTTATGCAGCTTATCATCCATATAAACCACTTCCTTACAATAGGTGCCACTCCAACTTTAGCACTCATATCTTCATTCCTTATTTTATCCATACGCGTATGACCGCTCATCCAGCGGAGCATCTTCATTTCCCCACACTAACCTTGTGTTCATGTTCAACCTTTGCTGCCCAACACTGTTCCATACAAGTCAAATTTAACTAAAACTTTCTGAAATTTACATATATACGGAGTATAAATTTTCTTTCCCTATATAATAGAAATTAATAAATAAAATGAGTTTTGAACAAATAGCCAACATTGATCAATCAAGTTGGAGCCTTATTTCTATTTCCCTCCCTTATTGTCTTTTGTTCCAAGTTTTCCCTCGCATCCCAAACTAGTGGGGTTCTTTCAGAAAATGCAATGATCAACTACAATGAATTTTGTTTAAAATTGCATCCTTAAAAAAACACTTGTAAGTCTAGTTTGTGTGATTCTCATATGATTGATGTATCACTTAGTCACTACATTCTTGATTAAAAAAAACCACTCCGAACCTGAATGATTTTTGCAGTTCACAGTATTGACAATGAACTTGAGGACAACACACAAATAAAACCAGTGGTTAGGGCGGCACTCGTACTCTGCTCAAGCGTGTATGTGCTGACAAGCATCTTTGGGTTCCTCCTGTTTGGGGACGCAACTCTGGACGATGTTCTTGCAAACTTTGACAAAGATCTTGGGATGCCATTCGGCTCTCTTTTCAACGATGTGGTTCGCGTCAGCTATGCTGCCCACCTGATGCTAGTCTTCCCAATCGTGTTCTATCCCTTGAGACTCAACTTGGACGGTCTGCTCTTTCCATCTTCTAGGCCTTTGGTGCTTGACAATGTGAGGTTTGGGTTGATCAGCGCCGGGCTTATATCTGTCATCTTCCTCGGCGCGAATTTCATTCCCAGCATTTGGGATGCTTTCCAATTCACAGGCGCAACAGCTGCTGTTTGTGTTGGCTTCATATTTCCTGCTGCCGTTACTCTTAGGTAACTCTACTCACTCTTTTTCCTTAACACTCTCTATGCACATTACTAAAATATTTTTCCTTTATCGTCCTTTTTACTACCTCCGTCTCAGTGTATCTGTCCAGTTTGACTTTTTCGAGTCAAATTGGACAAACTTTGAACTCCAATCACTCTCAATTTATATTGCATATTAGCATAATGGAATACAATTTTGAAAGTTCTCAATACGGTAAATCCAATAAAGTCATTTTTATGTTAAAATAGATTACTGTTTTTATTTAATTAAAGCTCAAAGTTTGTCCAGTTTGACTCGAAAAAGTCAAACTGGACAAATACATTGGGACGGAGGAAGTATTCATTTTTTTCCGTGCAACTTTTTGTTGTCACAATTCCTTGCAAAGTAGCATTTGTTTGAACTATTGTTCGTGTTCCAGGGACCGGTATGGCATATCATCAAAAAAGGACAAGACATTGTGTACCGTTATGATAGTCATTGCCGTGCTATCAAATCTGATTGCTATATACAGCGACGCGTATGCCTTGCTTAAGAAGAGTGCACCGTTGCGCGTATGATTTCTCATGTTGTCACTTGGTGGCTTCGTCATCGTGCACATGGTTTTTATAATACACTCCGTTATATAGATATAGGGAAAGTGGCATTTTTTATTGGAGTTGAGTTTGAAATAAAGGTGTGAATATGTATGTAGAGTTTGCTTTGTATAGACCCGGCCGGGCACTACTATTGCCTTCACGGTATATCTGTTTGTACCATTTTTTTCATAGGAGGGACCGCCTTAGCCTTAGCGCAACGGTTCAAGGGTTTTCATGGGACTCTGAGGTCACAAGTTCAAGCAGCCTCATGTGAGGTAAGATTTTCTTATATCTCATCTTCATTGGGCCCTACTTTTGTGGGATTAAACTGGGTTGTTGTTGTTTGGACACCTTTATGGTGTGCGATGCGTGCTCATCGGGATGCTTTGTGAATTGGGATGTTCTCTTTTTGCTCTGTTTTTATTCAAATGTATTGCGAGTTGTATAAAAGAACGAATGGTTGCCATGGATGTTCATGGCTTCTCTTCCAATGTCTACATATGTTCTTGGTATGGCTTGCTCTTTGGTTTCCTTATCTTAGTTGCCTTCTCAATATCCCACATTTTACTTCGTTTGATATTAGTTTTCGCGTTTTGAAAATGTTAGTCGAAAATAGATCTTTTAGTTTTAATATTTTCAAAGTTAATTTGAACCATATAGAAAACTTATCCGAAATGTTAATGTTAGTCACAAATGTTGTTCCCAACCAAAACCTTGTTACTATCATACATGAATTAGTACATAAATTAGTTGCAAATCATTAAAGTTGACAAACCATTGGAATATTGGTCTAAGACTATGTTCTTCTTAACTTATTTTTTTATTTATTACTTATTTTTATAGTCAAATAGTAATACTTTTTTAATCATAAATTAAACATAATCTAAATAAATAAATATATAAAAATTTGATATATCAAAATTATATCTTAAGATGATTCTAATTATATCTAATTTTATCACAATTTATAGTTAAAGAGTATCACTGTTTGACTTAAAAAGTCAAAGCATGAAAAAATTGTTATGACTGGAAGGAGTATAAAAAAGGAGAAAATGTGAAAAATAAGTACATAGGTACTTTATACATTTAGATAATACTTTGGACATTGCACATCATACATTTTAAAATGAGTATTATGTTAAATTAAAATGCATTTTAATAACAAAAGAGCATTCATTAACAACATAAATAGCAAAAACATGATAAGATTATGAAATGCGCGTTGCCCTCACCAATAACTTTTGAATAAGATATGGATATTGATTAATGAGCATCTCCTTCAAAATGTCAAAATTTAAATGTGCATTATTTTTTCTTATAAAAGTAAGATAACAATAAATATCCTCAAAAACTTGTTACAGAAAAATGGTTGCACTTTAGTATGGTTGCAACTTGCAATTATCCAATAACAATCCTTTAAATAATGAGATAAAATGACAGAAAAATCTTGAAATTAATGGATTGTTATTGGTTAATTGCAACCATACTAAAGTGCTTTTCAATGGCTGATCGCAAATCTCTCATGCAAGAATTAAGCATTCCTTGGTTACGTTCTTCTCATTCTTTTTCTTATTCATCTTCAAGTATAAGTTTTTTTGTAATAAAAAAATCAATTTTTTTAAATATCAATGTGTTATCTTTGGCAAATTTGATGCCCACGAAATCTCACACCAAATTTTTGAGAAACACAGCGCAAATTAAAAGGATCCATTTGAATGCATGCAAGGTGTTTGATTGAATGCCGCTTATGCAATAGCCTCCCTGTTAGAAACTTGGTTTGATTATTATATTCAGCATGCTGGCCATGAACCAGATTAAGAATTAAAGAAGCATTGAAAGAATGGAGGAGGAGAAGTCAGGGGAAAACAATGGAGCCACCACTCGCCACCGCCGTCGTTATCTAGCCAGAGAATTCGGTTCCAGGTTCCGGTCGCCTATTCCGTCTACAAGGCGTAGCCTTTCCCCAAATGTGAGGCAAGCAACAGCTGATGAAGAAACAGTTTCATCAGATGATCGAACGCGGCCATCGCCAGAAGCTATGAGGAACCATTCCCTTGGTGATGGTTTGTTGTCAGTGAAAGGGGAAGGAAATCGACCCGCGTCGAAGAAAATAGATTCTTTGAAGTCTAAGGTTCTTGATCCACAGAGATGGCCAAGCACAGCAGGTGGGAAACCACCTTCAGAGTCAATTAAAAAAAAGGTACTGATGATGGATTCGAACCACTTTTTGATGAAGACTGTCTTTGGATGCAGCTAATGAACCAACACAAGAATCTTCAAGAATGCTACCACTTGGTAAGGATGAGAAGGAAGAGGTTGGTTCTCGTTCGGTTGAAGAAAATTCACTGAAAATAAGAAAGGGGTCTCGTCCTGCCTCGCCAACAAGAGGAAATATGCAATCTTTGCCTATATCAGAGAGTTCCAGATCATTGAGTAGCCTACATTCTGAGCTGCTAGATAGGTGGCCAGGTAGAACATGTGGGAAAGTTAGTTCTGATTCATCAAATAGTGGTGCTGGTGGTAAAACTGATAGAAGTAGTGGAACTAGTTTACGAGCTCGCGCATTGTCTCTTGATGAACTTTCCAAACCACTGCAGAAATCTCCCAGTCAAGGTGTGGGAGAGAATTCCACTTCAATAGATAGTCTACATTCCCAGTGGTTGAATCAAAGTAGATGGCCAAGCACAACAGGTGAGAAAACATCTTCAAATCCAATGAACAAAGAGTGCGACTCGGGTAAAAGTAACATAAGACCTACATCCCCCTTACAAAGGTTGTCTTCAGATGGAGATACCAAAATGGTACATAAATTATCCCGAGAAATGCAGCCATTTTTGCCATCACCTGAAGGTAAAAAAGCTGGCTTTGGGTCGCACTCAATAGTTTCACAGCCATCACGAAGAGAGATAACATCATTTGTAAATCCTGGCTCCCGATCTCGCCCAACCTCACCAAAAAGAATGCCTACATTGCCTCCTTCCACATTTCCCATAAGAGTTATTCCATCTGACTTGAAGGCTATAGCAAGTGATGCATCATTTTCTATGGCTCTGTCACAAAGATTGTCTTTGGATGGAGCTATTAAACCACTACAAAGTTCTTCTGGTGACATGCTACCAGTAATAGCATCAAATGAACATACAGGAGGCTTGGGGGTTAGTTTGGTTAATAGTAACACTTTGACACCTGAGAAAAAAAATACACCATTCCTGACCCCCAACACCCGATCTCATCCTACTTCACCAGAGAAAGCAACTGAACTTTCGTCCTCTGTATCTGAAGCAGTTAGTCCATCTAGCAAAAAGGTTATGGCAAGTGATAGATCGATTTTTATAGGATCAAAAACACCCCCATTACAGAGAATGTCTTTGGAGAGTGAAAAAGGGATGTTCAAGTTTCGTTCGGTTGATGATAATTATCTGTTGCTACAAAGAGAAAGAACAACATTGGTGAATCGTGGCACACGATCTCGTCCTGCCTCACCAAATAAAGCATCTTCTCCGTATTTCTCTGCATCTAGAGCAATCCCGTCTCAATCAAAGGCTATAGCAAGTGCCTCATCTAGAGGAGTTAGTCCTTCTAAGGTCAGGCCATCTAGCCCATCAAGACCACCCAATCCAGCGATCATATTTTTATCAGATATTCAGGAAAAAGATGAAAATCTAACGGAAGATGCTCATCAGTTAAGGCTATTACAGAACAGATACTTGCAATGGCGGTACGCTAATGCAAAAGCAGATGCTGCAATATATGCAGAGAATGTTGATACACAGGTTGACTTTATTTTCTGCTTCTTCCTATTCATCCATAACATATTTCACCAGTTTTTAGTTGGGTTTATATTTTGCCACAGGAAAATGCATATAATATGTGGAACACTATTTCATGTTTGTGGAGAACAGTAACTGAGATGAGAACTAAAATTCAACAGCTGAAGCTGCGATTGAAGCTACACTCAATTTTGAATGAGCAGGTAATGAATGTGTGTGTAAATTTTTTACTTGCCTTTGATTCTTACCTTGTCTACTACCTGACTGCCACTTTTTTTTTAAACTACTTCAATGTACCTCAGATGTCTTACCTTGAAAAATGGGCTACAATTGAAAGGAACTATATACGCTCAGTATTGCGAGCTAGCCGAGATATGAAATCATGTGTCTTGCTTCTTCCAATGACAGGAGGAGCAAAGGTACGTAATTCCATTAGTGACGACTCATGTAAAGTTGATGGGTTAAACAAGATACACACTTGCCCACATACATGTATTGACTTTATTTTCTTGGCTTATTTAGACTGATATTCAATCTCTAAAGTCAGCTGTTAGCTCAGCCTTTGTCATGGGGCAGTATGTGGAATCATCAATATATTTAATGCTATCACAAGTAAGTATCATAATATATTCCTTAGAATCTCATACTCCGTATAAGCCATTTATGATCTTTCAGGTTAAATAAATCGTCATATGTTATCCACCAAATGATCTATCGATTTTGCATGTGTATATAACAGCTGGAGGGGACAAGCTTTCTTGCTTCTGAACTTGCTGGCATTGTGGCACAAGAGAGAGCTCTGCTTGAGGAATTTGAATTGCTGATGGCTCCAATAGCAGAGATGCAGGTGAAGTCGCTCACAATTTTTTTCATAAATTTCATTAAAATGTTACTCTCCGTAGCGTTATAGTAATTGAACTTGCGTGTGAATGTGGCCAAACAAACCAAGATTGCTCTGTCATCATAGACTCTGTTTGGAACTCTGAAAATGACCTGAAAAGAAAAACAGGGAGAAAATAACAGGGGACAGTTTGAAGGAAAGTAAATGTCGAGGAAAATATAACGTTGGTTCAAAATCAATTAAGTTACTGCTGATATTTGTTCACTCATTTTATTTATATATTTCTAGTCTAGTATAGTAGTATATAAATGACTAAGAAAGTTAAACATTTGTATATATAAAAAAAGCATTAGTAATATTTTGTTTTCCTTCGTTTTTTTCCAAAGGAAAAACCAAACACAATTTTTTTTTCCTTTTTCTAGCATTTTCAGGGATCCAAACATATCAACAGTAGACCTAGTGCTAACTTTAAAAAGTATTAAATTATGTTTTCTATCTCTTTTACCCATTATTTTTTATATTATAATTGCTTGATTTTATATTGGCTTAAAGCAGGTAGAAGAATGTAGCCTTAGGACTTATCTTATGCAGTTGGGAACAAATATGCAAAGGCGGTAACCATTGATGTGATCTTCTGCTAATATATAATCCACAAAAGGATTGCAGAGAGTGTACATGGATATGTAAGTAGGAATGCATAGTTTTGTCTTCTTCTTTGGCTTACTTTATATCCTTTTACTAACCCTTTTTGTCAGTTTAGCCTCTTAGTTATAGAAATGCCTAACTGCAGCCCCTCTACAAAAAGGCAATCAAGAGATGAGGAATAAGTTATATAAATTCTTTTCCCTTAATCTTTTGGTGGTTATCTTAGTCTCTGCCCTTCTTTTTTGAATTCCTCATTAGATCTTGACATGTTTGGATAGAGGTGTATCGTTGTTTACGAAAGAAACACAATGTGATTGGATATATAGAGTTTATAGATAAACATGAAAAACACGGGGTTGACTTGGATGCGTTCTGATAAGCCTTTAGTTAATTTTTTACTGGTATTTGTATAGAATTTCCTAATCTACATTTTTCTGGAACAATGTCAATGTGAATAACAATTTCAATACATCTTTACTGATCTGTGTATCCACTCCCCCCAAAAATGGTGTTTTAGTGATGCATGATGATTAGTTTGTTGGGATTAGAAACCATATCCCTTAAGGTACTCCAAATATTGGACTGTTGTGGTATACTAAATTCGTACCCGTGCGATGCACGGTAAGAAATTCAATCAATAATTAATTTATTTACTAATATTCAAAAATAATCAATAAGTACATTATTTCATAAATATATTACTTAGTTTGTACCAAAAAATATTTCTTGGTAAGAAATAAATGGTGTGCTATTATTGATGATCTACAAATACAAATCACTAAAGAAAGTAATTGCAAAAACTAAAGAAGAACCATCGTAACAGTCCCAAGAACTCAGCCTTGGGAATGAAGACTCATTTTTTATCACAAAAGATATACTCCGTAATTTTTAAAGAAAACAAAACTATAAAGATTGGATCATCAAAGATATTTTTTCAGTAAATAGCTAAGAAAGAAAATATGTTCATTTCTCATCAAAGTAAAATCCAAGAAGGCCTAAGAACTGGATTACTGGCATCAATATGTTACTTGAGATTCAAAAATTTAGGGAAAATAGATATGACACATATTATAGTATTTTGGAATAGGTGAATGTTCTTTTTTTTGTTCTCTTTTTTCATCTATCATATACTTCAATATGCGTTGAAAATACTCCATATTATCTTTCGATAAATGAGCATAAAGAGTAAAGTGAACAACACAAAAAAACAGAAACATCACAAAAGCTTTTGAAGGCAGTTTGAATGGCCAATGTTAGATTACATTATCACAGGGATGGATATCTTCTCTCTTGGGAAAACTTCAGGTTAGTGTTTCTTAATTTCAACCTGAAAGATAGCCCTTTAGTACTCTGTGATTTTAAAATACATGCTTTGCATGNACAAAAACAAAAGAAGGTGGTGGCACCGTGGCGGTGGTGTGGTTTCATGGTTGGCTGATCCTGGCATGATAATTGTGGCGATTTGAGTCGTCTTTGGCTGCCTTGTTTGCCACACGAAACTGCAAAATGTACTTGTAATCTCCCTCCTCCGGTGGTGGTTCGTTTAGATCTGCCCAATTGCTACTTACCCACCTACACACACACAAAAGTATCCATAAGAATGACAGTAAATATAGTCCAAAGTGTATAGGAGAGTTAATCTCAAACCACCAGAATGTGTGTGGATCAGTTTCTCCAAAGAAATGGTTTCACTGACTGTTCTTGTGTCAAGAAGAATGTCCTTCATCTGGGCACTACCAGCTGAACTTGATCTTGGGCACTGCTCTTTCTACTCGTCCTCATGCTTCTTCTTCTTCTATAATCTCCAATACCCATCACTTCCTCCTTTGTTAAGGACTTGTTTCTCTGAAACATCACTGAAAATTCCAAAACCTTTATGTAGATGGATTCATTCCTTGGAAGAAAAATGGAGCTTTTTTTAGTAGGATGATATGGTCAAAATTGTTGAAGTAGTTTGATTAAGAACTCATTAATGACCAAACTCAAACCTAAAAAAATACTGAAATCCCAATACATTCTTATGGGTGTTGATGTATCAAAATAGTGACAGAATGTAGAAACAAAATGTCATCATAATGGGTCTTGATATATCAAAATAGTTGGCAAATATAGAGCATACCTTCATGGGTTTTTTTTTTTAAATGCCATATTGAGAAAAAATCATAGATAAAGATGCATATGTAATTAAGAAAAGGGGAATTTACGTAAATAACACTAAAACAAAATGATTTTCTCTAAATAGCATCACATGTGTTTTTTTCCAATGTAGCACTTTTAGTCATTTTCCATTAGTCATTATTCAAGTAAATATTCGCCATCACTGGACATTATGGTCATTATGAAATGCTATTTAAGGAATAAAATAATTTAAGTGCTATTTAGAGAAATGACTTAAGTTTTAGTGCTATTTAGTGCAAATATTTCTTAAGAAAATGCATTTAAAAACTGAAAACTCTCAATTGACATCCAAATATATTATAGAACTATTAATGTCTTAATAGTTTCATTCAAACTTCAAATAAAGCACTTAAATAAATATCTGGTGCTTGCGCAAAAGCTAAATTCATCAGAAGGAAGAGGATAGGATCTGATGAATACCTGGTTTGGACTGCTTTTCTTCTTCCATGGCCACCATCCCCAAATGTGTGGGGTCTTCTAGCATCATCTTTGCCACCAGGTATCCTGCAATGGATCAATATCTGGTGTTTGCGCGCCTGCTTCCCCACGAACCTCCCCCACTTCCCGTCGTAGTATTCCAGCCACCCGTATTTCGGCAGCTTTGCCTCTGCCTGCTCATCTGCCCGTCTCGCCACCTGAGGACTCCCTGTCTTGATGCAAGCTGCAGTCACCAGCTAAAGTTTTCTCCCGGCCAAGATCCACCATTGTGGCAGGTCCACCTGGTGTTCTTTGGGTCACACCTAGTCAGAATGCGCCACTCGTGCCCTTTAATCCCAGGGTAGCAGACCTTCATGGGCATCTCCCCGACCAGCTCGTGCCATCGACACTCAATCAGGTCCATGGTTTTCGACTCCCGGTTGGGCGTAGCCATGGAAGAGAGGATAGGCCAGTGGGAATCTCCAACCATATCCCACAAACGTTCATTGAGTTAAATCTAGAAAGATGAAGTAAAAAAGATATTTTCACAGTAAAAAGTAAGCTTCCAAGCAATCAAAAAGCATGACTGTGAACTCAAGATGCTAAAGTGGGTAAAACACCTGAAGAATTACAGAAATATAGGTGTCTATATATTAGAAAGAGGGTGAAGTGTGTTGTGTAAATTATCACCTCCATTTTACTAAAAATAGCGCAATAGAATTCTTTGCTTTGCCACTGCAAATATCCAACTGCCCAATAATCAAATATATCCTCCACTTCAACCTCTTACTGCAACAAATTATACACAAAATCTATGAACAATAAATTCAAATAAAAACTATATACTTAAAAAGTATCGTTTTTAAGAATAAATTTATTACCATTTAACCCTTATTCTTTGAATCAGTTATAAATGAATAAAACTGAGCTAATAAGGACGCAAGTCTTTTTTAAAAAAATTGAAAATATTACATTTGACCCTTTTCCTTTAAATGCCATAGGGAGTGGATGGTCTTTATCACCTTGTTCTTCTTCTAATTCTTCATCTCGATTTCTTGTGGCCTTGCTCAATTTCAATAATTAACATTTTACTTTTCAAAAGAACAACTGAGCAACAAAATTTAGCACACAGCTGGAGGCCAATAAAATACATATTTGTAGGTAAGGAATCTAGTTTGTCCTCACTGCAAAATGTAGATTTTCCCTTTGCTGCCAAGATAAAGGAATAACATCATACAAAAAATAAAGTTAAATATGTCCCCCTTCAAGTTTAGTTCAACCTCTTTTTTATGAAGTGTGAATAACAATCAAATTACAGCAAAAAACAACAAAAAAGAGGAAAAATTCAAGAAAACCACTTCCTAATTTGCCAAGACCTTTTATTCTGTTGCAGTACCCAAAGATTACATCTTAAAACCAATTATTGTACAGAAGTTGGAACCAACAAATTGTTGCTCAGGAGCTTCATATAGACTTACAAAGAAGTAGGACCCACATTCGTCATCGGTGCTTGCGGTACCATCGCAGATATGAGCCACCGCTGTTTAAAATCCAGACCTGCCGGAATCCATGGTCACAGCTTGTGGTTGTGTCGTCGCCCCCTGGTTCAGCGGACGTATAGAAACCCTAGGCGGAATTTCCAATTTATTTTATTGAATGAACAAATTGGAGGAGATGAGAATGAATAATGGAAGGAGATAGCTCTGATAAGCTTATGAGACACTTGATTTCTTCAGAAGATAAGCGAAGGGGAAGAAATTTAAAGGAGAAGATGAATTGATGGAAGAAACGCAATTCGGAAGAAGTATGGCGTATACCTCGAGAAAAGCAGGTTAGCTTCTCCCATACGCTCCCTCTGATCAATGTCACTACTCTCTTTTTACTGTACCTCGCACTATTCGTTCCTTGTGAACAGCTGGCTAAAAAGACAGGACACCCTATCCATTCATGCTAGCAGAAGCCCAAACCCGACCCGTTACTGTGTGTAATTGGATATCAAATTTTAGGCGGGAACACTGTTCCAATTTGCATCCTATCTTTGTATATAGATAGATGTTTAACAAGTTTTTATCTCATGCTTGGCTTGATGTTTTATATAAAAAAAGATGGGAGAAAATGAATAAATAAGTGACTTATAGTCATAAATTTCATCTATACATCTATATCACTATGATATATTCTTTCTGTCCTAAAAAATACTACGCTTTTCTTTTTTGGTTGTTCCAAAAAAACATTATGCACTTTTTTTTTGCTTTGGTAATGAATATGTGGCTCAAAATAATGTCCTCTAATCTAAATAAAGTTTGACCATACACTCTTTTACTTTTCAACAACTTTCTTAAATTCTACTCCGTATAAAAGTCAAATAACAAGGTTTTCATTCTATACAATGGCATGAGAATGTTAAGAACGATTAACTTTAACTTCAAAATTAATAAAACAAATAAATGTGTATCTAAACGACACGTCTTTGGGTAATGTCATTTTATGTATGTATGTAGACCACTTAATCATACTGAGTAACAATTACGTAGTATAAAATGATCAAATATATCAAGAACATGTTGAACTCATGGTTTGATATGAAGGACATGAGGATGCTTGAAGTATTCTTAAGAATTAAAATTTTGAGAAGACCACATAACATCGCCCTGAATTAATTCAACTAACTATATTCACAAAATCTTTGATTAGTTCAACAAGTATGATGCCAGAGTGGTTAAGACACTATTGGACATCAATGCTCATTTGGCAACAAAAATTGAGGCAGCAATAACACTCTAAGGCTGATAGGTATGGTTTAGGCCATAACGTCTACTCAGTGTTACGCTAGCATTTTTCTTTCCTATCACTGGACAGAGGTGTGTATCACGCCTTTTTTTTTAATTTTTTTCATTTATTTAAATCGTCATTACTCAAATAAAAATATTAAATAAATATTACATTAAGATTAAAATTAAAATATTTGTCCTATTTGTGGTAAATCGAATGAGACTGAGGATCATATCTTCTTGCACTGTTCTTTCTCGAAGTCAGCCTGGAAGTCCTTGTTGCTTCATTGTGCAGGGAATGACGAAATCGTGGGTGATAGTGAGTGAGAGTTTGGTTAAGGCGATTTCTGGCGAAAAAAATCTAATGGAGTAAAAAGTTAACCCAACTCACTTGGCTGTTTTAAGCTCAGTGTTTAGGTCCTGTTTGACATCGTTAAAGAAGTTAAAGAAGCGTTAGCATTTTAAAAAAATTATCGATAGCCAGCGTTAGTATTTTTTTTTATAGAATTACACCATTAAAATTTGTTCTAATCCAAAACTTTCTGCGCCTTAGCTTCTACGTCGCTACGCAATAATACGAGTCGCCGCTGGTCCGTCTGCTGACACAGAAGGTTCATCGCAGAACACCGGAAAACAAATCAAACGATTGCTCAATCTCGTCTTCATCTAGTGCATCCCAATCACGAAGCAATTTCAATTGTGCCTTTTCTTCCAATTCAGAGGTATTTGGGTGTTTTGTTCAATTTTGTGTGATTTGAGTTTATTTTATCGGTAATTCGAATCGGAGGTACTGTGTTGATATACGTGGATTGATACTGATTCAACCTGTACTTATTATATGGAATTTGTAATTGAAGATTGGTTTTCGTCATAATCAAGAATCTATTTTTTAATTATTGCTTTGAGTTTCATTTGAAAGTATAGATGCTCTGCTATTATGAGTAAACTGAGCTCCTGTGATAAAAGCTTGTTGCCAAATGTTTGATTTAGGGAGACAGTTTGGAGACTTACTGATTTTTTATCTGTTAAATGAAAAAGTTTCTCTTTGATTGACAATGAGCCTATTTTAGGGGAAAAATACCTAGAATAACTTTCATTGATATCTTTTATTATCTTAAGGTGTACTGAGTATTTAATATTTTGCACTTTATATAGTCTTTTGTCAATTATGTGTTTCTTGAAATTAGTATCACCAGCTTCACTCATGGGTGATGGATGGGTTGGGTAATGGGTGATGTATGAAACGAATGATGGACAGATCAGGTGATAGATGCAGAGTTAATGAATGGATGAGGGTGAAGCTCTACTTGATCCAGACCCGACCCATTGCCTTCCCTAAACAATAACACAAAAACACTTCCATACAATGCTGGATGAATTTGATAACTCTAGCCTGCTTAGGCTAGTGGGGGCCTGCGTTTTCTTCTGTCTATGGAACCCAAGTTAGATTTTCACTTTTAGGGTCTCTTTGGTTGGGAGAATATATTTTCTCATAAAATTAATTTTCAAGGGTAAATGATATCCAAGAAAAAATATTTTTCATCACATTTTTTATTGTTTGGTATGAAGAAAATGTTTTTCCCAAAAAAACAGTTCTCATTGTTTATATTTAGAAAAATATTTTGAAACAATTTATAAATATCATAACATCACGTGAGAGCAGGTGACATGGGGTGGTTGGGTGTGTTGGTGCAGGGTGGTGGGGGAGAATGGGGCTGGGGTAGGGGTAGAGGTGACGAGTGGCAGGTGGACGGGGGTGAGTGCAGGGGCAGGGTGGGGGTGAACGGGGGTTGACGGGGGAAGGGTAGGGCTAGATGGGGGTGGAAGGGTAGGGGTATGGGGTGGGGCGGGGGCAGTCAGGTTGAGGCGATAGGCTGAGGTCACGGGGATGGATGAAGATAACGACAGAGAGCAAGTAAACATTTTCTATTTGAAAGCAAACAGAAATCATATTTCTCATGTTGATCGAAAATATTTTTCTTCCAAAATTATGTTATTTAATATTAAAAATTAGAATTAAGTTTTTTTGGAAAATATTTTTCCCCTTCTCTGGTCTGCCATTATTGAACTCCGTAAGACAGTCCAAGCCTTGCCTCCAACCTGTTCAACACTATAACGCCCACAGTTGGATCCCCCGCTGCTGCACTGCCCGCACGCCCTCTCGCTGCCGGTCACTGTCCGGTAATGGTATATCCAACAGCTCAATGTGATTTTTTTTCCAATAAACATTTGAATTTAGGGTTCTTTTTATTTGTGATTGTGATCCTGGTTTTAAATTAAATCTTTTATTATATTAAGTTTTTTTTGTTTTTTATCTTTTAAATGAAAAATGGGACTTGTGTCCATTTTTTTGTTGTGATGAATAATAAATATGTTGTATTTTTATAGTTATGTTGTACCACTCAACAATTTGTAAGCTTGTAGTGAATTTTGGTTTTAACTACACAAAGGTACAAGATTGGGTTGAGGTCTTGACCATTCCGGAGGACAAGTACTAATGTGCTATGAAGCTAGGACAATGCATGCAATATGATTGCTTCTTACAAAATGATTTCTCCCATTAATTATATTGTTCCAAATAAATGTAAAAGTGTTTTTTCTTCTGATATTTTCAAGAGTGATTGAGTCTTCAATGTTTTGAAATGAAAATGTTTTTATAGAAAGCATTATATATTTATATGTAAAGTTTTAAGTTTGAGTAAAAGTAAGTTGCCAATTCGTGTAATATTTGTTATCTGGGTTGGAGTGTTACACGTCCACTTATTTAATTGTATAATGCAGTGTACAAAACATACAACTTACTCCTTCTCAAAACCTATATTACCTGCTATTCACTCTTGACTTTTTCATAAGATTTACTGATTTAGTTGAAGCATCACAACAGCCCAACAAGGGACTTGAACAACATAAAGTAAGCCTATGAACAATTTGATATTTAGTTATTTACTCATTTGTTGGTTGTTTGGATCTTGCAGTTTAAATCATTTGGAAGCATATCAGAAAGTGAGAAACATGAAGATCTAATGTTTCATGATTTGTCAGATGGAGAACATATATGACATAGTTGCCAGCATCCCAGGGATGGAAGCAAATGAAACAGGAACAATTGGTGATATTGAACAGTACAAGTGCAGTGTTGATGATATGTCTGTAAGAATTGATCAAGTAAGGTTTTGTATATACTTCTTTTTTCTATTATTGTTCTTGAATTAAGTCTTGAGCAGAAGAAAAAGGCTGCTATGTATATAATGAAATTTCAGTGCTTAAGATTCTTTGTCATTCTACTTTGTACTTAGTTCCGAGGCCTTATTCTCTAGTCTCTACATTAGATCTTTATTGTTCTCTGTCATTTCACATTTTTCTTGAAGCCTTATTGTCTTTTTTTTTCTGAGTTTCTAGTTCTTATAATACCTTTGCAGCTTGACCAGAGGTTTGCTGAAGTAGAACAATTCTACTCAAATGTGAATAAAAAGATGTCAAACACTCCAAAGGGTAGCTCAGTCCTGAAGGATATAGAAAAAGAGAAGCAGATCGCTAATTTTAAGAAGCGACAGCAAGATGCATCACATCGAGAGGCTGCTGCTGCCAAGAGGATGCAAGAACTAATTCGCCAATTTGGGACAATATTACGCCAAGTAATTTATGTTCTTTGCAAGGATCTTTGCTGATTCTTTTGTTCAATATTGTAACTTTGAATTTTTTTTTGCGACTTTGTGTAGATATCATGTTAGAAAACTGGAGTTAAAAATCTAACTAAGGTGTTCAAAATGTTTAGAGTTTATGGGATTTGTATTTATAATGCAGATGTGAGGTGAAATATGAGTACAAGGTGCTAGAGACTTTCAAATGTTTGTGCACAATAAGTGTAGTGAGTTGTTATTTTTTAAGCTTACAAACTGAAAAAATGACAAGATTTCATTTAGGCAAGTACTGGTGGGGTAGGCTGTTACCTAGTTTTACTATTCTTTTAGTGCTTCTCCTCTTGTCGTCATGAATCTGTGTTGTGTCAAATTTGACTACATGAAAGGAAAAAGAATAACGAATTCTTATCCCTTTATTTGTCAGATCACTCAGCACAAATGGGCGGGGCCTTTTATGCAGCCGGTTGACGTTGTTGGTCTTGGTTTGCACGACTACCATGAGGTAATGACTGAAAACTAGTTGCATATCCAAAGTTTTGCTTTGTTTTAAAAGAAAAGAACACTATAGCAAACTTTTTGGCTTATAGGAATTTGTTTTCAACTTTTCACTGATTTGCTGGCCATGTAATTGTCAGGTTATTGAGAAGCCAATGGATTTTAGCACAATTAAAAACAAAATGGAGGCCAAGGATGGTTCCGGATACAAACATGTCAGAGAGATATGTGCAGATGTTCGGCTGATATTTAAAAATGCAATGAAATACAATGAGGAAAGGGATGATGTTCACGTGATGGCAAAAACCTTGATGGGAAAGTTTGAGGAGAAATGGCTGCAACTATTGCCTAAAGTTGATGAAGAGGTAACAAATGTGATTCATTCATGAATGTAGTTACCGAATTTGTGTTGGTACTTCTACCTTTATCTTGTCATATCTGCCTTGCATTAGATAAACATTTATGTTCAAATAATTAACTTCTGAACAACACTACAAGTATCTTATCCACAACGCATATGATGTAGTTTATTTGATTATTTCTGTAAGAAATCACCCTAAATAGGAGTAAAACATAGAGAAAGTGCCAAAATAAGAGTTCCATGTTTTTATTCCCTAAATAAGACTTTGCACTGTGGTAAGGTGGCATTGTATATGTGCATATTAGTATACTTTCTGGTAATGTACATGATCAATGTAAATGTATTTTAGCTCCTATTTCAGGAATAAAAATATGGAACTCTTGTTTTGTTATATTTTCAATGTTTTACTCCTACATTAGTCTTTTTCCCATTGTGTTTCCTCCAATCAGTTTCCAATATATTTGCACCAATCCTACAATTTGTGTATCCCATATCTTGGGTCCGTGATCTATCCACCTAACTTGGGAATCAAGCATCATATCTAAACCAGTTACCAGTATAAAAATTTACCTACGGGACCTAATAGTCTTTTTTTTGCATTTCAGTTCACATTTTTATCCTTGTAATTACATTTTGTAGGAAGAAAGGAGAAAGAGAGAGGACGAAGAGGCTCAATTAGACATGAAACTTGCTCAAGAGGCTGCTCATGCTAAGATGGCCAAGGATTTAAGTATTGAGGTACATATTTCTTGTTCTAGCTCACCTACGAAAATACATGGGTACTTCAAACTCTCTTTGATACTTCAGTATGGAGTCTATGGACCTTATTCTTTGACATGGTCCAAGACAAGTCACGGCACTGTTTTTTTCTAGCTTGATGATATGGACATGCATCTGGAAGAGCTTAGAGAGGCAGTGCTTCAGAAGTGCAGGTTTGGTTAACTTTTTTGCATGTCATTTATTTTTTATACATTTAACTTACAGACATATTCTGTTTAGCCAAGTATCCTACGGAGTATGTGCTAATACTTATGCTCACTATCATGATACTATGATAGTTGATCTTTCCTTATTCCCATATCTGTCTAAGTATTCATCCCCTTATATTCATTATTATTATTATTATTATTATTATTATTATTGTTGTTGTTGTTGTTGTTGTTGTTGTTGTTGTGTATTGCAACTGTGCAAGCAGTGTTTACTAACACTGAGGCTTGCTTTTTCCTTCATCAGAAAAATAACTGTTGAAGAGAAGAAAAGACTCAGTGATGCTCTCACCAAGCTTTCCTCTGAAGACCTCAACAAAGCTTTATTAATTGTTGCACAAAATGATCCCAGCTTCTGCATTGCAGATGAGGAAGTAGAACTTGACATTAGTACTCAGGTTAGTTGAAGCAATAAAATGCTGTCCATGTTTGGTGTCTCTTTGCGCTCTTCTTTACACCTACTTTGCCATTTGATTATATGTTTGTGCTCTATGCCTTGTGTTACTCAAGCCAGCCGTCTCTTGGAAACAACCTCTTTACTTTCGAGTAGGGGTAAGGTCTACATACACACCCTCCCTAGATCTTACTTTTGTGGGACTCTACTGGGTTGCTGTTCATTGAGGCAATACTTATTTTTTGGGTGGGGGGTGGGTATGCAAGTACATTACACGTTTTCAAGAGAGTGATACATTAGGTACTTGACTATGCAGAGCGAGTCGACTCTATGGAAACTGAAGTTCTTTGTGCAAGACGTGTTTGAGGCTCAAGGAAAGGCTGGTGCTACTGAGGGAAACAACAACAACAACAAAAGCAACAACAATAACCAAGCAAGCAACAAGCGAAAAAGAGAGACTAATGACGCCCTGGTAAAGGCATCACAGAAAAAGTGCAAGAAGCCTTGAGAGAGTTCATTCTTTAGACATACAAAGACCCAACGCGGCCGTGATGAAGGAAAGAAAGGGTATTCTGCAAGTCCTAACAAGTTTTGATGGTAATAACATCTTTAGAGAGGGCATATCTATTGGGTTCTAGTGATCCATCCATGTAAATAACGTCCCAATCGTTCGGATTTGTAGTTACCGCCGTTTATTTGTTTCCCCTTGTAAGAGCTATCTCTTTAGTTTAACTTTCATCCTCTCCTTTTTTGGGTTCTCTTTAGATAATCTTTATCCTTTCTTTTATAGAATGAATTTTTGGTCTGTTTATTCATTCATTTCCAAATAAATTGCAAAATTAGACAACCTCATAAGTTAATTATCTATTTAAAGTGAAGGGTAAACGTAAAAGAGGGTTAATATGAATTTGTTTAGTATTCTTGTCTTGTGTTTTTTTTTTGGTTTTTTTTAATGGGGAACACAAATACACAATACTTTAATTTAGAAAGCTATATTTGAAATGATCTTAAAGCTTTAACCAAAAAAATGTACCGTTATACTCCATTTTAAAACAAGGATCTATTGCGTTTGGTTCATGGAAAACATGAAATGGATTGAAATTGGAAGATCAGTTAAATTGGAAGAGAAATGGAAATGGAGTGAACTCAGTGCACACTGCCATTGCCATATGATTGCAGAGAGAGTGGAGGGGTATTTTAGGAAAGTAAAAGTATTCTTTTTTATCTCGCATAAATCTGCATGTCGAGCAAAACTTTAAAGAAAAATGATGTACAAAGGGAAAGAGATTCCGTCTTGTTCCTTATGTGGAGCAAGTGACTTGTTTCATGAATATATATTTTTGAGTGCTTCTTCTATGGTACACCCAGTGTATACCATTTTTTGTGAATTTTCTCTCATGAAAAAAAATTAATTTTTTCACTAAAAAAATTGATATTTATTTAAATAGTAAGGAAATGTTTATTTTGCTTATATGTAGGTCTATGGTAGACCTTAGATCCACCATAGAAGAGGCAGTCCAATCTGCCTTTGAAAAAAAAAGCAGATATGGACAACCAGAGCCTGGTAGCCCGATGAACTGTGGCCTGCGTCCAGATGGGAGGGTATGGACACAACTCTTAGCCCGCATGTTTCACGCCGGGCCAGGCCCGTCCAGATAAATGGGCACTAATTTGATTTGAAGCCCATCCCGGATCCGTGTTTGTGTAGGCCTACTGGCAACCCTTTCATGGCTTGATCATATCAGCAAACAATATCACTGTGCCATTCATACCAGTAAACTTTCAATCTCAAATAATTCTTACACATCTGTTTCCATCCCATATTGGAACTTACTAATTACACCAAACAGCTAAATCCTACACATATCTATATGCAAAAAAAAAAAAAAACAAAACAAAACAGAGAGAACTCAATGTTTCTGAGATGTCTGTCCAGTACAATAATAAATAAATACCTGTTGGTTCCAGTTATGAAACACCAGTGCTGGTCACAAAAGGAACCAAACGTCTGTAATCTCGCCTCCTCCCGAGGGGACAACTATCAAGAACCCTCCCGAGCATCAGCCTCGTGTTCTTCAGTGCCACATCTCTGGGTGTTAGCCCGGAGTCCGTCGCGTTAGTGGGCCCCGCCATCGGAAACTGCAACGGGCCGCTGCGGGCTTTGAAGGAAGTCTGAGAAGCAAGGGTCTTATTGTCATTGCTCTCGAACGAGCCTCCCGGTTCGTTCATGTGGGACCCGCCGGGCATGGAGGTGGTGCTGCAGCTCTGCAAGAGGGCTTCCAACACGCTGAGCGCCTCCCAGCACAGAGTGCTCTCCACCAGCTGAGACACAACGGCGTACATGTGGGGACTCTGAGCGGCGTCCATTGGAGTGTGCTGGAGCAGAGCCTTCAGCATGAGGAGGATGACCCGCTGGTATTCCAGCGGGCCCCGCTCGAGAAGCCTCAAAAGGTGGCCAAACGCCAGGGCGGAATGCGCCGGAAACCACTCGTTGCACAGCAAGGGCGAAACGCATGCCAGAAGGGTCAGTACGCTCCTGACCTCCCCGTGCGAGTACGCGACGAAAATGGTCGCCAGCTCGTCCAGCGATTTCGCCCGGCACCATATCGCGATGTTGGTCGCAACGGCGCATGCCTTTTGGGCGGGCCCACCGCCGCCACCGGCCGTGTCATGGCCGCTGAGGTGTAAGCAGAGCCAGGGGAGCAATCCAATCACGTGCATCAGGAGCCGTGTTTCCGGGTCACCAAAGATCGAATCGCATGAGGGAACAGTGATGAGAGAGAGGACCTCGATTGACACGCCGTGACTGATGGTCGACATGAGCCCTTTAAGGACCAAAGGTTGCACCCCTTCGAACACCGGGAGGATCTTTTTGTTGCTCCGTGAGGGCGACAGCATAGAGGCACTCCTCAGTTCAAGATGTTGAAGAAAGTCAGAACTACCCCCGGACTCAAGCTCATCTCTTGGCATGCTAGAAAGAAGCACATTTTCAGTGGTTCTATCCCGAAACGATAGACGGTCGACAATCCGGGAGAAGAGCTCAAGCACCTGACAGTAAACATGGACAAACTCTGTCTGCATCATGGCAACACACCCCCAGAAAAGCTGGGGGTACAGTATAACCTTTTCTGTCTCCATATTCTCTACCATCACCTGTAAGGTCAACAAGATCTCCATGACAAAACCTAAAACGGCAGGGACCGGGTTCCCCAAACACCTGTGGAGACAACGAAGGAGAGAGACACACGCATCGTTCGTCACGCAAGGCCGGAGAGCACGGTAGATCTGGTGGGACCGGCAAGCGAGGTGTCTCGATGTGCACTCCATGGCCCACCTCAGTGCCTCTGCTCCCCATGTTTCTCTCAGATCCCCTTGGAAGAAGATGGCATCTACCATGCTCTGTACAAGGGCAGACAAGAGTGCTGCACTCGGTAATTCTGTTCTTACGACTGTGGGGTCCTCGTTTTCCCACATCATGCTTCCCTGTTTTGACTGGACATATTTGATGAGGCTCACGACTTGTTGTTTGTTCTCCCCGTCACTGCTTTCAACATCATACAGCTCCAAGTGCCTACCTGCAGGAGCGTACGAAAGGCTTCAAAATTTCCAAAATTGTAGTAGGGAAAAAAATTTCAAGAAAAAAAAAAACTACAGCCCTATTTATATATGTTTATATTACCAATCACACAGTCAAGAGAATATATTGAGGTCATAAGTTAATCAAACTTTACCTAAAATGAATCATAAAAAGCTACCCTCCTATTCATACTCCTCTTGAGAAAAAAACAGGTAAATTGGGAAAATTATTTGATGTGCGCGTATTTCATAAATGAATAGATAAAAAGGACCATGCTACACTTACACCAAAAATTGTACCCCAAAGTTACACCAAAGGTATACACTAACATTTTTATTGTTTACACTGACACAAAGTGCCGGTGCATTAATAAAAATTTGCACTAACATTTTGTGTTTGTGTGAACTATCAACCCTAGCATTACACTGACACAAAATAAAGGCGCAAACCTGCGGGGTACAAATTAGGGTACAAATCTTGGGGTACACATAGCTTAATCCAATACAAAATACAACATTTCAGAACCTGGGGTGGTATCTGCCTCTGCCTACCTGCAAGGGAATAGAGAAGATTGACAAGCAAGTGTTGGCAATGCTCCAAAACAATATCCTCCGAACTGTCCATTGAGACAAAAGTGACATGGAAGAGCAAAGGCAAATGTTCTCTGAAATCCTCATCATTCTCATAGGCTATTTCAGCAAGAAGGATCAATGCGATGTCTGCATGAGTGAGTGAGTGTTGTTGATGTCCTTGCAAAGCGGACTGTAGTTCTTTTGCATTCACGCCCGCCACGGAAAGCAAACCATCTTCGCCCGAGTTTGGCGTATCTATAAGATAATCTCCGCTATCTCGAGAGACGTGACGGCTCCTAAGACTGCCAGTTGAACTCCGGACCCCTATCAATGGGCCCGACATATTTACCAGCGCCGGAAGAAGCTGACCGGACCGACCAGCACTTACAGGAACAATATTCATTTCGGGCGGCATAGGGCTCAATGGCCCCGACGCACTCCTTCCTCCAACTGCTGCTGTTCTCCAGCTCAAGCTTCCACTTGTGTTTCTAAGTGGGCCGTCAAAAGATCCGCGAACTAGTAAAGGAGACATGTGAGGCTGGTTTTCCACAATATTTGCAACTTGGGAAACAGATGGGCCCTGAGAGAATTCCAAGACGAAGTTTCCATTTCCATCTTCCTTATTTGCACTGGGCCTCAGAGGTTCAACACTATCCTCAAGCATCCGCTGGGCCAATTGGTACACCAAATGATCGATGGTACGCTGAGGGCAAATACGGGCTAAATATAAACTGACCCGTTTTGCAACAGAAAAATATGTAGCAAACGCACCACTTATCTCTGCTGAAGCATTTGAATCACAATCTTCAATTCCCTTTGTGATCAAGAAATCTAATACGGGGCTAATGTTCTTAGGTTTGCTAGCAATTGTGCTCCATAGCTTTTCGATCTCATCTGGAAACTGATCGCCACGTCGCCATGTCACATAATACAAACTTTTCAGCAATCTCTCACTCCACCCAGAGTCCTTCAGTTTCCAGAAATTAAGATTCTCAATCCATGGGGCCATGCAGGTTAAGACCTGATGCTGTGCAATCACATCCACAGCATCAAGCTGCCTCTGCATAATCTCTTCACAAAGCAGCTGGCTCATTTCAGGATGATCCTTAGCAAGTTTGCAAGAGAGCTTATACTGGAACTGTTGGTATGAATCGGGGAGGTTCCCGACAACAGCAGCTCTATAATTACCAGAGCCCTCAATACCATCCTCAGCCCACTCACGCACAGAAAGTGTTTCAAGCATTTGGAGGGCATCATCACGAATTTGTCTGGAAGGATCCACCACCTTGTAGAGTATAAGACTTAGAAGTCTCTGTATTTCACATTTTGGGATCTCTTGGCGCATATAAACTTCAGCCAGTACACTGAAGTAGCCATCAGCAATTGCAGCATCAGAGTGGTAGCACTAAAAGATCAATAGAAATCAAATTACTCTTTATTCATTACATCTTCTGTCCCCAAAAAAGTCATGTTTGAGTGTTTGACTAATGTGCTACTTTTTTTTAGTATTTGGAAAGGTATATACTTGTCAAAATCATGAAACATGCTTATGATTTTTAAATTTATTTTTTGGTTGAAATAAATTTATCTATCTAACTTGTTTGACTCTTTTTTGGCAGTTTAAAAAACAAAAAATTAGCTTCATTTGATCAAACTGAACTCTCTTTTTCGGGACACATTTTCTTATTTGACGCATGATTCTTTTCTCTGAAACAGAAAGGGTAATGCTTGATAGTAATTAGTAAGTGTTGAAACTTCAAAGGCAATGAAGTTGACAAAAGAGTTACCTGATCAATGCAAGCAGGGAACAGATCCAAATTTGTAATGAGAAGATTTTTTAATGCTTGCTTTGCAAGTGATACGCGAAGGTGTCCTCCTCTGTGCCTGTCACGCCCATTGGCTCCACGACCATCTCCAGTGTATTTCAAATGAGATGGAGTTCTAGGATCTGCTGGCGAATACCCAAAAGGCACCCTTGGCGCTGGTTCAATAAACAGGCTATTTATCCAAGATATTACACGGCCGCTCATCTTTCTTGCATTATCATCAAAGCAAGGACCATACAGCAATGAAGCCATTGCATTCATGGATTGCCACTGGAGTGCTTCAACCTGCTCACCCAACTCTTTATCGAATGAAAGCTTGTCTATAGAATCTTTTGATCTAGAATGCTGGGAAGACTTGTATCGCTCTACTTCACGGCGATAATCGCTAACACCATCTTGAGTCCATGAACTGCTAGTGTCATCACTCCAGGAGAGCAGAAGATCAAAAAGTCTCTTTCTTGTCCTAACATCAAATTTCT